>SJYT01036912.1:77571-125197 GCA_006410635.1 Cephalophus harveyi | reverse complement strand
CATGGACTGTAGCCTACCAGGCTCCTCTGTCCATGGGATTTTCCAGGCAATAGTACTAGAGTGGATTGCCATTTCCTTCTCCAGGGGTTCTTCCCGACCCAGGGATTGAACCCGGGTCTCCCACATTGTAGACAGACGCTTTACCGTCTGAGCCACCAGGGAAGTCCTAAATAAACAAATTTTGTTTTGTTTTGTTTAAAAAAAAGACCTAGGGTACTCTGGATAGATAGTCAGCAAGGTGGATATACTTCCCGAGGATGTTGATGCTGGTGGGTGGGCCAGAAATGCATACAAAAAGATGGATAGTCAAAAAAAGGCAAGAGTCTTAGATGATCGTGATTGGAACAAGGGGTTAGGGCTCATGACATCATCATCGTTACCCAAGAATCCTTTCTTGAAAGGCACGTCTGGTAACACGCAACCAGCATCTCTACTGAACAACCACAGATTGAAGCTGAGTAAGTATATGTTTATTCCACCCCACCTGGAGTTCCCATCCTGTCAATTGCATCCTTTACGGGTTCTCTGAATGTGAAAGTGCTGGTCGCTAAGTCATGTCTGATTCTTTTGAGAACCCATGGACTGTAGCCCGCCAGGCTCCTGGGACCATGGGATTCTCCAGCCAAGAGTACTGGAGTGGGTTGCCATGCCCTTCTCCAGGGGATCTTCCCGACCCAGGATGGAGGGAACCTGGGTCTCCTGCATTGCAGGCAGATACATTCCCATTTGAGGCACCAGGGAAGCCCCTAAGGGTTCTTTGCCTGGCCTAAAACCTTTAGAGATTCTGTCCAGGCCTGCCTAGATCTGGTCCCCAGTTTGCAGGGTCTGGCCTGCAAGAAGACCCTCAATCCCTTTATGATCACCTCCAAGGCCTCAGGCTGCCCTGGGATGGTCCCCTGCAGGCACAACTGTTCCTCTTTAGTCTTTATGTCACCTGGAAATGACTCGGTGTCCACACAGGAGCTCTGCCACAGTGCCCCAGAAATTACCTTGCTTTGTGTCTGTACCCGTCCCAGCAAACTCCCCTGAGATAATTCACAAACTGTCATTCAGACTCAGCCTTCCTAACAAACTCATCAGCGCTGTATGAAAACAAAATATTATTTAAATACACGTTGACCGCACCATGCAAACAGACTTCTCACAAGTCCCAGGTAAAATGCTGTTTCTCACCCTGCTGCTGCTACTGCTAAGTCGCTTCAGTCGTGTCCGACTCTGTGCGACCCCATGGACTGCAGCCCACCAGGCTCCCCCGTCCCTGGGATTCTCCAGGCAAGAACACTGGAGTGGGTTGCCATTGCCTTCTCCAATGCATGAAAGTGGAAAGTGAAAGGGAAGTCACTCAGTCGTGTCCGACTCTGTGCAACCCCATGAACTGCAGCCCACCAGGCTCCTCCGCCCATGGGATTTTCCAGGCAAGAGTACTGGAGTGGGCTGCCATTGCCTTCTCCAGTTTCTCACNGGGTTGCCATTGCCTTCTCCAATGCATGAAAGTGGAAAGTGAAAGGGAAGTCACTCAGTCGTGTCCGACTCTGTGCAACCCCATGAACTGCAGCCCACCAGGCTCCTCCGCCCATGGGATTTTCCAGGCAAGAGTACTGGAGTGGGCTGCCATTGCCTTCTCCAGTTTCTCACGCTACTGCCTCGAAAATACTTCCTTTCTCACGTTATGTTTCAAATTTTAAACATCTGTGAATTCCACTTTGCTTTCTAGAGCTCTTAATTTCTTAGTACTAATAATTCATAATCTCTCAAAGAGTGATTTAGCTACCATTCTTCTTTTCCCGTACACAGAGTACATGAAAATTAACGACTAAAATAGATGAAATGGTCTCTTGTTAAGAAAATGATAAATGTTTAAGTCACCTGAATTTTTAAATATTTCCACAATAATAAGGAGCTCAGTAGAGAACGTTCAACACAAAAGTCTCCACTTTTGAGCTACAGTAAAAATTCTGGGACATCCCTGGTGTCTCAGGGATAAAGAATCCGCTTGCCAATGCAGGAGACACAGATTCAATTCCTGATTTAGGAAGATGCAGGCAGCTAAGCCCGTGTGTCATCACTACCAAGTCTGTGCTCCAGAGCCCAGGAGCTGCAAATACTGAGCCCACACGCCCTGGAGCCCTGCTCCGCAACGAGAGAATCCAGTGCAACAGGAAGTCCATGCAGCAAAGAAGAACTACACAGCCCAAAATAAATTAACTAAATAATAAATTTGGAAATGGTTGCTCAGTTTCCTAGACTCAGAGCCAGAGAAGGCAACGGCACCCCACTGCGGTACTCTTGCCTGGAAAATCCCATGGATGGAGGAGCCTGGTGGGCTGCAGTCCATGGGGCCGCTAAGAGTCAGACACGACTGAGCGACTTCACTTTCACTTTTCACTTTCATGCATTGGAGAAGGAAATGGCAACCCACTCCAGTGTTCTTGTCTGGAGAATCCCAGGGACCGGGGAGCCTGGTGGGCTGCCGTCTGTGGGGTCGCACAGAGTCGGACACGACTGAAGTGACTTAGCAGCTTAGCAGCTAGACTCAGAGCTGAAAGCTTCTGTGGAGCCCTGCACCAAGGTCAAAGGACCAAACGCTCTGGAACTGACCAAGCCCCATAGCAACAGTTCCCATGAGCCTCCAGATCTAAATAAACCTGTTTCCGGACCCCATATTAGGTAAAAATAGCCACCCTATTACCCACCCTACAGCATCCTAGTGAAATGACAAGTGACATCGCTCAGTCGTGCCCGACTCTTTGCGACCCCGTGGACTGTAGTTTACAAGGCTCCTCTGTCCATGGAATTTTCCAGGCAAGAGTACTGGAGTGGGTTGCCACATCCTAACCAATCACCTAATGCCACCCATCCTTCCAGTACAAATTTCTGTCTTGAGGCTATAAAAATTGGCTACTAGCCCACGAAAGGGGCTGGCTCTCCCATGAGCCAGCCTCCTATTCTAACAGCATCTTCCATGCTAAGAAACTTTACTCTCCTCTCATTCTGCCTCATGCCTGGAAATTCTGTTCCAACCCACGCACAGACCATCACAGATTCTGGATAAATACATAGGCGTACTGTCCTGGAAATTCTTTCTGTTCCCTGGCTATGAACCATTTCTTTGCGAATAAAATCTTAGTTTCAGGAGGATGAAGACAAACTACAGGCTCACTAGGAATCATTATAATACTATGGGAAAGAAAAAAGTTCATTTATGGCAAAGTGAAAAAGTCTTTCAAATTTTTACTTACAAGGAAAGAGTTGAATTTTAAAAGTTTCCTTGTGAATCTGGATCAAAACATGTTTGTTCTACAACTAGACTGACAATGATGAAAAAAAAAAAAATACCACCTACTATCAGTACATAGTATCAATAAAAATATATTAGAATCGTTGGAAATATGTATTGAGAAATGGAATGAAAAAGTGTCCGACTCTTTGCAACCCCATGGACTGAAGCTCACCAGGCACCTCTGTCCATGGAATGCTCCAGACAAGAATACTGGAGTGGACTGCCATGCCCTCCTCCAGAGAATGAAACCTGGGTCTCCTGCATTGCGGGCGGATTCTTTACCACCTGAGGCAATGTCAACCTTTCCTCCCATATCAGTAAACAAAGTTTGTCACAGTCACCAGCAATTGCAGCCACCAAAGATGGTGAGCTGGTTTGCTGAAAGAAGACTCGGAAAGTGAAAACTCGGAGGAAGCTCAGAAAGTGGAAACACAGGATACTGGCCCCACATCAGGTTGCAAGAAAAAAGTCAATTCTGACTCCAAGGTGGAACTATTTCTGTGACTTGCTTTTTTTTTTTTTTTTTTTTTCTTTTGTTATTATAATCATACATTATGGCCAGCCTCTGAGAATCCTGCCCCTCTGCCTGACTGTTTAGCTAGAGTCCTTTTGTTCAGGACCCTGTCCACCTGTGAATGGCTTGAGGAAGGAAGAAATTAACCCATCTCCTGCCTGAGGCTGGCCATTCTAGGAGATATTTGCAAGACTGATGGCCTTTTTGTTTCCTCACCTCCCCACATCTCTGTCCTATAAAAGAACCTGGCATCCAGACCCCGGGAATATGGTTATTTTGAGATGTTAGTCTGCCATCTTCTCAATGTGCTAGCTCCGTGAATAAAGTCCTATTCCTTGCCTCAACACTTGGTCTCTGATTCACTGCCCTGTCATGCAAGGAGCTGAGTGAGCTGGGACTCAGTCACAATAGCTGAACTGCATATCAAAGGAATGATTTCAGTGAGCCCAGATTCTTGAATCTTCGCATACTCAGAAAAGCGCAAAATTCCTTACCTTGGGGTATCTGGTTCTGCCCTTTGTTGCAAAACTTCTATATAATCCAGCTCCTCCTTTGCCTCCTTGGAACAGTTATCTCAAGGTCACTTGAGATGCTGCCTCCCGGGCGTGAAGTCCTAACAGTTCCCACCGAATAAAACAACTGTCAACTTTTAGGTGGCACATATTTTTTTTAGTCAACAGTATCAACAATGTTCAGTGTGCATGCCCATCTATGCAACAAATCCATCCTAGGAAGGTAGGCAGACAAAAGGTTCAAACAGATGTGCAAACATTCTCATCACACTTTTGATTAAAACAGAAAACACAAAGTTTAGAAACATTCTCAATATTCATCAATTTCTTGCTGTTCAGTCGCTAAGTTGTGTCCAACTCTTTGCGACACCATGGACTGCAGCACGCTAGGCTTCCCTGTCCTTCACTTTCTCCTGGAGTTTGCTCAAACTCATGTCCATCGAGTCAGTGATGCCATCCAACCATCTCCTCCTCAGCTGCCCCCTTCTCCTTCTGCCTTCAATCTTTCCCAGCATCAGGGTCTTTTCCAGTGAGTCAGCACTTCACATCATCAATAGGTCTGGCTAAACAAACCATAGTACAGTTTATACAATTAAATGGCTGAGAGGTTAAAGCGTCTGCCTGCAATGCGGGAGACCCGGGTTCAATCCCTGGATCGGGAAGATCCCCTGGAGAAGGAAATGGCAACCCATTCCAGTATTCTTGCCTGGAGAATCCCATGGACGGAGGAGCCTGGTAGACTACAGTCCACAGGGTCGCAAAGAGTCGGACACGACTGAGCAACTTCATTCATCCATTCATTCAAAAGGTATGACCAACCTAGATAGTATATTCAAAAGCAGAGACATTACTTTGCCAACTAAGGTCCATCTAGTCAAGGCTGTGGTTTTTCCAGTGGTCATGTATGTATGTGAGAGTTGGACTGTGAAGATGGCTGAGCGCCGAAGAATGGATGCTTTTGAACTGTGGTGTTGGAGAAGACTCTTGAGAGTCCCTTGGACTGCAAGGAGATCCAACCAGTCCATTCCAAAGGAGATCAGCCCTGGGATTTCCTTGTAGGGAATGATGCTGAAGCTGAAACTGCAGTACTTTGGCCACCTCATGTGAAGAGTTGACTCATTGGAAAAGACTCTGATGCTGGGAGGGATTGGGGGCAGGAGGAGAAGGGGACGACCGAAGATGAGATGGCTGGATGGCATCACGGACTCCATGGACGTGAGTCTGAGGGAACTCCGGGAGCTGGTGATGGACAGGGAGGCCTGGCATGCTGCGATTCATGGGGTCGCAAAGAGTCGCACACAACTGAGCAACTGAACTGAACTGAACTGAATCTACTTAAAATGGTAAGAGACAGGATGAACAGACAGATGGATAGATAAAAAGAAAGGAGGGAGGGAAGAAGGAAGGAATAAATCATCATTGATCTTATCATCCTTGATCTCTTCTCATAGGGGAAGAAATGCAAATTCAAGTTTTATATTTATTAGCACTGACCTTGATCACAGCACAAATCATGAGCTACATTTTTTAATGCCAGGAACAGCTCATTTCTACACTAATAACTGTCATCAGGACTTGGAGTTATGACGTATCTATCATCCCTGAGAAACTCAAGGAAAAGGAAGATTACTGTAGGTTCTTGGGGTCATCCATATCTGATTCATCATCTGATAATGACAGGCTTCTCATCTAACTAACAGGTGGATAGGATCTTGATGCAGAAGGTGCATCAAGACACACCGTGCCCTTTCGTCTCTCACACCTGGCTTGGGTCCAGCTCAGCAAATTTGTATTCCACGTAACCCAAGCGACAAGCCTAAAGAGAAGAGCATCAGAGAAAACACTCTCATCTCCTGGAACAAGGACCTGTGAATGTTGGTCTGTGTTTCCACTTTATAAGCAATCCTACACAAGATGTAGAAGTTCCAAACATGGGCCATTTGCCCGCCTGACGTTCTTGGAAATATCTTACTCTAAATTCTCTCCAGAGTGATTTTTTCCCCCTCTCTCTTTTCTTTCACTGAACAGATGGATAGGAACATGAATTTTATCCTATAATGTCAAATTGTGTTTGCCCAACATTTGTGAAACTTGCTGCCTGGGAAACTAGACGAGAAAATTTTGGAGTAAAACCAGACATGTGACAAGAGAACAGAATGGGCATCTCTCATTCTTGCGGGCAGCGGCCGGGCCGGGGGCGGGGGCGGGGGCGGCGGGGGCCGGCACAGGAAGTCCCCCCGGCATCCGCATCCTGTCCCCCGCGCCCCGGCCCCCGCCGCCGCCGCCGCTCTAGGCCGCCGCGAGCTCGGTGGGCTTAACCCTTCCCGGCCCGGCCACTCACCCCGCGCGGGGGGCGCGAGCCGGGGGCGCCGGGGCCGGGCGCAGCGCGCTCCGCAGCATCTCCGGGTGTGCGCGTCCGCGCGCCCGGGTTGGCGACCGTCGCCGCGTGAATGCAGGGGAGGCTCCCAGCCGGGCTCGGCAGCCCGCTGAAGGGCAGGCACGGCCCCGGGACAAACGGGGTTCAAGTCGCACTCAGTTAGGTGACGCTCGGTTCACGAAGCCCCATCCCGGGCCGCTGCGCACACCCTAGAGAGGCCTCTCCTTCGTCCCCCTGGACCCATGTCCTGGATCCTGGAGTGGCGGGGACGGGCCTGGGGGTGCGGGGAGTTGTGGCCGGCAGTCAGGTGGGCGTGGACCCCAAAGGACCAGATGGGGCCGTAGGGGCCACCCTGGCCAACTGGAGAGCTAAGCTTGGCTCTCTGCGCCCCTGCGCTGTGCGCACCGCCGGGTGGCCAGGCCCCCTCGCCACCCCCACCCTCCGGCCTCCCCAGCCCCCTCCTCAGCCGCTCAGGGCAGCGGGCCTCCCTGGTCGTGCCCAGCCGCTTCCCCGCGGGTCAGGAGGGGTCCCTCTGTCTCCATATCCCGCCCCTTTGCTACTCTGTTCTCTCTCATCTGGAGATGGACCGACGCTGAAATCAGGATGCTCCAGTTCTCCACCCGAAAGCCCCAAGCACTGGCCGCAGAGAGCTGCTCCTGGGGGGAGCACGGTGGTGCCCCACTGGAGGGGAATGGGGGTCCTCCTGTGGTCACAGCCCCCTCCCCCCTTACTGTCTCCACGCTCAAATAGCTGCCACATCTGTGCCCCGCTTGATCCGATTTTGGATTCTTCCAGGCCCTTTGGGAGTGGAGATTGGGGCTTCCCCTCTCGCCCTTGCCGGAACCGCCTACACCCTGTCTGGCAGCTTCACCCCAGACGAGGTGCTCCGGAGGGCAGGGACCGCATCTGCCTCTGTGGAGAAACAAGCGCAGCGAGAGCCCATCTTTGGAGGCAGAAAAATCTGGATTCCCAAGGGGAGCTCTTCCACCCGTGTTAGGAGGCCAGTTATGGCCTTCCATCGGGGCGGTGGGACTGCACCCCACTAGCCGGGTGTCTGGGGAATGAATGAACTGGCTCCCTTCTGCCCGGGGCAGGCGTGCCCCTTCCTCTGCCTGGGAGAGTTGAGAGCAGAGCTGTTTCTGCCTCCTCCTGCCTCCTAGGAGACCTCACGCCCAGAGGATCCACTCCCTACCACCGAATTTTTAACCTCCCCCCTCTGCTGGCTTCCTTCCGACAGCACTTTCTCATTCCCACAGCTCTCTCATCTTAAAAACAGGCACCGCTCCCCCGCCACCTCGCTCTCCCGCCCTTGGTGCCAGACTTGCTGGAAAGATGCCCCATGATAGTTCTGTCCATACCTCGATCAGCCTGGCCCTCCTTCCCTCTCTGCAGCCTGGCCTCTGCCTCGTCACTCCACCCAGACAGCTCTGCCGGATGTCACCAGGGACCTCCACTGAATCTCTCAGCTCGTTCCACCTCTAGGCAGCTTTGCTGGGAGAGCGCTCTCAGTTCCCTCTTCTTCCCCACCTGCTACCTCTGCAGGCTGTCTTCCTTCACCAGGCTCATTGCTCACTTTTACATCGTGCAAACCTGCAATCAGGTGTCTTCCCAGGGCAGCTCTCCCCAAGAGCGCTTCTCTGGTCCACACCTGAGCACTGGCCTGACCAAAGCCACCACCCTTTCTTTTGCTTTCTTCCTCTCCTTCCCTTTAATCTTTTTTTTTTTTTTTCAAATTTCTCTCTCTCCCTCTCTTATTTTTTTTGGTGCACCATGCCGCAACACGCAGGATTCTTGCTCCCTGATCAAGGATTGAACCCAGGCCCCCTGCAGTTAGAAGCATGGAGTCCTAACCACTGGACTGCCAGGTAAGTCCCTGTCTTACTTTTTTTTTTTAATCAAAGTAACACGTATACCAAGTTGAGTAAGTCAAATAGTTCTACAAAATCTGCAGCAACAAGAAAGGTTTCTCCTCACTTGTGAGTCCACTCCCATTTCTTCAGATCTCTCTTGCCCTATTTCTAAATAATGTGCTTCTAATGCTCTTACTTGCTTTCTCCAGTTTAGATCATATCTATAGACATCCCACTCTGGAAGGTGCAGATTAAACTGCTTAAACCACACAGAGACATGCATACTTTCCCTCCCATCCTCCCATTGTCTAATCATTTGTCTGGTCTTTATCCTGTTTTCTGGATGAGAGCTTCAAACTCTGGTGGCTCAGACGGTAAAGAATCCGCCTGCAATGCGGGAGAACCAGGTTCGATCCCTGGTCAAGAAGATCTCCTGAACAAGGGAATGGCTGCCCACTCCAGTATTCTTGCCTGGGAAATCCCATGAGCAGAGGAGTCTGGGGGGCTACAGTCCATGGGGTCACAAAGAGTCGGACACCACTGAACACACCGACGCGCACTCAGACAGTCACCAGTGTAAGTGCTTTCCTGAACTCTGAGCTAATCTAACGCATTAACGAACCCGAGTGGGTCACAGGAATCCTGATTTTGTAGCCAGCTGGTCGGAAGTGCAGGTGGCCTGGGAGCGTCCAGACGTGAGGCCAGCGTGTGAGGTCAGGGCGGTGTGTGCTGGGCTTAGCTGCAGCATGCAGGATCCAGCTCCCTGATCGGGAATGGAGCCTGGGCCCCCTGCACTGGGAGCAGAGTCCACTGCTGGACCCCTGGGGAGGTCACTCTGCTGTTCATTGCTTTTTGGCGTCGGGTATTGCCGCTGCGGGCCTCCGGGGCCATTCTGATACCCAGTGCTTTGCACGTGATTGCTGCTTTCTCCCTGTGCTGTGTGCTCGGTCGTGTCTGACCCTCTGTGACTGCATAGACTATAGGCTGCCAGGCTCCTCTGTCTGTGGGATTTTCCTGGCGAGAATACTGGAGTGGGTTGCCATGTCTTCCTCCAGTTTTTCTCTCTGGAAGCTTGTAAATATATATATTTTTAAACCTGTATTCTGAAATTCCCTCGGAGACACTCAGGCAGCCACTTCAATCTGGAGACTCATGTTTATCTGTTCTGAGAAGTGAATTTGAGTAATTTCTTTGATCGTGTTCCCCTTGGTTTTCTTTTCTCCTTTTCTAGAATTTTGATTTTTTTCAGATATTGGACCCTCTGTTCCACTCCTCTCAATTTTAACTTCTCTTCTATTTTTCATCACTTAACCTCTCAGTACACTTTCTGGAGGATTTTCTCTTCATTTTCTTCTACGCTTTCTGTTGGATGCTTTTGTTTCTGGTATTCTGTCTGCCATTCCCCAGAGCTTTCTTATTCTCAAGCTCTTGCTTTTCTCGTGCATACTGCTCTTGTTTCATGATTCCAGCACTTGCTCTCATCTCTCTGAGGACAGTGAAGTTTGTTCCTGCTCCCTCTGTCATCTTTGTTTGCTCCAGTTTTTTTTTTTTTTTGCCTCCCTAACATGTCTATTTCATTTCTTCTGTTGGAGGATTTCCTAGGATGCTGGCTGACCCTGGGCTGTCTGGTCATGCGTGTGGTCATTAAATCCCCCCTGCTTTCAGGATGAACTCTCCCTGCCTTTGGTTTACTGGCCCCAGGCTTATGCCAGTTCTGGCTCAGATTTTAGAGTTGGGTTTCATTAGGGTTCATTGGTTCATGGGTTCACCTTCAGGCAACCACCAGGGGGGCTGCAGGGCTCAGCTGGGCCAGGCCTGGGTCAAGGATGGATCCAGGGCCTCAGGGGTGAAGTCAGGACACTATCACCAGCAGGAAGGGGGGCTGAATTGTGGATGGACAGAAACAACAGATCCGTCATATCTAGAATGTATTGGTATTTATTCACAATGTGTTTACGCGGTCAAGATCCTAATATACACATTGACTTTCAACAACTTGCTCTTTTGTTTTCTGCCTGACCTGGAAGTGAACCTGAGCCCACGGCTGTGAAAGCATGGAGTGCTAACCATTCAAGGGACTTAGCACGTGCGCACACGCAATCCACTCCGAAGGAGGAGCCCAGCTTCCCTGAAGGGGCTGCCTGTCAAACATTTGCCCCCAAAGAGGTCCTTTATCAAGAAGGAGACAGACAACTGGTTGTGTTCAGTCGTTCAGTCATGTCTGACTCTTTGCTATCCCGTGGACTGTAGCCCCCCAGGCTCTTCTGCCCATGGAATTTTCCAGGCAAGAATACTGGAGTGGGTTGCCGTTTCCTCCTCCAGGGGATCTTCCTGACCCAGGAATCGAACCCTCGTCTCTTTCGTCTCCTGCATTGACAGGCAGATTCTTTTCACCATTAGCGCCACCTGAGAAGTCCAGATGACTGGTGTTAGTCATTCAATTGTGTCCGACTCTTTGTGATCCCATGGACTGTAACCCACCAGGCTCTTCTGTCCGTGGGATTCTCCAGCGAAGAATACTGGAAGGCCATGGGTAATAATTCTGCCACATACACTTGCTCCAGCTTCCCTGGTGGCTAGTGGTAAAGAAACCGCTTGCCAATGCAGGAAATGTGGATTTGATCCCTGGAGTCTTAGCCACTGGATGACCAGGGAAGTCCCTACTTTTCATTTCTAGAAGTTCTACCTAACTTTTTTTTTTCCTTCTTCTAGGTAATTCACACTGCTGCTGCTGCTAAGTCGCTTCAGTCATGTCCGACTCTGTGCGACCCCATAGACAGCAGCCCACCAGGCTTCCCTGTCCCTGGGATTCTCCAGTCAAGAACTGCTGGGTTGCCATTTCCTTCTCCAACGCATGAAAGTGAAAAGTGAAAGTGAAGTCGCTCAGTCGTGTCAACGACTCTTAGCAACCCCATGGACTGTAGCCCACCAGGCTCCTCTGTCCATGGGATTTTCCAGGCAAGAGTACTGGAGTGGTTTGCCATTTCCTTCTCCAATGCATGAAAGTGAAAAGTGAAAGTGAAGTCTCTCAGTCATGTCAACGACTCTTAGCGACCCCATGGACTGCAGCCCACCAGGCTCCTCTATCCATGGGATTTTCCAGGCAAGAGGACTGGAGTGGGTGCCATCTCCTTCTCCGGTAATTCACAGTTACCTAGTAATTTCCCCCTGTAGTTTCCCACTTGTCTTTAATGCCATTAACCATGACTGTTTTAGTCCAGCTCTTGACAGCTGTGACGCTGGAAGACTGTTTGAACCTGTTTCTGTCAGTTGCATCTGCTGGTCCCCACTCTTGGCGCCTTATTCATTTCTCACTGGACATCAGTCGGTCTCCTTGGACAGTCGTTGGTGGGTTGAGCCCAGGATGAGTGACTTTCCTCCAGAGAATGTGTGTTTGCTCCTCGCGGGCACCGGGGAGGATGGCAAGTCCAGGAACCCCTAAGGACTGAGGTCACGGCAGGCAGCGTTCTGGGGGAACCAGTGCTGTCAACCCGGGCTGAGGACTTGCCCCCGCCCCTCACTTCCTAGGAACCAGACTTCCCTTTGGCTTTTCCCAGGCTCCGCTCAGTGCGAGGGCAACCTTCCCTGCCGTCTTCTGTTCTTCAAGGTATATCCCAGGGGTTCCGGCGAAATGGAGCGTGGGTCTCCTAGTAGACCCCCACTTTGAACCCTTCATCCTTGAAGCCCTCAGGGGCACAAGCGCCTTTGTGCACCTTACCTCCTTTCACTTACCATCTGGCCTGGATGGCCTTTCTAAAAAAATAGCTTGTCTTTGGCTGTGCTGCGTCTTTGTTGCTGCACGTGGACTTCCACTCGTGGCGGTGAGCGGGCCTAACCCCTAGCTTCACGCTGCGCTGGCTTCTCTTGCTGTGGAGCACAGGCCCTGGGTGCCAGGGCTTCCGTAGTTGCAGCGCTGAGCTCAGCAATTGTGGTTCCTCGACTCTAGAGCACTGGCTTAACAGTTGTGACGCAGCACGCCAGGCCTCCCTGTTCATCACCATCTCTCGGAGTTCACTCAGACTCACGTCCATCGAGTCCGTGATGCCATCCAGCCATCTCATCCTCGGTCGTCCCCTTCTCCTGCTGCCCCCAATCCCTCCCAGCATCAGAGTCTTTTCCAATGAGTCAACTCTTCGCATGAGGTGGCCAAAGGACTGGAGTTTCAGCTTTAGCATCATTCCTTCCAAAGAAATCCCAGGGCTGATCTCCTTCAGAATGGACTGGTTGGATCCCATTCCCCTTCGCACACTGGAAACAGAAACTGGATCACTTCCCTATAGAAGCAACATGACAAATTACGGATTTCCTGGAAGTGTGTTTATATTAAACTTCTTTTCCTTTTTAGCATGAAATCAATATATTCTGTATCTCTATAAAGTTAAATATACTGTTTGACGTATGCACACATTTGTTATACGATTCCTCATTTTAACTGACTATTGATTAACTGAATGATTATAAGTCTTGATCTCTTTAAATAAGAAATGAGCGAATGCATGAGAACCCTTCAGAAAATGTGGCAAGAACTACTTTAACTTTGCTTACACACTCCTGCTGGTCCACTAAGTATAACAAAAATCCCAGATTTCTAGTAAAAGTGAAAGTGAAAATTGCTCAGTCATGTCTGACTCTTTGCAACCCCATGGACTATACAGTCCATGGAATTCTCCAGGCCAGAATCCTGGAGTGGGTAGCCATTCCCTTCTCCAGGGGATCTTCCCAACCCAAGTCTCCCACACTGCAGGTGGATTCTTTACCAGCTGAGCCACAAGGGAAGCCCAAGAATACTGGAGTGGGTAGCCTATCCCTTGTCCAGCAGATCTTCCTGACCCAGGAATCGAACCGGGGTACCTTTCTAGTAAAAGTTAAAGACCAGTGGGTGTCCTACCGATCCCTGCTAGAGTTGCAGATGGCTGCGTCCTCCCACCTAAAGTACAAAGAATACGCAGCCTGTGTGTGCCCCACAAGGAGAGCGTGTGAATAAGGTGGGACAGGTTCCCAAACTCACTGTGACCCTGCCCCAGAGGTAGGCAGCTCCCCCATGGGCAGCGTTAGTAAATAAGGCAGGTGCAGGGGAAGGCGGTGTGGAAGGGGGACACAGAAGTGTCTGTTCCTCAGTGAGGACCAGGCTTCCCTGCTGGCTCAACTCCTGCAATGTAGGAGACAGAGGAGACGCGGGTTCGATCCCTGAGTAGTGAAGGTCCCCTGGAGAAGGAAAATGGCAACCCACTCCAGGATTCGTGCCTGGAGGATGCCGTGGACGGAGGAGCCTGGTGGGCTACAGTCCACGGGGTCACGGAGAGTCAGACACGACTGAAAGACTGGGCAACATGCAATGGGGATGGGCAGACGGTCACATTTCTCCATAAGACACAGAAAAATTCATATCCACCAGGCAAACGAAAAACATTGTTCAGGTCAAGAGAAGGAAGACTCTAGAGTCACAGCAAATGTTTACTTAAGAAATAGGTATACAACATAAAAGGCAACTTTAGGAAAATATGAGATCAGACATGAATCAACATTAACCAAAAAATTATGAATTACGAGGCTTCCCTGATGGCTCAGATGGTAAAGCATCTGCTTGCAATTCAGGAGACCCGGGTTCGATCCCTCAGTCAGGAAGATCCCCTGGAGAAGGAAATGGCAATCCACGCCAGTACTCTAGCCTGGAAAATTCCACGGACGGAGGAGCCTGTCAGGCCCCAGGCCATGGGGTCGCAAAGAGTCGGAGATGACTGAGCAACTTCGCTTTTACTCAGTGGGTGAACCCTGAGTGTGTTAGGTACAGTAGGAAACACTATTGAGGTAGCCACATGGATACGCCTGGAGATTATCATACTCAGTGAAGTCAGACAAAGAAAATTCCATATGTCACCACTTTTCTGTGGAATCTAAAATATGGCACAAATGAACCTATCTAGGAAATAGTAAGAGACTCACAGACATACAGAACAGATCTATGGTTACCAGAGACGAGAGAGGGAGAGATAAAATCGGAGTCTGGGGTTAACAGATACTATATATAAAATAGATAATCAACACAGAACTGCTGTATAGCACGGGGGGCTATATCCAGTATTTTATAATAATGTACAAAGGAAAAGAACTTGAAAAAGAATAGATATATATGTATAACTGAATCACTTTGCTGTAACACCTGAAACAAACACAATATTAGAAATCAACTATACTTCAACTTTTTTAAAAAACCCTATTCAATAAATTAGAGTATTTGTATGTAATGAACTATAAATGCCATCAAATTTTGGAAAAAAGTGGTCTGTAGCTAAGAACCGAGAAGTTTTAAACAGCTTCCCCCCCAAATAACATTTAACATTTTTTTTTCCTAATTCGAAGAATTTGCATGCTTGAATGAAAAATGATTATATTAGATACCAGATGTCTCAAGAAATATTCAGGGACTTCCCTGGTGATCTAATGGATAAGACTCCTCACTGCTGGACTGCCCTGGGGGTCCAGTGGTTAAGAACCCACCTGCCAACGCAGGAACACGAGTTTGATCCCTGCTCTGGGAAGATTGCACATGTCTTGGGGCAACTGGGCCACAAATAGTGAGCGCAGATGACCTAAAGCCAGTGCTTTGCAACAACAAAAGCCACCACAATGAAAAGCCTGCAACCACAAGTGGAGAAAACCCAGCCACAGTAACCAAGACCCAGCTCACCCTAAATAAAGACTCCCCACTTCTATGTAGGGGGCACGGGTTTGATCCCAGGCTGATAAACTAAGATCCTCCACGTTGCATGGTGCAGCAAAAAAAAAAAGAAAAGAAAGAAAGAGCATTTCAATCAGGCTGTATGCGCCCTTAAACTTGAAAGTATTGATAAATACATTGAGAAGCATCATTGTCATATTATTTCTGAGTCAATCTGATGATGCTGCTCTTCAAACTATTCAACGAACACAAGCTTTCTTTGCCCCACTTCAGGCACCATTCCAGAATGGAATACTCTCCCCGATCTACCTAGAAAAATGTTCCTGGTACGTCCATGATCTATTATCTTGAGGGGGTGGAAAAGTGAAGGCCGGAGGAGAAAGGGACGACAGGGGATGAGATGGTTGGATGGCATCACTGACTCAATGGACATGAGTTTGAGTAAGCTCCGGGAGTTGGTGATGGACAGGGAGGCCTGGTGTGCTGCAGTCCATGGGGTCACAGAACCGGACATAACTCAGCGACTAAGCTGAACTGAACTGAAAAGGGAAAGAAGACTCATTCTTTTTCACCCTTGTCCACAGTGATGAAACGTTTGTTACACTGATGTAACTCTTTGTCAGGTGCTAGGTTCCTCTGTCCATGGGATTTCTCAGGCAAGAATACTGGAGTGAGTTGCCATTTCCTGCTCCAGAGCATCGTCCCAAACCAGGAATTGAATCCACTGCAGGTGAATATTTACCACCGAGTCCCTGGGAAGCCCCCTAACCAAACCTTGAAGTGAAGTGAAGTTGCTCAGTCGTGTCCGACTCTTTGCAACCCCATGGATTGCAGCCCACCAGGCTCCTCTGTCCATGGGATTTTCCAGGCAAGAGTACTGGAGTGGGGTGCCATTTCCTTCTCCAGGGGATCTTCCCGACCCAGGAATTGAACCCAGGTCTCCCGCATTGTAGCCAGACCCTTTTACCGTCTGAGCCACCAGGGAAGTCCGCATCAATAAATTTCATTCCCCTTAGCACATCGGATAGACAAATTCAATCACTTTCCTATCAGTGCAACACAACAGATTTAGGAATTTCTAAACCTACATGTTTGTATTACATACAGCTTCTCTTTTTTCTGTTTAGCATGAGATCAATAAGTAGCCAACCCCAGGGCAGTGTGGAGCGGGGCAAAATAATCCAGCTCAGTAACTCCAGACAGAAGCCTGGAATCTGAAGATTCAGTTAAGCTCTTTACCTGTAGATGGCACACACTGCTTGATTTGGCAAAGCCATTTCAGCTTGTCTATTTCTCCCTCTTTGCTGGGGTAGGAGTGATGAATTGAAAAGCACTCCCCACTCGGAAGTGGAAATAACTGACCAAAGCAATGTATCTGTGTGTTCTGTGACTGTCAAGGGGTCAGGAAACCTATCACCTTTGTGGGATCCTTGTGGGAAAGGGCATTTGCACTCCGATTAGAGGACCCAAGGTTACTGCTGTTACCAGCAGCCTTGCTCTTAAGATTCCATTGTTCCCCACTGGAAATTACAACACAGAGAATGGGGTTTCAGCCGTTTGTGTGTGTGCAGTTTTATCTTGCCGGGCAACGGGACGATCTGTTCATTAACAGGAACGTATGCACCTGCCAATGCGGGAGACGCAGGAGACACGGGTTCGATCCCTGGGTCGGGAAGATCCCCTGGAGGAGGGCATGGCAACCAACTCCAGGATGCTTGCCTGGAGAATCCCATGGACACAGGAGCCTGGAGGGCTACAGTCCATGGAGTCGCAAAGAGTCAGACACGACTGAGCGTGCACACCAAGAAGAAACTGGCAAGGAAAGAAGAAAGGTTTTTTTCACCTGAATTGAAAACTAAATTATATATATGTATATATTTAAATATTTCATGTGTGTGTACTCAGTCACTCAGTCATGTCCAACTCTTTGTGACCCCATGGACTGTAGCCCACCAGGCTCCTCCATCCTTCCATGGGGTCACAAAGAGTCAGGTACGACTGAGCAATTTTCACGAAACGAGTTTAAAAGATGGTGTAAAAGACAAAGTATCAGTTGTGTTTCTTGAACATATGCACGCTCCCACGCATGGCTTTGGGGACCTTTGATAAAATGGCCCAATCTTTGGACCTCCCTGGTGGCCCAGTGGTTAAGAATCCACCCGCAAATGCAGAGGATGCAAGTCCGATCCTTAGTCCCTGGTTCGGGAAGATTTCACATGCCACGGGGCAACTAAGCCCACGTACCACAACTACTGAAGCCTCTGTGCTCTCAAGCCCAGGAACTGCAACAAAGAACAGCCCCCATTAACCACAATTAGCAAAAGCTCTCAAGCAGCAAGACCCAGTGCAATCAAGACTAAATCAATGCGTAAAAACGTCTCCTTCTTCCACTTTGAGCCCCAACTACTACTTCCCTCTGCTACTCCTGCTAAAACCACTCTGGCCAGTAAACGGGAAGGTAACTAAAATATTACCCTCCAGGCTCTTCTGTCCATGGGATTCTCCAGGCAAGAATACTGGAGTGGGTAGCCATTTACTTCTTCGGAGGATCTTCTTGACCCAGGGATCGAACCCTGGTCTGCACTGCAGGTCGATTCTTTACAGTCTGCCACCAGGGAAGCCCCAACTGAAATATGCATCGGACCGTTATAACTCTGTGATTGGCATTCTCTATTCTCTCTGAATAGAATACTCCTACCAACCCAACAGATTACTGCTGGACCCAATCTACTCTGGTTGACCAGATGTCCCTGGAAATAATGCTTCCAGGGAGACGGTGATCATATGTTATTTTACAGGTGAATCTTCAACTCCCATGCATCTTTGCTTCATCAAATTACAGATTCATCACTGAGATATTCCTCAAACTCCAGACTCACAGTCCCACCCATTGGTTTAACCCTTCAGGCAGCATTTTACAGCCCCAGAGTTCAGCGAAATGCCTTGAGGCCAACGTCATAAACTAGGAGGGTAAGTCAGAGCTACTTGCTTTTTACTTGCTAAGACAACTTTGACTCTTTGCAACCCCATGGACTGTAGCCCGCCAGGCTTCTTTGTACATGGGATTTCTCAAGCAAGAATACTGGAGTGGGTTGCCATTTCCTTCCCCAGGGGATCTTCCCAACCCAGGGATCGAACCCACATCTCCTGCCTTGCAGGCAGATTCTCTACCCCTGGGCCACCAGTGAAGGACCAAAGCTATAGCTTCTTCAAATCCCAATCCTGGGAACTTCCCTGGTGGTCCAGTGGCTAAGACTCTGTGCTCCCAATATAGAGGGCCAGGGTTCGATCCCTAGTCTGGGGACTAGATGTAACCTTCCTCAGCTAAGAGTTTGCATGCCACAAATAAAAGACCCCACATACTGCAGCCACACTGGGTGCAGCCAAATAAATTAAAAACAGTCCAATCTGGGATTTCCCAACCATTGCAGTTTTCAACCCCTTGATATCTGGGACTGGACGATTCTTTGACATGGGGGCTGGTCGTGGGCAGTGTAGGATATTTAGCAACACCCCTGACCTCTACCCACTAGATGACCATACAAGCACCTCTCTCCAATTGTCACAACCAAACACATCTTCAGACCTTGCCAAACAGCAACCCTAGAAGACCTGTGCACTTCACATCTTCAGAACATTCACAGAGAACAATAAGTTGGCAAAGGCTCTAAAAAATCCTGGGCTTCCCTGGTAGCTCAGAGGTTAAAGCGTCTGCCTGTAATGTGGGACACCAGGGTTCGATCCCTGAGTCGGGAAGGTCCCCTGGAGAAGGAAATGGCAACCCACTCCAGTACTCTTGCCTAGAAAATCCCATGGATGGAGGAGCCTGGTAGGCTACAGTCAATGGGGTCACAAAGAGTCAGGCACAACTGTTCACTTTCACTTCACTAAAAAATCCTACGACGAAGAAAGAAGTCAGATCAACCGTATTCTCCTGTGGATTTAGACGTTTGCATATCTCACAAACTGTGCTGCTGGAGAAGACTCTTGAGAGTCCCTCGGACTGCAAGGAGATCCAAACAGTCCATCCTAAATGAAATCAACTCTGACTGTTCATTAGGACTGATGCTGAAGCTGAAGCTCCAGTACTTTGGCCACCCAATCTGAAGACCCGATTCACTGGAAAAGACCCTGATGCTGGGAAAGATTGAAGGCAAAAATAGCCGAGGGCAGCAGAGGATGAGATGGTTAGACAGCACCACTGACTCAATGGACATGAATTACAGCAAACTCCAAGAGACGGCGGCGGACAGAAGAACCTGGCATGCTGCAGTCCATGGGGTTGCAAAGAGTCGGTCACGACTCAGCAAATGAACAACAAACTTCACAAAGCTAACCTTGAACAGAAGCACATTAGGGAACCACTGTTCTATGAAATCTTCTTATTAACCCTACTTTAAGTACATGAGGCAAGCACCTGACCTAATTGAGGCACTTGTGAAAATATTCCCCATAATCAGATGTCTATTTAAAACCCTTCAATTATTTGCTTATGAATATGAATGGCCACCTAATAGACACAGGTGTAATGGAGATCGGCACTCTAAAATTACTTCAATTAACCTAGGACTTCTTATTTGCCGGTATATTTGTCTGGAAATAAAGTTTTCTGGTAATATTTTACCAGAAACGGAGCTCCTGTGTGTTGGTGATGTACTATTTGTTCAATTATTTACCAAATTCATCTCAGTTCAATTGCTCAGTCACGTTTGACTCTTTGCAACCCCATGGGCAGCAGCACGCCAGGCTTCCCTGTCCATCACCAACTCCCAGAATTGGTTCAAACTCACGTCCATAGAGTCGGTGATGCCATCCAGCCATCTCATCCTCTGTGGTCCCCTTCTCCTCTTGACTTCAGTCTTTCCCAGCATCAGGGTTACTACTTGATAATTTTTATAGGTGAAATATTGAAAAGAGCATGAGCTTTAAAGCTAGCTTTGCATCCAACGCATAAAACATCCCTCACAAACACAGCTGGGTTAGAAAAATTATGCAAGCCTTTTGAAATAGCAATGTTACTATTTAATAACCCAGAGAATTGTTGTTGGGCTTCCCCTTGTGGCTCAGCTGATAAAGAATCCAGCTGCAATGCTGGAGACTTGGGTTTGATCCCTGGGTTGGAAAGGATCTTTGTGCGATTATGGACACCAATTCCAATGTGCGTGGGGTGTTCCCACAGTTATCAAGTAATTCTTGAACACAGGCTGGATGTCCTACAACTCAACTCAATTCTGACACTACCTGGAAATACAGTCAGATCCACAGGTTAAAGGCTTAGTCCTTCAAGATTGAAGCAATTTAACACACACACACACACACACACAAGACTGCCCCAAGCTCCGTAAACTTCAGAAGCCTATCCCAAGTCCAGAGTTTCACCGCAGATTCTGACCAACCGGCTCTGTATCAGAATTTCCCACAAACCCCACCCCGGGTGTGATAAATTTCCTGGAGCAGCTCACAGAACTCAAGAGAAAACTTTTACTTACAAGATCACTGGCTCAATACGAAAGCTACAACTCAGGAACAGCCCCCTGGGAGAGGTACACAGGGCAGGGTCTGAGAGAAGAGGCCTCTTTGCAGGCTGCCATTGTCGCCAATGGTCCACACGGTCACCTACCCGGAAATCCCCCCATCCCCCGTTTTTTTTTTTTTTTTGCTTTCTTTCCTGGAGGCTCCATTATGGAGGCATGATTGACAAGACCATTGACCACTGGGGATTAAGTCAACCTCCCACCCCCTCGCCCCTCCTCGGAGGTCAGGAGGGGGATGGGACTGAAAGTTTAGACCCTTGGCTCATCCCGGTTGGTTCCCATGGCAACCAGCCCCTAGCCTCTGGTGTATTACAAAAGTCACTCCATTAACATGAAAACACCTTGAGGGCTCTCCTCAGGAAATTCCAAGGGTCTTGGGAGCTCTGTGGCAGGAATCAACAGCCAAAGACCAGGCGTACATATCATCTTATAAATCCCAATATCAAAACATGCTTCTGGGGTGATATGTACATTGGTCTTTCACCATGAAGATGGTCAATAAAGTGTTGATGTCTGTTCAAGACTCAATCTGACCACCTACTGACTGGGGAGAGTAAATTCTATCCTGAGATCTTTTGTGTTACAAGTCTGTCGATTTTAAAAGCAGACATTTTTGGGGGGTCGGGGGGCATGAGATGAATCGGGAGATTGGGATTGACATATATACATGGCTGTGTGTAAATCAGATAATAATGAGAATCTACTGCATAGCACAAGGATGTCTACTCCTTCAAGGGGTTTCCAGGTGGCGCTGGTGGCAGAGAACTTGCCTGCCGATGCAGGAGATGGAAGAGATCTTCCGGTTCGGAAGATCCGCTGGAGGAGAGCATGGCAACCCGCTCCAGTATTCTTGCTTGGAGGATTCCATGGACAGAGGAGCCTGGTGGGCTACAGTTCATGGGGTCGCAAAGAGTCAGACACGACTGAAGCAACTTAGCACGCAATATACATGTCCTCTACTCAACACTCTGTGATGACCTAAATGGGAAGGAAATCTAAAAAACAGTGGATATGTGTATACATGGGGCTGATTCCCTTAGCTGTACAGTAGGAACTCACACAACATCCTAAAGCAACTATAAGAAAAATTATTAAAATAAAAACACAGATTTTTATTAGAAAAGGTATTCTTGCAAGTTTATGACCTTCCCCTGTAGCTCAGTCGGTAAAGAATCTGCCTGCAATGCAGAAGACCTGGGTTCGATTCCTGGGTCGGGAAGATCCCCTGGAGAAAGAAATGGCAACCCACTCCAGTATTCTTGCCTGGAGAGTCCCATGGTCAGAGGAGCCCAGTGGCTACAGTCCATAGGGTTGCAAAGAGTCAGACACAACTGAACTGACGCATGCATGCAAAGAAAAGATTAGGCAATAATAGAACATGCTGTCTTTCTCAAAATCAATTCTGACCTTTTATACTTTCCCAGGATATTGAAAAAAGCAGTTGAGGAAGGAAGGGGCTGCTGAAGGTCTTGAAACTTGCCCATACCCTCATGCAGAGGTCAGCAAACTTTACGTATAAAGGGGGAGATGGCAATACTTTAGTCTTAGCGGGTCATAAGGTCTTTGTTACGACTACATATCTTTGATGTGGTGTACAAAAGTGAGCAGAGATGATACACCAAAGAAAGAGTATTCCAATAAAATGTTATTTACAAAAGCCCTCAGTGGACAGGATTCCGTCCCTAAGCTGTTATTTTCCACTTTACTGCCCTGCAGTGCCAAATGCTGATAAGAAATGAATGAATAGGTAATAAATCTGCAGAAATGCAATAGCGCTTGTACCTAATTGCTAGATGCGTTTCAGTTTTGCAATAATACTAATAATTGATTATAAAAGAGCAGCAAGATAAAATCCATCTGGGAAACGACTGAAAAATCACCTGTTAACAGTTTTTATCGGGGAAAATACAGGGCTCCTGAATTCTTTTCAAAGTGAAACACTATCATTACTGTTGGATCACGTTTCACAGAATATTATTATCTTCTGGGTCAACCTGTCTAGTGGAATATCGATTACATTATAATCAGCAAACTGTTCTTATTCAGCATTTTTCTGGCAATACAGTAGACCTAGGTCCGATCCCTGGGTTGGGAGGATCCCCTGGAGGAGGAAATGGCAACCAACTCCGGTATTCTTGCCTGGAGAATCCCACGGACAGAGGAGCCTGGTGGGCTACAGGGCATGGTGTTCCAAGGTGAAAGTGAAAGTCACTCAGTCATGTCCAACTCTTTGCGACCCCATGGACTGCACAGGCCAGAGTCCTGGAGTGGGTAGCCTTTCCCTTCTCCAGCGGATCTTCCTAATCCAGGGATCGAACCCAGGTCTCTCGCACTGCAGGCAGATTCTTTACCAGCTGAGCCACAAGGGAAGCCCAGGGTCACAAAGAGTTGGACACAACTGAGAGACTAGCCCTTCCAAGTTACAACCATTTCATCCACGACATAAATCTCTGCAATAATTCCCCCCGAAATTAAGTTCCATCTGTCTTTTCTAATCAACTCACTTTCCTCCTTCAAATTCCAGACACCATCAGGCACACATGTCTGCCAGAATCTGTTTTTTAAAGGACTTTATTTGACTAGGCAATTTCCTCCAAGGATGATTGCTGAGAAAACCATCAACAATAATATTACTTTCCTTGCGACGCAGATTTGAGATGAAGATGGATTTCTGGTCTGTTTGTTTGCTTCTTCTTTATTTTTCCCCTCAATCCTCTTTCCCTCCCTCTGTCCCTCTCTTTCTCTTTTTTCTTTTTTCTGTCTCCCTGTTTCTCTCTCCTTCCGCCTTCCTTCCATCCCGTTCTCCCTTTCTGTTTGAAAGCTTTGGTTTGCCACGGACCACATCACGCAGAGCCTGTAGGTTATTGCGTTTTCAGCTGGACAATCCCTGAGTGATCATTCCAGCCAGTATGATTGCCTCCCTGCCCTGTTCCCAGCGGATCCTTCATGCCAGTTCTGTGTGCACACCTCGCACCTCTTGGCTCTTTTCATGGAGTGTCTCCATCAAGAGGTCTCCTGTCTTTGGGCTACTGGAACCGAGAGACGTGTTAGGGGTCCAAATGCCCTTCTGACATGGCGCCTCCACCCCCAATATATCCTCAAGCCCCAAACTATGCAGGCGATGACTGAAGAGGGATAAATCCACATGCCCGGCTCCCTGGCCTTTAGACAAACACATACAAAAAAAAAAAAAAATCCCGTAAGATGCTGTTTACATCCAAGCCTGCTACAGAGATCGGGCTGAAGGTGGGACTTGGCAGAAATCACCCACTTTTGTCTCCCCTCCTTCCCGCCCTGCCTTCTCCTCCTGTGGCTGGCCTCCCTTCCTTGGGATCCTGAGACCCCTCATCCCGGGTCAGCCTGTGGGGAACCTGACCAAGTCTCCGTGCTGTAGCAGGAACTGTCAATCACAAACACCTTTGGCCACCTGATGCGGAGAACTGACTCATTGGAAAAGACCCTGATGCTGGGAAAGACTGAAGGCGGGAGGAGAAGGGGATGACTGAGGGTGAGATGGTTGGACGGCATCACCGACTCGATGGCCATGAGTTTGAGCAAGCTCCGGGAGTTGGCGATGGACAGGGAGGCCTGGCGTGCTGCAGTCCATGGGGTCTCAAAAAGTCTGACACAAGGGCGCAACTGAGCAATAAGGGCCCCTGCCATCTGCCTCTACAAGGATTAAATCAGGTGCTGTAGCCGCTGGCTTTTCAACACCCCCTGCAAGGAGCTCAGGGTGGAGAGCAGACAGGAGGCATCTGTGTTCTGGGAAAAAAGGGGCAAGACAGGTCTTCAGAGAGTGAGATATTTTCAGAAGCTGATTTTATGCATGCAATTCTTGCATCTCCTCATATCTAGAAATGCACTAAGATCCTTCACGATGATGTCTGCTCCTCAGGATGAGCAATAACCCTCACAAGACTAGCAGAAACCTTCTGGGAAAAAAGAAAATATGTGTTCGATTGCATGTACTATCCCTTCACTAAAATGACATATCTACCGGCCTTCCCCCTTGCCTCTTGGGAGCAGTCTCTCAGAACTATCTAGGGTGCTTTATCCCAGGCTATAGTCCTCATTTTGCCCCCAAATAGAACCTGACTCATAACTCATGTTGTCCATTTTTTTTTTTAAAGCTGACAGCACCGTGCTAGTTCTCAGGACCTTGCTTGCACCTCCATATACCAGGAACCTACGCTGGCGTATTTGGACCACCCCCCGCCATTGTAACCTTACACAAACACCTCCAGCTAATGCACCCCACCACTGCAAAACAGAACCAAAACCTAGGTCTGGAACAATGATAACTGTAATCGTTTGCACTTGCTCTGACTTTCCAGACTGGCTTCCAGCCATCTCATGGGAAAGGTGACGTGGGTTTCTTACAAGTCTTTGTAAGAATTCTCTGCACCGATCATTCTGAATCACAAGATACTTCCATCTGGTTCTGACCGGTGACTGAGATGGGGGAAAAGGGTAGCGCCTCCATTGATTAATACGATCACCTCTGCTCTCAGATCAATACTGTCTGAACTGGCTGAAAAATACAATTTTTATCTATTTAGGCAGCATCGATCAAGCCCTACTAAATTGATTCAGAATGATGATACGGAATAATTTATGAAACAAAAATGTCAGTGTGCAGAATAGCCAAGAGAAAGAAACCGAGCTTAGTCACGGGGGCCTGTGCTCAGCTCAGCCCAGCTCTGCAGGAGTTGATGAGCTTGGGGAGTGAGATATCGTATGTGATGGTATTTCCTGCTGGAATGAGAGGAAAGTGACTTAAGAAATATCCCAGGGAGGCTGCAGCATAAACGTCCTAGACCCTTAAACAGGAGGGATATGCATGTGGAAAAGCCTGGAAATATAATTAAAAGATGCTTGCTCCTTGGAAGGAAGGTTATGACCAACCTACACAGCATATTAAAAAGCAGAGACATTACTTTGCCAACAAAGTTCCGTCTAGTCAAGGCTATGCTTTTTCCAGTAGTCATGTATGGATGTGAGAGTTGGACTATAAAGAAAGCTGAGCACCGAAGAATTGATGCTTTTGGACTGTGGTGTTGGAGAAGACTCTTGAGAGTCCCTTGGACTGCAAGGAGATCCAACCAGTCCATCCTAAAGGAGATCAGTCCTGGGTGTTCACTGGAGGGACTGATGTTGAAGCTGAAACTTCAATACTTTGGCCACCTGATGCAAAGAGCTGACTCACTGCAAAAGACCCTGGTGCTGGGAAAGATTGAAGGCAGGAGGAGAAGGGGACGACAGACGATGAGATGGCTGGATGGCATCACTGACTCAATGGACATGGGTTTGGGTGGACTCCTGGAGTTGGTGGTGGACAGGGAGGCCTGGCGAGCTGCAGTCCATGGGGTCACAAAGAGTCGGACACGACTGAGCAACTGAACTAACTAATTAATTAATACTGGAGTGGGTTGCCATTTCCTCCTCCGGGGCATCTTCCCAACCGGCGGACCGAAACCGCATCTACAACATTGGCTGGTGAATTCTTTACCGCTAGAGTCAGCTGGGAAGCCCTGTGGAGGGCTAATTGCTGGCCAAATGGCAGGCTGCTAATATCAAAATGCTCTCCTTGTGGTCAACTCTGCCTCATGTCTACGTCTGCTCCTGTTCAGGCCGCTAGTGATAATTCAGAGTCACAGTGATCATCTTTATGTGGGTCAGTGATGAAGCCGGAGCATGCTAAGTCCATTTTATTTTCCATTCCTCACCTTCTCCAATGTTTCTCGCATCTTAGCTATCTGAGTGTAGCATTAGTAAAGACTTCAGAAGCCAGACGGTTTCGAAGGAGTGTTACTCTGAAAGAAAATGTAATCCGTTGCACCCCGATGTGAAAAGCAACACCTGAAAACTTCTAAAAGTACATATATTAAAAAGTTATGGCTTTGAAGAGCAAGAGTTTTCATCACCTGGACAAAGGAGGGAAATCAAGAAGAAAATGCTTAACACGTTGATAACTTCAAAACTACAACAAAAGTCTTTAGCAATAGACTCTTTGTTCAGTCATTCAGTCATGCCTGACTCTTTGCAACCCCACGGACTCCTCTGTCCATGGGAGTCTCCAGGCAAGAATACTGGAGTGGGTTGCCACGCCCTCCCTCCAGGGGATCTTCCCCATCCAGGGATCGAACCCAAGTCTCCTGCAACTGCTTCATGACAGGTGGATTCATTACCACCGAGCCACCAGGGAAACCCATTCTATAACCATAAGATTGGCAAATATTAAAAAGTGTGCCGATCTCAAATGCCAGGCGTTTGTGCAAACTCTTCAATGGAGACCATTACTGAATACTGGAGTGGGTTGCCACGCCCTCCCTCCCGGGGATCTTCCCCGTCCAGGGATCGAACCCAAGTCTCCTGCAACTGCTTCATGACAGGCGGATTCATTACCACCGAGCCACCAGGGAAACCCACTCTATAACCATAAGATTGGCAAATATTAAAAAGTGTGCCGATCTCAAATGTCAGGCGTTTGTGCAAACTCTGCAATGGAGACCATTATAGGTATATACCTGCCCTCTGAGCTAAAAAATTCATTCCTACTTATACAAGTTAAAGAAACACTCATATCTGTCTTAAAAATGACATGTTCGGGAAGGTTCCTATGGCATTTCCAGAAAAGTGGAAGCAACTCAATTTTCCATTCAGGGGATGCAAACAAAATCATAGGTTAGATATTCACGCAATGAAAGACTTGTGTAGGAGATCAAATGAGCCAACCACAGATAGATGAATGGACATCAGTCTCTAACAAAAATAGCAGGGGATGGTAAAAATCAGAAGGATATACACAATATAATAGCGTTTATGTCAAATTGTAAATCATGCAAAAGAAGTCTGTGTGTTGTTCTGGATACCTAATGCACAGCATCATTTTAAAGACAAATAGACAAAAAATAAATATCAAATTGAGGATCCGGATTTTTTTTTGGGGGGGGTGCGGGGGGACAGGGTAGAGGCAGGATGGAAATGAATGGGTAAATAATAAAGAACATGGCAACCATGTCTGTAAGTTTCCGTTATTTCAGATGCTAGACACTCATTGGATACATGGATGGATGGATGGGTGGATGATGAATTGATAGGTTGATAGGTAAATAATTGACATAAGTTTACTTATAATTCTCTGAGAATAGCTAGTCGTTATTTGTCAGAAAGTCACTATGTATAAAGTGTCTGCCAGATGATACTTATTTAGTGAAAATGATCAAGCCACTTCGTTTTCTTAAGGTATGGAAGACTACCCTCAGCTCTGTATGAGTGTCAATAAACTGCACACCAGCCTCTGACAATTTTATCCACTTCTGCCCAATTAAATGTATTCTTGGTTGGAAAAAATAGAAACAAATTTTATGTTACTTTAGGATGAGTATAACTGGGAACTTGAGTTTTTTTTTAATATATTTTTAAATCTTTTTTTTTAATTACTATCATTCTTACTGCCATTTTTACTTTTATTTTTTGACCCGTACTTTGTGGCATGTGGAATCTCAGTTCCCTAACCGGTGATCAAACCCTTGATCCCTACATCAGAAGTACACAGTCTCAGCTACTGGACCACTGGGAAAGAAAGCCCTGGGAACTTGATTTTAATACCAAAATTAAAAATAAAACTCCTGTGGAACCTGGGTCACCATTTTCTTCTCACTCCTTCTTAGCAGTTAATCTCTGTTAGCAAAGATCAGAGAAAGCTGGTTTACTTAGAATTCAGCTTTGGGAATTTATTTTCATACAGATGGTTTGGGGTATGCAGTTCGCCGGTGCAAGCTACGGCCGTGTTTTGTTTTCTCCTTTGTTTTACAAGACCATTCCCAACAACTGAATCCTATAGTGTCTCTCTCTCTTTTTCTTTGACTGCACTGCTCAGCATGTGGGATATTAGTCACCTGACTACGGGCTGAACCCATGGCCCCCTGCCGCAGTGGAAGTCTTAACCACGAGACCCTCACAGAAGTCTCTACAGTGTCTCTATTAAAAGAAATACAAACCTGGAGTATATTCGTACAGAGAAATGTGTATACAAGAGAGATTTTTCAAAAGAGAGGAAGCAATTAACCTTCTGCGCTGTAAGATCGTATTTGCAAATTATTTTCCAGAATCTTAATAAGAAGGCCAATCACCTCTCGGGTATTAAGAGAAATCAAATCCTATAATCCTCAACCTCTATAATCTCATCAACACTCGGAATTATTAACCTGGTAGTAAATCCTCCAGAGTTGCAACATTTGGAAATTTTCAAACCCATCAGTTCAGTTCAGCTGCTCAGAAATGTCCGACTCTGCAACCCCATGAGTTGCAGCATGCCAGGCCTCCCTGTCCATCACCAACTCCCAGAGTTTGCTCAAACTCACGTCCATTGAGTCGGTGATGCCATCCAACCATCTCATCCTCTGTCGTCCCCTTCTCTTCCTGCCCTCAATCTTTCCCAGCATCAGGGTCTTTTCCAATGAGTCAGCTGTTTGCATCAGGTGGCCAAAGTATTGGAGCTTCAGCTTCAGCATCAGTCCTTCCAATGAATATTCAGGACAGATTTCCTTTAGGATTGACTGGTTTGATCTCCTTGCTGTTCAAGGGACTCTCAAGAGTCTCCTCCAACACCACAGTTCAGAAGCATCGATTCTTCGAACTCATACTTGCCTAATCTTAAACATTTTCCAAAAGTCACTCCCCACAAAACAGCAAGGAGCTGCAGATTATAAAGCATATTCATCATCACAGCTGATTCTATTAAGCAAATCAGGTCTCCCTCCTGAGCGATTGGCCTATGGCCCTCGATGTAAACGCAATTTGAGTGTCATATTTTATTTAGATACCTGACATTTTGACCGATACACACAAAGCTTTCTGTCACTCATGAAAGTTTATATAGTTTACTCTTAAGTCTGAGGCTTACTGAATCTTCAGGACGTGACGCATGCATAATAAATGTAACAAGGTGAAAAGAGAGAAAGCTACGGTCAGGTTGCAGTTTGCTTGACTCTCTTACAATGGAAGAAAAATGAAACCGAGAACTACCATTTTAAGTAAGACATAAGCTAGAGTTTCACGTCTGGCACTGGTGTGGATAATGGTTCCATTGGATAAGCTTTGTAATATGAGCATTAGACTATTAGGAACAAAATATATAGCTAAGTCCTCCTTGTGGGTACAAACACACAAACACGTAACTTTGTGTCGTTACATACACATGTATCGTTCTGTGGATGAAAAGTATGCTTTGCTATGCCTACAGGGTACCTACTAGAAGATTCTTTAGGAAAATGAAATGAAACCACATTTCTTCTTTGAGTGTCAAAGGGCAGCGGTGAACAGAACACATACTTCCCCATCCAAGTTCTGAAGTCATTAAGACAAAAAAAAAAAAGTGGGACTTCCCTGGTGGTCCAGGGTTCGACCCCTGGTCTGGGAACTAAGATCTCACATGTTTCAGAGCCACTAAGCCCGCAGGTTGCGAGTACTGAGCCGGAGGGCCACAACCAGAGAATCTGAACGACCCTGCATGACGCAAGAGAGCTCCACAGTGCTACTGCAGCGAAGGATCTGACACAGCCATACTAAGAAAAAAAAAAAAAAAAAATATGAGGCACCTGAAACCAAAATGTTACCTTTATTGTCATTGCTACGGTAGATCACGTGGGTTTTTTTGTTGTTCACTCACTAAGTCTGAGTACACAGTGGGTCCGACTATTTTCGACACCGTGAGCTACAACATGTCAGGCCTCCCTGTTTTCCACTGTCTCCTGGAGTTTACTCAAACTCAAGTCCACTGAGTCGGTGATGCCATCCAACCATCTCCTCCTCTGTCGTCCCCTTCTCCTCCTGCCCTCAATCTTTCCCAGCATCAGAGTCTTTTCCGATGAGTCGGCTCTTTGCATCAGGTGGCCAAAGGATTCGAGTTTCAGCTTCAGCAGGAGTCCTTTCAGTGAATATTCAGGGTTGATTTCCTTTAGGATGGACTGATTTTGTCTGGTGACAATTAAGTACTGAGCCCTTAGTATACCCTCAGCCACTTGGTCCAGCCAACGTTGGTCTGAACTAGGCTTCCCTATATGACTATCCCCTTGAGACACTCAACACATCAAAACAGAGAAGGATGTCTCCTTCCTCTTGGCTGCTGACTCCCTCGACAAAGGGGTAAAGATGGAAGCTGGTTAAAGCATGCTCCTAAAGACTCAGACATGTCAGTCTGCCTCTTAGGGAAGAGGGAGGGAGGCAGGCAGTAAATGGGAGGCAAGAGAAATAGCTGGTGGGACACCCACCACCGAAGAAGGCACCAGGTATGGATCCATGTCCCTTCCCTTCTCCAGTTAGGAAGAAATGCATTATTTACGTGAAGACCTGAGATCTTGAGCCATTCAATACCACATGTATCCAGTACAGAAACATTTCAGTACCTACTATGTGCTATGCACACAACTGCCGAAAGCATGCATTCCTTCATTCTTAGTCATGGCGTATGTAAGTCAGACTGGCATAGGACATAGGGAAGACGTATTTGCACCCACTGTGTCCTCAGACAGCAAAAGAAGTTGACAGTCAGTGAAGCAGAGAGCTTGGCAGTTGACCCAGATTTCAGTTCAGTTCAGTCGCTCAGTCGTGTCTGACTCTTCGCAACTCCATGGACTGCAGCAAGCCACGCCTCCCTGTCCATCCACCAGCTCTTGGAGTTGGCTCAAACTCATGTCCATTGAGTCGGTGATACCATCCAACCATCTCATCCACTGTTACCCCCTTCTCCTCCTGCCTTCAATCTTTCCTAGCATCAGGGTCTTTTCCAGTGAGTCAGTTCGCATCAGGTGGCCAAAGTATTGGAGCTTCAGCTTCAGCATCAGTCCTTCCAATGAATATTCAGGATTGATTTCCTTTAGGATGGACTGGTTGCATCTCCTTGCTGTCCAAAGGACTCTCAAGAGTCCTCTCCAGCACCACAGTTCAAAAGCATCAATTCTTCAGCGTTCAGCCTTCTTTATTCAGATGGAAGATTTAGATGGAAGCTTTAACCATGGAAGAGAGCAGAACGCACTGACTTGGGATCTTAGGCTTCTCAATATGGTACCCAAACCACAATGGACGTAGAGAGATCCAGTTTATCGACCTCATGCTGTGATGACAGAAGGAAGGCAGAGACGGAGGGAGTCACCCCTTTGTCGTGGGAGTCAGCAGCCAAGAGGAAGGAGACATCCTTCTCTGTTTTGATGTGTTGTGTGTCTCAAGGGGATAGTCATATAGGGAAGCCTAGTTCAGACCAACGTTGGCTGGAACCAAGTGGCTGAGTGTCTTCTTGGAGAAAGAAGGAAAGGAGGGAGAAAGTGTAGAAAGGAAATGGAATACCATGAAGGCTTGTATGCCCACATTGCCAGTGATGCCATCACGGGCAAAACCAACTCCTCTATCATTTTTCAAGTTTTATAAACCATGAAAGTGTTGATTGCTAATCATGTCTGACTCTTTGAAACCCCATGGACAGTAGCCTGTCAGGATCCTCTGTCCATGGGATCCTCCAGGCAAGAACACTGGAGTGGGATCTGCCCAACCCAGGAATAGAACCCGGGTCTCCTGCATTGCATTCCTTACCGTCTGAGCCAGCAGGTTTAAAAACCGTGGCAAACATTTAACAGAGAAGCCAAAACATACACAGGGAAAGCACATATTGTAAGCCAGAAATATTTGAAGAGCTAGTGAATGGGGGATACAAATATGAAAATATGATTTATAACAGTGATGTTACTCCCTGAAGAGCTAATGTTCTGAGGTTCCAGATTAATCAACACTATCTCTGGGACATGGGCTTCTGCAGGAAGTAAAGAATCCGCCTGCAGTGTGGGAGACCTGGGTTGGGAAGAGCCCCTGGAGAAGGAAAGCCTACCCACTCCAGTGTTCTGGCCTGGAGAATCCCCAAGGACAGAGGAACCTGGAGGGCTGCAGTCCATGGGGTCGAAAGAGTCAGACATGGCTGAGTGACTAAGTACAGGACATCACTAGGGCACAATGAATCAGTGGGCTACAAAGATACCTTTGTCCACAGACAATGATGCTGGCATATTTTTACAATACATTAACAATAATGTGGGGACTTCCCTGGTGGTCCAGTGGGTTAAAACTCTGTGCTCCCAGAGTGGTGGGCCTGAGTTTCATCCCTGCTTGAGGAGCTAAATCCCACAGACCACACACAATTAAGAGATCAAACATGCAGCAACTAGGATCTGGCACAGCCAAATAAATAAATAACGAATAGTTTTTTTTGTCTTAAGTGAAGGGGATCAGAATATGGCAGCACCCAGATATAGCCAAAGGATCACTTTGAGCTAAAGCAGTTAGGAGCCAACACTTTTGCATGCTGGCTCAGAAAGATACAGAAACATTTTTTCCCTCTCCTTATCTGCCGAGAAGTGGGCATACATCTTCTTTTTAGAAAATTCATCACCCCCTCCCCCCAGAAAGAGAGGGCTAACTCCTCTCACCCAAGAGGAGAGTGGACCACAAGACGAGTCTGCCTTAGCAGAACTTCATAAAACAGCCTGTATCTTGCATTTTCCCCACCTATATCCTTTGCTGTTTAATTGCTAAGTCGTGTCTGACTCTTTGAGACCCCATGGACTGCAGCACGCCAGGCTTCCCTGTCCCACACTATCTCCTGGAGCTTGCTCAAACTCATGTCCATTGAGTTGGTGACGCCATCCAACCATCTCATCCTCTGTCATCCCCTTCTCCTCCTTAGCATCTCTGCTGGGTCCTGAGTTATTTGTGCCCCTGTAAGCCAGACACGTCCTAAGGTAATTCCTTCTTCACTTTGCGGTATTTCCAAACGGCATCAAAGGAGCGTGCCGCTTTCACAGATTAGGGGCCTGGGGTGACTCTGAGCTGGCCCCCACCATCCTTGCCTCAAAGACTCCTGTGGGAAGCACGTCTGTGCTCACCACGGATGCATCGAGAAAGGTCCACAGTCTGTTCCACTGGATGCATGGGCCAAGATCAGGTAGGGTGCCCAACACTGTTCTGGGCAAGATGCATTAAAAAAAAAAAAAAAAGAAAGAAAGAATCTCAGGACTGGCAGGGCTCCGAAGCTTAGAAAGAAAGGGAAGGGGGTTGATTGATTATGCAGTGCCAGACGTGGTCAATATTGATTGGAAGGACTGAAGCTGAAGCTCCAATTCTTGGGCCACCTGATGCGAAGAACTGACTCACTGGAAAAGACCCTGATGCTGGGAAAGGTTGAGGGCAGGAGGAGAAGGGGACAACATAGGATGAGACAGTTGGATAGCATCACTGACTCAATGGACGTGAGCTTGAGCAAGCTCTGGGAGTTGGGGCTGCAGTCCATGCGGTCACAAAGAGTCGGACACGACTGAGCAACTGAACGAGAACGTGTCATCAAGCCCCAGGTATTATAACGAAGCTGTTGCTGGAGAGCCACACCCCTACCCTCCTTCCAGGTAGACCTAGAGAAAACCAGAACTAACCGCCTTCTCTAGCTGTGTTTACACGGCTTCTTTCCCTTAGTCTCCATCTCCACTGTGATGCAAAATGCTTCGCATTTCGTCACAAATATCCAGTGATTCAACCTGCGCTCTGTAACCGCAACAGCAAAAGTCTCTGCTGACAGGCAGGATCAAAGGGACCCGTGCAGGTACCATCCACTCGACTCTGCAGTCTTCAAGTCCAGAAGCCAGTCTTCCCTGCTGATGGCCGTGTCGATCTTTGCTTCCATCTCCTGCCCTTTGTTTTCCAGGTCTCATGACAGTGACATCAGCTTCGGGGTTGGCTCCCTGGCTATGTGACCCCAGGATCAGTATCATGCTCTGTCGTTGCTAAAAAAAAAATTTAAGTGGAGTATAATTGCTTTGCAATGTTGTATTCATATCTGCTGTACCATGAAGTGAATCCGCTAGAGTGAAAGTAAAAGTCACTCAGTCATTCCTGACTCTTTGTGACCCCATGAACTGTACAGTCCATGGAATTCTCCAGGCCAGAACACTGGAGTGGGCAGCCTTTCCCTTCTCCAGGGGACCTTCCCAATCCAGGGATCAAGCGCAGATCTTCCGCATTGCAGGCGGATTCTTTAACAGCTGCGCCACAAGGGAAGCCCAGGAATACTGGAGTGGGTAGCCTATCCCTTCTCCAGGGGCATTTCCTGACCCAGGAATTGAAGCAGAGTCTATTGCATTGCAGGATGATTCGTCACCAACTGAAACCCAGGGAATCAGCTATAAGTATACATATATCCCCTCCGTCTTGATTCACAGCTCGCCCCATCCCTCCAGGTCATCACAAAGCACTGAGCTGATTTCCCTGCAGCTTCCCACTAGCTGTCTATTCTACACATGGTAGTGTGTGTAAGTCATCGCTACTCGATTTGTCTCGATTTGTCCCACCCATGCTGGAATTCTTACTGTCATCTACGCACTTGCGTCTTGTAAGCAAAATGTGATGGGAGGAGACGAAATACACATCGTGTGGTCCACGTTCATCACTGCCTTTTTCACATGATACACAGTGAGTAGAGATTTCCACTGGACTGATCATGTGAGACAGGTGAGAAGCGCAGTGATGGCAAGGTGGGCAGGGGATGTTTGCAATTGAGTAAGGGGAGGCAGGCGGGGGCTAACAGCCCTTCAGGCCATGCTTTCCATGAGTCAGGGGAGACTACGAGTCCTGCCGTGATTCCCATCTGCAACTTGCTTCAAATAACAAAGGACGCAGTGAGATTCTAAGAAAGAGAGGCAGTGAAGGAACCCATCTATGCCATCCTGTCTTGCACTGGCCAGTCGCTCAGGCTGCAAACGATGACCCAGAAGGAAAGATACAGAGAGGCTGGCGCAGAATTCCTTCCTCTGTATCCTGGTGGTGGTGTTGGTGGTGGTTTGGTCGCTAAGTCGTGTCTGACTCTTTACAACCCCAAGGACCGTATAGCCTGCCAGGCGCTTCTGTCTATGGCATCTCCCAGGCAAGCAGACTGGAGTGGCTTGCCGTTCCCTTCTCCAGGGGATCTTCCCGACCCAGGATCGAAGCTGCGTCTCCTGCACTGCAGTCTGATGCTTTGCTGCTAAGCCACCAGGGAAGCCCTTTATCCTTTCTACTCATCAGTAATAGTGGTAGAAATAGAGGTAGAGAGTGTTGGCTGGATGTGCACAAAGAAAGAAGCAAAACAGGGACTTCCCTGGTGGTTCAGTTCAGTTCAGTCACTCAGTCGTGTCCGACTCTTTGCGACCCCATGAATCGCAGCACGCCAGGCCTCCTTGTTCATCACCATCTCCCGGAGTTCACTCAGACTCATGCCCATTGAGTCCGTGATGCCATCCAGCCATCTCATCCTCAGCCATCCCCTTCTCCTCCTGCCCCAAATCCCTCCCAGCATGAGAGTCTTTTCCAAAGAGTCAACTCTTCGCATGAGGTGGCCAAAGTACTGGAGTTTCAGCTTTAGCATCATTCCTTCCAAAGAAATCCCAGGGCTGATCTCCTTCAGAATGGACTGGTTGGATCTCCTTGCACTCCAAGGGACTCTCAAGAGTCTTCTCCAACACCACAGTTCAAAAGTATCAATTCTTTGGCGCTCAGCCTTCTTCACAGTCCAACTCTCACATCCATACATGACTACTGGAAAAACCATAGCCTTGACTAGACGGACCTTAGTCGGTACCCTGGTGGTTCAGGGGTTAAGAATCCACCGTGCAATAGAGGGGATGAGGGTTTGATCCCGGGTTGGGGAACTAAGATTCCATTTGCCATGTAGCGACTAAGCCTGCAACTACTAATCCCGAGCAGCACGACCGGAGAATCCACACTCCACAATGAAACACCCCACGCGACGCAACAGAGCTCCCACGTGCCGCAACTGACACCCGCCAAACAAATCCATAAAGGGAAAGAAACAATATAAAAACAGCTGCTGCAGGGACATGCAGTGTTTCTACCGTTCTGATAAGAAAAAAATACATATGCATGTGCCAGCTATGAAATATACAGTGGGCAATTTCAGTGGCTCTGTATGTAAGTTAAATGCTATTAACAGTTGCGTTTAACCACTGGCATTGCACAACATGAAAATGAATGGTAATATTCGGGCTAATAATTTTTCTGTACTTAGAACAACATTAAATAGCAAATACAAAACACCATGACAAGTCAAAGACAGAGAGTGTGGAACAAAAGAAGAAGCTTTCTATCTCAAGCCTCTAAGAGCATTATTTTCCCTGCTTCTTGAAGAGGGCTCCACAAATGATGTATAGCAAGACTCTGGCGTCTCAGACAGTAAAGAATCTGCCTACAATGCAGGAGACCCAGGTTCGATCCCTGGGGTCGGGAAGATGCACTGGAGAAAGGAATGGCAACCCACTCTAGTATTCTTGTCTGTAAAATCCCATGGACAGAGGAGCCTGGCAGGCTACAGTCCAATTCACTTCAGTTCAGTCGCTCAGTCGTGTCCAACTCTTTATGACCCCATGAATCGCAGCACGCCAGGCCTCCCTGTCCATCACCAACTCCCGGAGTTCACTCAGACTCACGTCCATCGAGTCAGTGATGCCACCCAGCCATCTCATCCTCGGTCGTCCCCTTCTCCTCCTGCCCCCAATCCCTCCCAGCATCAGAGTCTTGCCTAATAATAGGTCAGACTGGTGAGAAAACGGAATGCTCTTGAGCTCTTGGTCGGAATGTAAACTGATACAGCCACTATGAAAGTCAATATGGAGATTCCTTAAAAAACGAGGAATAAAACCACCATATGACCCAACAATCCCACAGCTAGGCATAGACCCTGAGGAAACCAAAATTGAAAAACACACATGTACCCCATTGTTCATTGCAGCACTGTTTACAATAGCTAGAACATGGAAGCAACCTACATGTCCACCGACAGATGAATGGATAAAGAAGTGGTGGTATATAGACACAATGGAATATTACTCAGCCATAAAAAGGAACACATTTGAGCCAGTTCTCATGACGTGGATGAACCTAGAACCTATTATACAAAGCGAAGGGAGTCAGAAAGAGAAAGATAAATATCGTATTCTAATGCACATATACGGAATCTACAAAAATGGTACTGAAGAATTTATTTACAGGGCAGCAATGGAGAAACAGACATAGAGAACAGACTTATGGACACAGGGAGAGGGGAGGAGAGGGTGAGATGTATGGAGACAGTGACATGGAAACTTCCATCACCATATGTAAAACAGATAGCCAACGGGAATTTGATGTTTGGCTCCAAAAACTCAAACAGGAGCTCTGTGTCAATCTGGGGGTGGGGAGGCAGATGGGAGGGAGGTTCAAAAGGGAGGGGATATATGTATATCTATGGCTGGTTCATGTTGAGGTTTGACAGAGAAGAACCAAATTCTGCAAAGCAATTATCTTTCAATAAAAAAAAAATTAAAAAGAAAAAAAAAGAGTGGGTATGCAGATGTGGTCCATACAAATGATGGAATATTACTCAGCCATGAAAAAGAATGAAATAATGTCATTTGCAGCAACATGGGTGGACCCAGAGATTGCCATACTGAGTAAATAAGTCAGACAGAGGAAGACAAATACATGATATCACATATATATGGAATCTAAAAAAAAAAGGTACAAGTGAAGCCCTCTACAAGACAGAAACAGAGTCACAGATATAAAAGAGAGACTTACGGTTACCAGAGGGTAAGGAGTAGGGAGGGATAAATTGGGAGATTGTATCCAACTCTTTGCAGCCTCATGGACTGTAGCCTGCCGGGCTCCTCTGCTCATGGACTTGTCCAGGCAAGAATATATACTGGAGTGGGTTGCCATTTCCTCCTCCAGGGGATCTTCCCAATGCAGGGATTGAACTCACATCTCTTGTGTCTCTTGCATTTACACGTGAATTCTTTACCACTAACACCACCTGGGAAGCCCCAGGATAGACATATATGTACTACCACCTACAAAACAGGAAACTGATAAGGATCTCCTGAACAGCACAGGAAACTCTACTCAATACTCTGTAATGACCCATAAGAGAAAAAAAATCTAAAACCACCATATGACCCAACAAGCCCACAGCTAGGCATAGACCCTGAGGAAACCAAAATTGAAAAAGTCAATATATGTATATGCACAAGGGATTCACTTTGCTATACACCTGAAACCATAACAACATTCTAAATCAACAGTACTCTGATAAAAATATTTTGTTAATGGCATACACTTTATAATGTTGCTACGACAGTTATTTGAATGACTACATACCACCAGTTTGGCCAAATGGCCGGGACACAATAGTTCCATAAATAAGAGGTTATCATTGCCCTTAAGTCCATAACACACTTGGCTACGCTATAGTCAAGGCCCATTCTCTCTTTTAGCCAGTATTAGTAAACAAAGAAACATGTATTCCACTTTAATATATGAGTACAATGAAAGTGAAAGTTGCTCAGTCACGTCCGATTCTTTGCAACCCCATGGGCTATACAGTCCATGGAATTCTCTAGGCCAGAATACTGGAGTGGGCAGCCTTTCCCTTCTCCAGGGAATCTTCCCAACCCAGGGATCCAACCCAAAGAAACATCTGTAGGAGACAGTGGAAGAGCAAGGTCCTTTTTACAATGCAACCTTAAAAATAATTGGTGCAAAAACATTTTTTAATTAAAAAAAAGTGCTCCGTGTAAAATGAAGAGCTATGAGTCCCTTCACATGACTGCTGTGGGAGCTGTTTTCACATTAGAGAGAAGACATCGTGCCAGGCATCACCACACAACGGGCAGATAACCGCCATGCCCCAAACACTGTAATGCGTTACCCTAACTGTAATTAACTCTTTGCATGCCTGTGTGCTAAGTCACTTCAGTCGTGTCAGACTCTTTGCGATCCCGTGGAGTGCAGCCCACCAGGCTCCTCGGCCCATGGGATTCTCCAGGCAAGAATACTGGAGTGGGTTGCTGAAAGGTTGTTGCTGAACCACAAAAGATACCGGGATTCTTGGCCTCCGGACGAGAGGAATTTAGTCTGGGGTCAGAGACGAGGCTTGATCGCTCAGAGCTTTTGTGTCATAAAGTTTTATTCAAGTATAAAAGAGAAAGAGAAAGCTTCTGATATAGACATCAGAAGGGGGCAGAGAGAGCGCCCCTCTGCTTGTCTTTGCTGCTGCTGCTGCTAAGTCACTTCAGTCCAACTCTGCTACTGGAAGTCTGCTAATTAAAGAAAGGAAATGTCTCAAAACTCAGAGAATGGCACCAGGCCCCTCACCCACAACATGCATTTGGGGATAACATTGGCTCCAGGTGAGTCATCCCGGACCATAAAATGATTGACCTGAATCTTGAAGAAGCGCGGATTTCCAGGCAAATATATCGTTTCGTGAACATAGATTAGGAGAAACACGTAGGACGAAAACATCCTGGTTTGCCAAGTCGGTTCTGAGTCTTAGGCAGAATCGACTTAAGACAAGAGTCTAGGGTAAATACACAGTTCATTAACATAGCTTCAGACAAACATTTGCATAAGAAAAACGCATCGGTGAGCTCAAGGTTTGAGACAAGTTAAGTTCAGGTGGCACCAGCTGTCGTCCTGGCAACACAGAATTTTAAGAGAACCCTCTCTTTAAATTTGTACAGAGAAGGGGAAAAAATATAACACGCTTGTTTCCTCCTGCCTCTTAAGAGAGAGAGAAAACAATGTTTGACCCTTGCAGCCTATTTCCTCCGTTTGGAGACCTCTGGCCTTCCTGCCTGTTACCCTCTCATTGACACGCCCTCCTCCAGGGGATCTTCCCGACCCAGGGATCGAACCCGCATCTCTTTCGCCTCTTGCATGGGCAGGAGGCTTCTTTACCACTAGTGCCATCTCGGAAGCCCGATTAACTGTTTAAGAGACTGACAAGACACCAGGAGCTCGTAGGCAGAGGGTCACTTCAGGTCACTTCCACGCTGAGGTCATCTAACTAAGGAAAGGGCGGTAAATAAAACGCATCGCTATTGGAAAGTCTATAAAAAGCAAGTTATTCAAGATAGCGCTGGGCGAGTCCCTTATTTGGCTCAGAGTGGCAGCGTTCTGCTTGTTCTGCAAAATGATACTGGGCTCCGTCATGCTTTCCTTTGGGTCTGAAACTGATGGCTAGAATCATTCCACGGGGTGGTTGGGTACCCTTTCCCCTACACGCCGGTTTAGTGGTCAAGACGGTTGATGCTATGTGCATTGAGAACGCATGAAGGACTTTCTTGATGGCTCACGGTTAAGAATCCACCTGCCGACGCAAGGGGGATGCTGGTTTGATTCCTGGTCTGGGAAGATGCCACCTGCCATGGGACAAGTAAGACCGTGCATCAGGACTGTTGAAGCCCAACAGACTGGCACCTATGCTCGACAACGAGAGAAGCCACCACAGTGAGAAGCCCGCCTACAGGAGCTAGAGAGCGGCCCCCGCTTGCAGCTAGAGAAAGCCTGTGCATGGCACCAAAGGCCCACCACAGTCGAAAACGAAAATAAATATATATTAAAAAAAAAAGAATGCATGGAAAGGTTAATTGCTCACATGGTGAGGCTTTGCTAGGGAAGACAGGGCAAGCTCCCAAGAGAAGATACAGGAAGGTTTGAAGCGGGGAGCAGGGAAGAAGCAGGACAGTTTCTAGGAGGTTGGGGGGGAGCCTGCGGTGAGGGGTCCTGAACACAGGTTGTTGCCTGCAGAGTGTAAACTCCGTCATCAGCCTGCCCAGGTGCAGACCGAAGGGGACAGGCAGAGCAGGACTTGAAAATGGTCAGTGGCCTGATGTCAACGGTCGAGTCAACTCTTCATCAAAGTGCTTTCTGTATTTTATCTCGGCTGCATTGTGAAGCATGTGGGATCTTAGTTCCCTTACAGGAGCTAGAGAGCGGCCCCCGCTTGCAGCTAGAGAAAGCCTGTGCATGGCACCAAAGGCCCACCACAGTCGAAAATGAAAATAAATATATATATATAAAAAAAGGAATGCATGGAAAGGTTAATTGCTCACATGGTGAGGCTTTGCTAGGGAAGACAGGGCAAGCTCCCAAGAGAAGATATAGGAAGGTTTGAAGCGGGGGGCAGGGAAGAGGCAGGACAGTTTCTAGGAGGTTGGGGGGGAGCCTGCGGTGAGGGGTCCTGAACACGGGTTGTTGCCTGCAGAGTGTAAACTCCGTCATCAGCCTGCCCAGGTGCAGACAGAAGGGGACAGGCACAGCAGGACTTGAAAATGGTCAGTGGCCTGATGTCAACGGTCGAGTCAACTCTTCATCAAAGTGCTTTCTCTGTTTTATCTCAGCTGCACTGTGCAGCATGTGGGATCTTAGTTCCCTGACCAGGCGTCAAACCCATACCCTCTGCAGTGGAAGCGTGGAGCCTTAACTACTGGGCCACCGGGAAAATCCCACAGAGCACCTCCTTCATGCAAGTTAAGTAACCGAGTCACACGGATGCGCCTCGTTGTCTGGGATCAAAAGTCAAACCAACCTGGAAACAAGCCAGCATCAGACTTGATTACTAAGCGTGGAGCCTTAACTACTGGGCCACCGGGAAAATCCCACAGAGCACCTCCTTCATGCAAGTTAAGTAACCGAGTCACACGGATGCGCCTCGTTGTCTGGGATCAAAAGTCAAACCAACCTGGAAACAAGCCAGCATCAGACTTGATTACCTAATGGTTTCTTTTTGGAAGGACACGTGCTGAAGCTGAAGCTCCAGTGCTTTGGCCACCTGATGTGAAGAGCCAACTCATTGGAAAAGACCCTGATGCTGGGAAAGATTGAGGGCAGGAGGAGAAGGGGACGACAGGGGATGAGATGGTTGGATGGCAATACCGACTCGATGGACATGAGTTTGAGCAAACTCGGGAGTTGGTGAAGGACAGGGAGGCCTGGCGTGCTGCAGACCATGGGCGTGATGCAAAGAGTCAGACACGACTGAGCGACTGAACAACAATTAGCAACCTGGGCCCCAGCTTAAGCTTGTGCCAACTTTCCACTCAGGGAAGATCTGGAGAATAACAAAGCGTTGCCGTTGATTGTCTTTTCTAAATCCAGCTTGCACGTCTGGAATTTTTCAGTTCACGTACTGTTGAATATATAAATCTGTCTAAAAAACTCTGTTTTTTTAAACAGAATTTCCCTGGTGGTCCAGGGGTTAACAGTCCATACTTCCAACACAAGGGTGTGAGTTCGATCCCTGGTCGCGGAACTACGATCCCAGACGCCTTGCAGTATGGCCAGAAAATGAAAAAAGCACATTTTTTAAAAAGAGGCATTTTTACGCCTCAAATTAAGCACGTGTATTCTCTGCAAGGATGCCTTGATAAGTAGCTTTTGCACACCAGCACTGCAAGCTTCCACGACTCTATGGGAGACAGTTTCAAAGCTCCGAATTAGTATACTATTGTTATTATTTAATAAACAATGATCCTTTTCAGCTCCTGCTCTCAAAGACAGCTGGCTTGTCTTCCAGACAGTGGGGACGCCTCCAGAGACAAGGGTCCTTCACTGAAGAGTTTGCCTCGCAGAAGCAGTAAATAGAGGTCAAGGACAGACACCAGCCAAGGACTTCACAATCTGAGACGCCTCTTACCACCAGCTTACGGCGTCTCTTAACACGGGGACGAGAGACCTTCAATTGTCATTCCCCACAACTCATTCATCTGGTGCCGTCCTGAAAGCCAATTAGGCAACATAAGTGTGAGCGACTTCACTGGCAGATCCTCAGTCTTGTCATTAAATCTCCTTCTAAAGTGTTTAAAGGACCCTTTGAATATAGCGCCAACGGAAAAAAGCAGCTGGGTACGCTTCCACCATCTGAGAAATTGCTTTACAAGACTTTCATCCCAGCGGACACGCACTCAAGACAGTTCGGGCACTGGGTTTGGCACTTAAAATACATATTGTATTTTCAGTCGCTCAGTGGGGTCCGACTCTTTGCGACCTCATGGACTGTATGTAGCCCGCCAGGCTCCTCCGTCCATGGGATTCTCCAGGCAAGAACACTGGAGTGGGTTGTCACCTCCTCCTCCAGGGGATCTTCCTGACCCAGGGATCAAAGCCAGGTCTCCTGCATTGCAAGAGGACTCTTTACCAGCTGAGCCACCAGGGAAGCCCAAGAATACTGGAGTGGGTAGCCTATTCCTTCTCCAGGGGATCTTCCCAACCCAGGGTTTTAACCCAGGTCTCCTGCATCGCGGGTGGATTCTTTACCAGCTGGGCCACCAGAGAAGCCCAGGGAAAATAAATATATATATACTGATGAATAAGCAGGAAGATAAACGTGCAAGCTCAAAAAGATATACTTAGTTTATACTAAANACCCAGGGTTTTAACCCAGGTCTCCTGCATCGCGGGTGGATTCTTTACCAGCTGGGCCACCAGAGAAGCCCAGGGAAAATAAATATATATATATATACCGATGAATAAGCAGGAAGATAAACATGAAGCTCAAAAAGATAGACTTATTTTATACTAAAGGAACGTGCGTGATGCTAACAGGAACAGCTGCCAACTCAGACCACTCCAGGGATGAAATTCAACTCATCATCATTTAGCCCGTAAGACTCTTCCTTCATCGATATCTCCTGAAGGGGTGCTTATTTCATTTACTATGGATGGACATTTGAGTGGGTTTCTTCTTTAAAAGTGAAAGTTGCTCAGTCTTGTCCCACTCTTTGAGACCCTGTGGACTATCCAGTCCATGGAATTCTCCAGGCCAGAATACTGGAGTGGGTAGCCTTTCCCTTCTCCAGGGGATCTTCCCAACCCAGGGTTTTAACCCAGGTCTCCTGCATCGCGGGTGGATTCTTTACCAGCTGGGCCACCAGAGAAGCCCAGGGAAAATAAATATATATATACTGATGAATAAGCAGGAAGATAAACGTGCAAGCTCAAAAAGATATACTTAGTTTATACTAAAGGAACGTGCGTGACGCAAACAGGAGCAGCTGCCAACTCAGACCACTCCAGGGATGAAATTCAGTTCATCATCACTTAGTCCTTAAGACTCTTCCTTCATCGATATCTCCTGAAGGGGTGCTTATTTCATTTACTATGGATGGACATTTGAGTGGGTTTCTTCTTTAAAAGTGAAAGTTGCTCAGTCTTGTCCCACTCTTTGAGACCCTGTGGACTATCCAGTCCATGGAATTCTCCAGGCCAGAATACTGGAGTGGGTAGCCTTTCCCTCCTCCAGGGGATCTTCCCAACCCAGAGATCGAACCCAGGTCTTGTGCATCGTAGGTGGATTCTTTACCAGCTGAGCCACCAGGGAACCCCAAGAGTACTGGAGTGGGTAGCCTATCTCTTCTCCAGGGGCTCTTGAGGGGATTATAAATAATGCTGTTTTAAAAGTTCTTTTGCATGTCAATGTGGATGAAACATGGATTTCTACTCATGGAATTGCTCAGTTTAGGGTACGCTAAGTCACTTCAGTCATGTCCGACTGTGTGCAACCGCATAGGCGTCAGCCCACCAGGCTCCCCCGTCCCTGGGATTCTCCAGGCAAGAACACTGGAGTGGGTTGCCATTTCCTTCTCCAATGCAGGAAAGTGAAAAGGGAAAGTGAAGTTGCTCAGTCCTGTCCGACTCTTGGCTACCCCATGGTCTGCAGCCTACCAGGCTCCCCCTTTCATGGGATTTTCCAGGCCAGAGTACTGGAGTGGGGTGCCATTACATTTTCCTTTAGTGGGGATGGCTGAGCAGTTTCTTACCTGACCAATTTGTACACCGTGAGAGAGTTTCTGTTGCTCTACACCTTCGCTAGCATTGATGCTGTCTGTTTTTTCTTCGCTTGTTTGTTTTAGATTCTGGTGGTTATACAATGCCAGCACACCATGTTTTCAACCTGCCTTATCCTGATGACTAAAAACTTCAGCAGTTTTTCGTGTTTATTGGTTATTTAGATACTCTTTGGGCTTCCCTTGTGGCCCAGCTGGTAAAGAATCTGCCTGCAATGCGGGAGACCTGGGTTCGATCCCTGGGTTGGGAAGATCCCCCTGGAGAAGGGAATGGCTACTCACTCCAGTATTCTGGCCTGGAGAATCCCAGGGACTGTATAGTCTATGGGGTCGCAAAGAGTCAGACACGACTGAGTGAGTTTCTTAGACACTCTCCTTAATTTTATTATTATTGCTTTTATTTGGGGGAACACCGTGCAGCTTTCGGGATCTTACTTCCCTGACCAGGGATTGAACCACAGGCCGGTGACAGTCAGTGTAAGTGCTGAGTCCTAAGCACTGGACGGCTGAAGGGATTCCCTAAACAGTCTGTTTGGAAAGTGTCTATTCAGGAACTTCCCTGGGTGTCCAGTGGTTAAGACTCTGTGCCTCCACTGGATGGGACACAGGTCAATCTCTGGTTACAGAACTTAAGATCCCAGGTGGTATCAGTTCAGTTCAGTTCAGTCGCTCAGTCGTGTCCGACTGTTTGCAACTCCATGAATCGCAGCATGCCAGGCCTCCCTGTCCATCACCATCTCTCGGAGTTCACTCAGACTCACGTCCATCGAGTCCGTGATGCCATCCAGCCATCTCATCCTCTGTCGTCCCCTTCTCCTCCTGCCCCCAATCCCTCCCAGCATCAGAGTCTTTTCCAATGAATCAACTCTTCGCATGAGGTGGCCAAAGTGCTGGAGTTTCAGCTTTGGCATCATTCCTTCCAAAGAAATCCCAGGGTTGATCTCCTTCAGAATGGACTGGTTGGATCTCCTTGCAGTCCAAGGGACTCTCAAGAGTCTTCTCCAACACCACACTTCAAAAGCATCAATTCTTCGGCGATCAGCCTTCTTCACAGTCCAACTCTCACATCCATACATGACCACAGGAAAAACCATAGCCTTGACTAGACGGACCTTAGTCGGCAAAGTAACGTCTCTGCTTTTGAAAATGCTATCTAGGTTGGACATAACTTTTCTTTCAAGGAGTAAGCATCTTCTAATTTCATGGCTGCAGTCACCATCTGCAGTGATTTTGGAGCTATTAATTTATATATTTCTCACTCCTTTAAGTGAGCTTCTTTAAGGGGTTTTAAGGGCCTTCCTTAAGTGAGCTTCCTTTAAGCAGCTTCCCTGATGGCTCAGCTGGTAAAGAATCCGCCTGCAATGTGAGAGACCTGGGTTCAATCCCTGGATTGGGAAGATCCCTGGAGAAATGAATCTACCCACTCCAGTATTCTGGCCTGGAGAATTCCATGGACTGTATAGTCCATAGCGTCGCAAAGAATTGGACACAACTGAGCGACTTCACTCCTTCAGTGTTGACTTTTGAGGAACAGAAATTCTAAATATTTTTAGCTTTGATTGTGGTGTAATTTGAGCCTCCCCGGCCATGAGTACTCAAAAACACTCATCTTAGCCAGTCTTGAATGAAAGCATCCACTAGCGTTTCCAACAAATTGCACCTTGTGTATTGGTTTGCTTACATCATCACACAGGGATCCTGATCTCCACCCCAAAAGGACTGTCTGTCTTCTTTATCACAATAGGAGCATAATTACTCCTGGGTTTAACTTTTAATACATGTGAAGACTTAAACAACACTCGCTGTTACCATAGAAAGCAAATCAGTGGGAAGTTTAAAATATTGGAAATCAGAGGACAATTACATACCAAATGAATATCTTCTCCATTAACTAAAGGTAGTTTTTGTTTGATAGATAAATCCCAGATTTACCTGGGTTACTCATCAGACTGATGCATCCAGTTGCAGTCAATTTGCCTTTATTCACACGTCTATCTGGGTTTGCCCCTAGGAAAGTATAATTAGGAAGACGGCAGCTCTTAAAATGGTTTCCCAGGTGGCTCTGTGCTAACGAATACCTGGCTTGGGGAAGATCCCCTGGAGAAGGAAAGGGCAACTCTCTCCGGTATTCTTGCCTGGGAAATCCCAAGGACAGAGGAGCCTGCGGCGGGGGGCGGTGCGGGGG
>SJYT01036912.1:0-68508 GCA_006410635.1 Cephalophus harveyi | reverse complement strand
AAAAAAAAACCCACAGAAGAAATATTGTAACAAAATTAATAAAGACTTCTAAAATGGGTCATATTAAAAAAAAATCTTAAAATCTCACTGGTGCAAAACGCTTACTTCTTCCTCATTCTCTCTCCCCAGTGTGGTTGCAGACAGGTTCAGCTCATCCTTGTGACTCACGGACCTGACTGATGGAGGCTCTGCGATCTTACAGTGGCTCTGTCCCAAAATGAGGCTCGGTAGCAGCAGGATGCTTAAAGAGGCAGGCAGAGGTGATGAGCTCGGCCCAGAAGTGGTGTCTATCACCTCTCGCTTGGGTTCCATCAGAAAAGAGGGCGACAGAGGATGAGATGGTTAGATGGCATCATCAACGGACATGAGTTTGAGCAGACTCAGAGAGGTAGCGAAGGACAGGGAAGCCTGGCATGCGGCTGTCCCTGGGGTCCCAAAGACTCAGACATGACTGAGCAACTGAACACCAACCCTTGGGGGGAAGGAGAATTCAGCATGCCTGTACCACAATAGCAAAAATAAAACATGAGTATAAAAAAAAAATCATCACAGTATTGTAATTATTCTCCAATTAAAATAAATAAGTTATTTTAAACAACAGCAACAACAACAAAGGCTCATTCACCTCTGAATTAATATAATTCACTTATACAAAGAGATGCTAAACTGTGCAAAATGGCCCTGGCTGAATCTCGGCAATGCCATCTACCATCTTGCATAACAATATTTAGGGAAGGGTGGAAATGAGTCTAAAGTCATCTTCATTAATTAAATGCATCAGATCCTGCATTTCAGGAAAGCTCTGGAGTGACAGCGGCGAGTTTATAAGGGAGACAGTGGGAGAAAGCCGAAAATAATGAATCTCATTTTCCATCTGCTTCTTGAGAAACTGTGCACTGACGCGTATTTGTTTTAAGAACATCACATTTCGTGACCCCCCGCCAGGAAGATGAAACGAGAGAGGGACAAAAATCTAGGAGTGCGTTGCCGTGTAAGTTTCTTACAATTTCCCATCTCCATCTCCTTTTCTTAGTGGACGCAGCGTGATTTGTTTCATGCAGAAAGTTCCATCCCAACGGGGATGTTTCTTCCTGCCCAGTTGTGTTGAGATTGGGTACTGTGGTGACTGAACCAATATAAAGCTTGTGGGATTATAGACGTGGACAAGATCTCTTCAGGAGAAGATGGAACTCAGTTGGACACAGATTATAAGATCTATTGTCAGAGGATAAACCGTGTTTTGACTATCTCATTCAATGTCGTGTAATAGTCTCTCAAAGATACAGCATGGTGGTTGGTTCAGCAGCACATATACTAAAATTGCCACCATACAAAGAAGATCAGCGTGGCCCCTGGGCAAGCATGGTATGGAAATTCTTGAAACGTTACATTAAAAAGAAAAAAGTTGCAGCATCAAACATTTCCTCCTAAAACATTTTCAAATTATAATAGCAACTGCATAATTTTTTTTTACACCATCCGATCTCAGCATTGTTACTGAAAACAAATATATATCTCAAAAGAAAGAAAGTAGCAAAACATTTCAGGCAAGTTTTGCTTTACCTGACTCGAAACATTAGCATTTTGAGAGGAACATGTTCACATGCAAAACGCACTTGCTTTGTATGCGATCGTGACATTGTGAGCAGATGATGCAAATTAAGAGCGCCCGGTTCATCCTGCTGGCACTTATAATCCTTTGGTGCAAAAGGTCAGCATCTTCTGCTGTGTTTTTTTGATGTTGAGGGCCCAAGGTGGTGTGCAGGGTTGACGTATTACAAGTTGACATTTTGTAGCACAAATCCCTAAAGAGGTATCAGTTTATAGGTTTATTAGACAGGTTTTTTCTATATATCAAGGGCTTCCCTTGTGGCTCAGCTGGTAAAGAATCTGCCCGCAACGCGAGAGACCTGGGTTCGATCCCTGGGTCAGGAAGATCCACTGGCGAAGGGATAGGCTACCCACTCTAGTATTCTTGGACTTCCCTGGTGGCTCAGCTGGTAAAGAATCCGCCTGTAATGAGGGAGACCTGGGTTCGATCCCTGGGTTGAGAAGATCCCCTGGAGAAGGGAAAGGCTACCCACTCCAGTATGCTGGCCTGGAGAATTCCATGGACTATACACTCCATGGAGTCGCAATGAGTCGGACACGACTGAGCAACTTTTACTTTTTCACTTCTCTTTCACAAACAGGTTTTTCCATGTGTCAAAGGGCATATGCTTAGGGTTATGCAGTAGATGCTTACGGAGATATTAACCCGAAACAAAAATAAAAATATGTGGAAAGAGAGGAAAACTTGCTTTACTTGCTTTAGCTGTCGCTATTAAGGAATGGTTGAAGGAAACTTGGCTTCCTGAACTTGCAGACTGAAGGACACACGGGTATGTGGGTGCATTTCATGTTAATTTCTAATTTTTTTTTTTTAATATAGAGCATCATTTGACTCAAGATGGATCCTAGAGACTGTCATACCGAGGGAAGTAGGTCAGAAAGAGAAAAACAAGTATCATATATTAATGCATATATGTGGAAACTAGAAAAATGGTTCTGATGATCCTGTGTACTATGCAAAAATAGAATTAGGGAGGTGGGGACCACAGACATGGCACCAAGATGGGGAAGAGCGGGTGGGAGGAATTGGGAGATTGGGGTTGACATACACACTCTGGATAACCAATGAGGACCCGCTGTGTGGTACAGGGAACTCTCTCGCTGAACAGATACACGCTCTGTGCTGACTTAAACGGGAAGGAAATCCAAAAAAAAAAAAAAAAAAACAACGGGATATATGGATATGGACAGCTGACTCACTCGGCTGTACATCAGAAGATAACGCAAGTACACTTCAAGAAAAATTAACAATAAGAGAGAAATAACGAGGAGTTACTCTCTCCCGCAAACAGAAACGACACAGCTAACTTGAAAGGATTTGATGATACGCACTCATCAACGTGGCATGTTTTCCAACGTACTTTACATACTGAATCTCTCAGCAATGACTGAGTCCACAGCACATTTGTGTGACCGGACCAATGTCCTCTAACGACTAGGTCCAGTGAAAACTTGTAAAATTATGTGAATTCCTATATCATGGTTTCTGGGATCTCTGGTTTTGCAAAAGCTGAAACCACATGTATGATCAGGCCAGAAGATGAATACTTACAAGTATTTTTCACTGCAGTTTTCTTGAAGCATTATTGTTTCAAAGACAGGGTAACTTTTGAAATATATCTCCAACTCCCAGTCTCTTTTCAGCAAATATGGTGATGTCTTTCATTCACTTTTTTTTTTTTCTTAATTGCATGCATTCCTTAGTATCTATGTTCACTGACTGACCTTCTCGCACAAAAAAAAAAAAAAAAAAAAGTTCTTCTATGTGTATTTTGGAGTATATACAGTCAGTGACCAACCCTACTGTAAAATACCTTTCATAAGATTAAAAATGATCTTTGTGATAGGCTACGCAAACCTGAAGCGACTCGTCAACTTTCCTGAGTTCTTATCAATTTTACTGGCCTGTTTCAGAAGCTTTCCATTTCGTCTCACAGCTTTTCAAGGGCTATGGCCACAGGATAACTTCCTGCCTCTATTGGCAACACACTAGGTTTCAAGAGGTAAACCCATTTCTTTAAATTACTTAGTATACTTGGTGGAAGCGATAAAAGTCTGTGTTCCTAATGCTGTCTTCTTTCTTGATTCAAAAGAAGACAGAAGATATCTGTTCAGTTCAGTTCAGTCACTCAGTCGTGTCCAACTCTGCGACCCCATGAATCGCAGCACGCCAGGCCTCCCTGTCCATCACCAACTCCCAGAGTTTACTCAAACTCACGTCCATTGAGTCCGTGATGCCATCCAGCCATCTCATCCTCGGTCGTCCCCTTCTCCTCCTGCCCCCAATCCCTCCCAGCATCAGGGTCTTTTCCAATGAGTCAACTCTTCTCATGAAGTGGCCAAAGTACTGGAGTTTCAGCTTTAGCATCATTCTTTCCAAAGGACACCCAGGACTGATCTCCTTTGGAATGGACTGGTTGGATCTCCTTGCAGTCCAAGGGACTCTCAAGAGTCTTCTCCAACACCACAGTTCAAAAGCATCAATTCTTCGGTGCTCAGCTTTCTTCACAGTCCAACTCTCACATCTGTTAGTTCCATTATATGCATTTCCCAATATTAACAAAGTGTATTAACTGTCTGACAACTAATAACAGTCAGCACTCAAGTAGTTCTAAAGGACACCAACCCCGCATATTCACGGAAGGGACTGATGCTGAAGCTGAAGCTCCAGTACTTTGGCCACCCGCTGGGAGGAGCCAACTCTTGATCTGAAGACTCAGAAAGCAAAGGAGACACACACAGTCCTTAAGTGCATGAGGACAGTCATTCAAGACAAGGACGGACTTGAAGTCAGCCTAGAGAGCATCTGGATGCCTCGGTGAAAGAACAGATGAGACCCGACTGAATGACCGGAAAGTGGGCACATTCCACCCGCACCTCCGGCCCTGCTTCTTCCCATCAATTCCTTTTGTCGACATTCAGACAGAAGCGTCTCGCTTATTCAGAAAGAACTGAAAAAGTCTTTTTACCATGTGTTTGTCCCACTGAACCCTGCTTTTTACATCATCCCATCGGGAAGCAGAACACGCTTTCAATGCCTGCCTATCGTCACCACGTCCTCCCTACTTAACCCCTGGTCCTCTACAGCCTCTCTCTAAAGCTCTGACAAAATGCATCTCAAAGCTCACCGTAGGGACTTCCCTGGTGGACCAGTGGCTACAACTCCAAGCTCCCAATGCAGGAGGCCCAAGTGAGACCCCTCGTACTACAACCAAGAGTTTATATGACTTGATGGAAGACCCTGCCTGCCTCAACGAAGAGCCAATGGAGACAAATACATTACAATATTAAAAAGTCACCCTTAACTCTCTAATCCTCCAATCCAGCTGGCCCTCCCCAGCGTTCCCTCTTTCTTCTCTGCACCTCCGCCTTCTGTATTCTTTCCTCTCCTCCTGTGGATTCAGACTCAGCATCTTTGGAGTCCTGGCCTGCTTCTTGCCTCCCAAGTGTTCTTTAAACTTCTTTTCATCTTCTACTTGCTCCATGGAAATCACGGGTCCCCTGCTGCTCATTCAATATTATACTCACCCGTGCACTTCATCACGGGGCCACAAAGGTATTGGGCGACCCGGGCTTTTATGCAGAGACTCTGAGAAAGAACGGCTTCTGGGTTCATTGTGGTGGTTGGCAGAATTCAGTTCCTTGTGGTTGTAGGACTGAGCTCCCGGTTTCCCTGCTGGCTGTGCTGAGGAGTTGCTATGAGTTTCTAGAGACTGACTCACATCTTGACCACGTTGCCTGCTCCATCATCACACCAGCAACAGCACCACGTGTCCTTCTCACGCTTCAGCTCCCCGTGGCATCTGTTTCCAGCACATCTCCCCTGCTTGTCCGCTTCTAAGTGCTCCTGAAATTCCACTGGGCCCACCTTTATAAATCAGGACAATCGCCCTACTTAAAATCAGCTGACAGACTTCCCTGGTGACCCAGAGGTTAAGACTCCATGTTCCCAATGCAAGAGGGTCCAGAGTTCAATCCCTGGTCAGGGCAACTAGATCCTGTAAGGTGGAACAAGTGTTCACAGGCTTCAACTAAAGATCCCGCAGGACAGAAAGGTCTAGCACAGCCAAACTGAAGTACAAAGGCCAGGTGATGAGTAAACTTAGTCACATCCACAGAGCCCGTTTTGCTTTGTAACGTAACATAATCATGGGAGTGATACCAAGGCTGCAAGGTCATGAACTGAAATGCAAGTCGCTCAGTCGTGTCCAACTCTTTGCAACCCGATGGACTATACAGTCCATGGAATTCTCCAGGCCAGAATACTGGAGTGGGTACCCTTTCCCTTCTCCAGGGGATCTTCCCAACCCAGGGATCGAACCCAGTTCTCCCGAATTGCAGGCAGATTCTTTACCAGCTGAGCCACAAGGGAAGCCCAAGAATACTGGAGCGGGTAGCCTATGTTTTCTCCAGGGGATCTTCCCGACCCAAGGAACGAACCTGGGTCTCCTTCATTGCAGGGAGATTCTTTACTGTCTCAGCCACTAGGGAAGCCCAAGTAGCTGTCTACCTTATTGGAATAGCAAGCAGTCATAAATCACGTCAAACGGTCTGTCTCTCCGCAGTCTCATTTTCCTTTGTTTCCATAATTCACATCGTTCTTTATCGGTGTTCATACTCATTTTCCCAGACGAATGAGTGTCTGGATAAAATAAATATTTGCTATTGCTATTTGTTATTAAATGTCCAAGGTGCAATTGAGTTTGATTTCTTCTTCATTTTGGGGAGGCAAGGGAAAGACGGAATTTTAATCTCAGTCATGTATCTTCCAGTGAGTTATATCTGTAGAGGGACATGAATCTTAGACTTAAGTAGTTTATGGTGATGAATAGTGTATCACTCAACAGTTGCCATTTTCTCTGTATTCCAGTTTCCTTGTGCATTTAAAAAATGGCATTTAATTATAAAATGTCTGGAATTATGATCCAGATTGTTTTCTAGCAATGTCTTCCAGTGATTAATATTTAATTTTTATATGAATGCTTTTTCTAGTCTCAGCAATGAGCATTATTTCAATTCTTAGACTCCATGAATGATACATCCTCTTTTAACTGTTAATTAAATGCCATTTTTCAATGGAAAAAAATGTGTACTGTAACCCCACTGCTAAAAATGCATAATCACATTATCATTTGCAAATAGAAGCAAGTGTAAAAGGGCAAAAGACAGATGAATAAATAAATGTATTAATTTATTTATTAGTCATTATATTCATTTATCCAGATTTCATTTTTATTCTACACCTCCCAAGCAGCCACGTTCCATGTGGTTGGATACTATTATAATTTAATCAACAGTATACATTTTACTGGGTACTAGGAGTCTTAAAAAATTAATAGTTAAGATATGGAGCCCAGTTTAAGATGTTAAGGGCTTACCGTATAAATGTAAAACAGACTCATGAAAAGTCAGGAAGCAGAATAAGTTGCAAAGAGTAGGAAGTCTGTTAGCACACAGGAGAGGAATCGCAGTGACCGAGAACGGCCCAGTAATGAATGGCTCTGTGGCTTAAAATGCAGCTGGGATTTGAGGGGGTTGGAGCGGCTGGGAGACTGGAATCGACATATATACACGTGGCTGTTAGCACTAGGACCACAGCCTTGTCTAACTCAATGAAACCAAGCCATGCCTGCAGGGCAACCCAAGACAGGCGGGTCATGGTGGAGAGGGCTGACAGAACGTGGTCCACTGGAGAAGGGAATGGCAAGCCACTTCAGTATTCTTGCCTTGAGAACCCCATGAACAGTATGAACAGGCAAAATGATAGGATACCAAAAGAGGAACTCCCCAGGTCATTAGGTGCCCAATATGCTACTCTGATGCTGGGAGGGATTGGGGGCAGGAGGAGAAGGGGTCGACCGAGGATGAGATGGCTGGATGGCATCACGGACTCGATGGACGTGAGTCTGAGTGAACTCCGGGAGAGGGTGATGGACAGGGAGGCCTGGCGTGCTGCAATTCATGGAGTCACAAAGAGTCGGACACGACTGAGCGACTGAACTGAACTGAACAGTTGTCGTTTACTCTCTAAGTCTTGTCTGACCCTTTTTGATCCCAAGACTGTAGCCCACCAGATTCCTCTGCCCAAAGGATTTCCCAGGCAAGAATACTGGAGTGGGTGGCCATTCCCTTCTCCAGGGGCTCTTCCCAGCCCAGGGATCGAACCTGGGTCTCCTGTATTCCATGCAGATTCTTTGCCATCTGATTTAGCGGTAACGCTACCCAGAGATCAAACACACATCTCCTCCGCGGGCAGGTGGATTCTTTACTAGCCTGCAGGGACACTATTATGTATAAACTAGATGACTCATGAGAACCTCCTGGATAGCACCGGGAAGTCTACTCAAGGCTTTGGGGTGATCTAAATGAGAAGGAAATCCAAAACAGAGGGGATATGTGTATACGAATGGCTGATTCATTTTGTTGTACAGTAGATAGTAACAACATTGTAAATCAACTAAACTCCTGTGTGTCTGTGTGTCTGTGTGTGTGTGTGTGTGTGTGTGTAGCTGGAATTTCAACAAATGACGAAGAGCAGAGGGGACTAGAGAAGAAACCTGGAAAGGTGTGACTTTGCAGACGAAGCTTGCATATTCTGCAATTCTAATTAGCGACTGGCGGCCAAAAATCGAAGTTGAATTCTAGACAACCAAAATCATGGGATGTGGGTAAGCGAAAGACCTGCCTTGAATCCATTCATGTGAGAACAGCCATTTAATTATATCGTTAAACTATAAAATGCTTATAAGTCAATGGCTAGTAAACTGTGCATAATATATAATCCACTGACATAAAACCGGTACATTGAATTATAAAGTTTAGTGAAAATACAGCCATTAACTCCCATGGAATTTGGCCCCTTTCCTGCATTATTCACTATCTTGGATTTCTGAAGAAAAAAAAAAAAACATGGAAAAGTCATAATCTGAATTTTTAATAATAGCAGAAGTTGGGTAGTGAGCAAAGAATATGAGCTCCCCGTTTTTAAAATCTTTCTCTTTTTAGATTTGTGTTAATGTAGCCCATTGTAAAAGTCTGTATTCAATTTGTTACAATATTGCTTCTGTTTTACGTTTTGGTTTTTTTGGCATCAAAGCATGTGGGACTTGAGGTCCCAGACTAGGGATCAAACACACACCCCCCCTGCAGTGGAAGGCGAAGTCTTAACCACAGGACTGCCAGGGAAGTCCCATAACTTCACTTTTAAGCATTGCTGGAAGAGGCAATAAATATTCTCTTAGATTCCTGAGCGATTCCCTTACAACTCACACCACCCTTTAAGTGTGTCACACCCTCTATGTCTTGCACTTTGCAGATCCACACAAACCAATGCTATGGGACCGTTTTCAAGTCCCACAGTGGTTAGGATGCTGTGTGGTTTAGAGTGTAGTGGGGAAGCATTGGACTGTGGTAACCTGAAGGATCGAACCATCTTGACAGGGACAGAATGAAGGGATAAAATAGGTGATTCAATAGTTAATCCCACTAGTGGACTATAAGCTTTAAAAAGCAAAAAACGGGAGGCTCTTTGAGTTATAAACAAAGCTGAGCACCGAAGAAGTGATACCTTTGAACTGTGGTGTTGGAGAAGACTCTTGAGAGTCCCTTGGACTGCAAGGAGATCCAACCAGTCCATCCTAAAGGAGATCACTCCTGAATATTCACTGGAAGGACAGATGTTGAAGCTGAAACTCCAATACTCTGGCCACCTGATGCAAAGAACTGACTCATTGGAAAAGACCACGATGCTGGGAAAGATTGAAAGCGGGAGGAGAAGGGGACAACAGAGGATGAGATGGTTGGATGGCATCACCGACTCCGTGGACATGTGTTTGAGTAAGCTCTGGGAGATGGTGATGGACAGGGAAGCCTGGTGTGCTGCAGTCCATGGGGTCACAGAGTGGAACACGACTGAGCGACTGAACTGACCTGTGAGTTACTGATAACTCAACAAAACAGGTTTCCTTCACGACAACACCAAGCAGGCTTGCTTAGCAACAAAAGCCCGTGACAGAAGCGTGGGACCTGCCCCCAAACAATAAAACCGAGGTGGCATGAGGCCCACATCTTATCCAGGGCACTCAGTAACTTAATGGTCCCGAGGACACGCTCTCTGCACACCTAAAAAGCAAAAATTTGCGGACCTAGCTTGATCGTGGAGGGACAAGAAAACTCCCCTGTTCAACCTGGCGGAGGAGCTGATGAGGGAGGCATAACATCTACTCAAGAATGAGGGAAAAGGTGGTCTTCTCCCCCTTCCCACTTTTCTTTGATTATAAAACTTGGAGCCAGGTGAGTTCTCAGGGTGCAGCATTTCTTGCCTGCCTGTCTGTAAGCCTCAGAAGCATCCTTTTCTAATAAACCACGTCTCATCTACCGTTTTGCCGTCACTGAATTCTTTTCTCTGCTGACATAAAGGATCCTGGTGCCGAAGCTCCTTGGAGTTCCCCTGAAATGATAGCAATTGATTTCAGTCTTCCTCTCTTCCCACTGGGCTCAGAGGGGATTAATTTCACAGCCTCCTGAGACGTTTTTGCAGCAAGAGTTGCCAATGCTTCTGGTCTTTCAGCCTCTTTCTAGGGCCTCTCTTGCTCTCTGTCCAGAGATGGCTGAGTGACCCATTTTGCACGTTTATGCCATTTTTCAGTACAAGGTCGCCTTACTGAAGCCGTCCTCCAACAGCTTCTTGCGTAGGCACGTATTGCACGGAAAGGAGGTGAGAGAGAGACTGCCACAGAAAATGACAGCTCTGGCCCCAGAGAAGCAGCAACACCCAAGGTGTCCAGGTAGAAACAGATCAACCGCAATGGAAGGAAAATGCTCTGTAGAGCAAGCAAGTATTTCTCATTCTATATTCATTGTGTGCATACCGTCATCACTCCCAAGTGATGAACTGTGTTAGGAAGCACTGAACAGGAAACAAAAATGGCATTCTGTCCACAGCATCTCAAAACTCTGGTTTTCAGGGCCATTTTTTCCCCATCAAAACACAGGGCTTGTGCGATCTTAGTTCCCCAACCAGGAACTGAACTTGGGCTATGCTCAAGCTACCGCACAATTGCACTCATCTCACATGCTAGTAAAGTCATGCTCAAAATTCTCCAAGCCATGAACCGTGAACTTCCTGATGTTCAAGCTGGTTTTAGAAAAGGCAGAGGAACCAGAGACCAAATTGCNGAAACGTAATTAGAACCTTATTAAAATTCACAAAACTAGTAAGTGTAAAAGAAATTTAAACTGTTCCAATGAGGTCTTTATAAATCTATAGCATTTATACATACTCCTAAACTTATTAGTTAGTAAAGTAATGCTCAAAATTCTCCAAGCCAGGTTTCAGCAATACATGAACCGTGAACTTCCAGATGTTCAAGCTGGTTTTAGAAAAGGCAGAAGAACCAGAGATCAAATTGCCAACATCCGCTGGATCACTGAAAAAGCAAGAGAGTTCTAGAAAAACATCTATTTCTGCTTTATTGACTATGCCAAAGCCTTTGACTGTGTGGATCACAGCAAACTGTGGAAAACTATGAAAGAGATGGGAATACCAGACCACCTGACCTGCCTTTTGAGAAACCTATATGCAGGTCAGGAAGCAACAGTTAGAACTGGACATGGAACAACAGACCGGTTCCAAACAGGAAAAGGAGTACATCAAGGCTGTATATTGTCACCCTGCTTATTTAATTTATATGCAGAGTACATCATGAGAAATGCTGGGCTGGATGAAGCACAAGCTGGAATCAAGATTGCCAGGAGAAATATCAATAACCTGAGATAGGCAGATGACACCACCCTTATGGCAGAAAGTGAAGAAGAACTAAAGAGGCTCTTGATGAAAGTAAAAGAGGAGCGTGAAAAAGTTGGCTTAAAACTCAACATTCAGAAAACGAAGATCATGGCATCTGGTCCCATCACTTCATGGGAAATATATGGGGAAACAGTGGAAACAGTGTCAGACTTTATTTTTTTATTTTGGCTCCAAAATCACTGCAGATGGTGATTGCAGCCATGAAATTAAAAGACACTTACTCCTTGGAAGGAAAGTTATGACCAACCTAGAGAGCATATTAAAAAGCAGAGACATTACTTTGTCAACAAAAGTCTGTCTAGTCAAGGCTATGGTTTTTCCAGTGGTCATGTATGGATGTGAGAGTTGGACTATAAAGAAATCTGAGCGCCAAAGAATTGATGCTTTTGAACTGTGATGTTGGAGAAGACTCTTGAGAGTCCCTTGGACTGCAAGGAGATCCAACCAGTCCATCCTAAAGGATATCAGCCCTGAATATTCATTGGAAGGACTGATGCTGTAGCTGAAACTCTGATACTTTGGCCACCTGATGCGAAGAGCTGACTCATTTGAAAAGTCCCTGATGCTGGGAAAGATTGAAGGTGGGAGGAGAAAGGGATGACAGAGGATGAGATGGTTGGATGGCATTACCAACTCAATGGACATGAGTTTGGGTAAATTCCGGGAGTTGGTGATGGACAGGGAGGCCTGACGTGCTGCGATTCATAGGGTCACAGAGTCAAACACGACTGAGTGACTGAACTGCACTAAACTGTACTGAAAGTTATTAAAGCTTCAATTTGTACTAGGAATTTCATTTTACCCTGTCCATAAGAATACACATGTAAATTATTTCACCTAAACCATTTTACAGTAAATTAAAGATGATTTGTCTGTCTACTATAAATACTTTGGTATTTCCCTTAAAAAAAGAGTGTTTTCTTTTACACCATAGAGCCACAATGCGTGTGTGTGTCCGTGTGCAAGTATGTGAGTCTAACTCTTTGTAAGCCCATTGTGTGTAGCCTGCCAGGCTCCTCTGTCCGTGAAATTTTCCAGGCAAGAAAACTGGAGTGATTTGCCATTTCCTACTTCAGGGGATCTTCCTGACCCAGGGATCAAACCCAAGTCTCTGTATCTCCTGCACTGGTGGGCAGATTCTTTACCACTGGGCCACCTGCGAAGCCCAGAGCCACAGTACAATGACTAAAATCAGAAAAAAAAAAAAAAAAAAAATTAACTTTGACTAATGCTATTAGGAAATCTATAACCCATCTTCAAATTCTGTCAAATGACCCAATAATGCTCTTATAAGTATCTTTGTTTATCTTGATATTTAGGATCTAATCTGAGATCAAGCAATAGTACATTTAGTCTCCATTTAAAGAGTGCCCTTCCCTTGGAGACCTCTAGGTCTTTTATCATGACTAGACTCAAATCTGTCTTAGTAGAGATATCACAGAAATGATTAAGTGAATTTCTAAACTTCTTTTTGTACTGTTAATAAAAATAAAAACATTTGAAAATCTTTCATTATATGTAACCACGCACAAAATATTTTATTTATTTCTTATAGTAGGTCCCTGTTTCTCTGTTTCAGATATAGCAGTATGTATATATCAATCCCAAACTCCCAGTCTATCCTTCTCTCCACTTTTTTCCCAGAAGACAACCAGATGGCCAAGAGACACATGAAGAGATACTCAGCATCACTAATTACTGGAGAAATTCAAATCAAAACAACAATGAGATATTACCTCACACTAGTCAGAATGGCCATCATCAAAAAATCTACAAACGATAAATGCTGGAGAGGGTATGGAGCAAAGGGAACTCTTGTACACTGTTGATGGGAATGTAAATTGGTGCAGCCACTATGGAGAAGAGTGTAGATGTTTCATAAAAACAAAAAACAAAAAAACTAAAGATAGAGCTATCATGTATCCAGCAATTATCCTTCTGGGCATATACCCAGAAAAAAGAAAACATAATTCAAAAGGATAAATGCATCCCAGTGTTCATTGGAACACTGTTTATAATGCATGCATGCTCAGTCGCTCAGCCATGTCAGACTGTTTGCAACCCTGTGGACTATACAGCCCACCAGGCTACTCTGTCTATGAGATTTTCCAGGCAAGAAAACTGGAGTGGGTTGCCATTTCCTTCTCCAGGGGATCCTCGCAGCCCAGGGATCAAACCCATGTCTTCTGCTTGGCAGGTGAATTCTTTATCACTGAGTCACCTGGGAAGTCCACTGTTTATAATATTGACAAAATATTAAATCACAAGAGGGAAATTACAAATTTTCACTTTGCAAAAGCTTCGCTCTAAAAGACAGTGATGAATCTCAAGTGCTGAAATGTGCTTCATAAAGAGGTCAGAAGAAGCAGAGCATTAAGGGTCTTAAGATCAGCAGGCAAAACAAATCCTTCCACCAAATGAGGAGTTTGGGTGAATTTAATTTGCAGAAGCTTGTTTATAAACTTCATTTTTTGTACCAGAGAACAACGATTAGGGGCACAGACTATTTAAATATAATTTTGACTCAGAACAATTCAACCAAAGCAATGCTTTTTTCTACATCTCAAGGTCATTTTGACCCTTCTCTAGCTTATGAACATGATCAGATTCATTCAGCTTATCATTTCCAACCATCCCACCCAGGGACTGGCTTCTGACCTGGGAGCATCACTGAACAAAGCTTTGGTGATGCCACTTCGGTAACTCTGCCATTATCAGAGATGGTTCCAGAGACACAATCACACAGCTTCGCACTCAAACTAGAAGACCACCTTCCAGCCTGGCAATTGCAAAATTCATCTAGGAGTTCTATTCAGAGAAAACGTGTTCTGGATGCTATAGAAAATAAAGAAAAAATCCTCAGAATCGCATGATTTCCAGACTTTGACTGGAGTCACACTTTCAATAATCCCTTTGTTCTCTGCAGACACTTCTTCTGAAACATGATGCTTCTTGATGTATTTATTCAGGTTCCTCTGAGCTATTTCAAAACAAATCTTTACAAACAGTACTCGATGAGACATAGGCTCAGTAGACTTTTAGAAAAAGGAACTCATTCTGTCCTCAAGAATCACTGATCACTGTTGACTTTTCTGCCCATGTCTTCAATATTTATTCCATTTATAATGTATGTTTACACAACAAGGAAGGACACAAAGATCCTTACACATCCATATATGTGACACAGAGTCTGACTACTTCTAACCTTCAAGCTATGCTTTCTAAAAAAAAAAAAAAAAGAACCTAAGTGAATGAATACTCTTTCCCACTGTTCTAGCTAATGTAATGCTGGAAGAGCACTTGCTGGTACTTCCAACTGAGTATCACTGAACAGGAATAAGCAAGGTGGGTTCACCTAAATCCAACCTTCTCAAGATCTTAAAGATGAGAAAAAGTAAGGGTGGGAAAAATCAAGTAAGTTGACGCAGAATGACTCTGCTCCCAGAATAAAGAAAAAGAGTCAGACTGCGTTCACATGCAAAATCATATACAAAGCTTAGGCAGGAGGATATCAGAAACAGAAGCACAGAAGAAAACAAAAAAAAAAGTCTTGGGACATTGTATAAGTTAGCTCTTGTTACCTAACAAGCCACCACAAAACTTAATAAGACAGTAAGTTTAATCACGATAAAAGTAATAGGTTTAAAATAATCACCTCACAAGACCATGGGCTGGCTACGAAATTCTTCACTTGTTCACAGTTCACGTGTGACTGACTCCACAGGCTCATGTGGTAAACTGAAGTTCAGTTAGTGGGCTGGCAGATGGTGGATGGGCTCTGTTATAGGACCTTGGCTGGAACAGCTGGTGTGACTTGGCTCAGCTCTATGGGCCTCATCTTCCAACAGACTAGCCAAGATCAAAATCTCACGACAAAGGCACAAGAGCAAGAGAGAGAGCAGAACGAAGACCACGTGAAGTCTAGGGTAAGATCGTCACGTCACCACTTCCCTTGCATTCTCTTGAGCCAAGCAAGTCACAGGAAAGCCCAGATTTAAAGAAAGACCTGGAAAGTCAGATTCAGTTCAGTTCAGTCGCTCAGTCATGTCTGACTCTTTGCAACCCAATGGACTGCAGCATGCCAGGCTTCCCTGTCCATCACCAACTCCTGGAGCTTACTCAAACTCATGTCCATCGAGTCGTGATGCCATCCAACCATGTCATCATCCCCTTCTCCTCCCACCTTCAATCTTTCCCAGAATCAGGGTCTTTTCAAATGAGTCAGTTCTTTACATCAAGTGGCCAAAGTATCAGAGTTTCAGCTTCAGCATCAGTCCTTCCAAAGAATATTCAGGACTGATTTCCTTTAGGATTGACTGATTGGGTCTCCTTGCAGTCCAAGGGACTCTCAAGAGTCTTCTCCAACATCACAGTTCAAAAGCATCAATTCAATACTCAGCTTTCTTTATAGTCCAACCCTCACACCCATACATGACTACTGGAAAAACCATAGCTTTGACTAGACGAACATTTTTTAGCAAAGTAATGTCTCTGCTTTTTAATATGCTGTCTAGGTTGGCCATAGCTTTTCTTCCAAGAGCAAGCATCTTTTAATTTCATGGCTGCAGTCACCATTTGCAGTGATTTTTGAGACCCCAAAAATAAAGTCTCTCACTGTTTCCTTTGTTTCCCCATCTATTTGCCACGAAGTTATGGGACCGGATGCCATGATCTTAGTTTACTGAATGTTGAGTTTTAAGCCAACTTTTTCACTCTCTTCTTTCACTTTCATCAAGAGGCTCTTTAGTTCTTCTTCACTAAAGATTCATAGATGTAACTGAGCTATTTTTTTGCCATCAATCTACCAGAAGGATGTTTTTAAAAATGCTAACAGTCATATGTAGCTAAACACTATGCCTCTAGAGGGAAGAGAGTGAAATAAGACTGAGCTTGCAATTTAAGGCATAATTGGCTCAGTGCATTTTCAACTGGTTGCCAATGGGAGAATCTGAAAACAAATGTGATAGGATTAGGAACACTAAACTGGAAATATTGCGTAGAATTAACTGGAATAAGAAGGGGTAATAGGTAACATATTGAAAAGCAGAGACATTACTTTGCCAACCAAGGTCCGTCTAGTCAAGGCTATGGTTTTTCCAGTGGTCATGTGTGGATGTGACAGTTGGATTGTGGAGAGGGCTGAGTGCTGAAGAATTGATGCTTTTGAACTGTGGTGTTGGAGAAGACTCCTGAGAGTCCCTTGGACTGCAAGGAAATCCAACCAGTCCATTATAAAGGAGATCAGCCCTGGGTGTTCTTTGGAAGTAATGATGCTAAAGCTGAAACTCCAGTACTTTGGCCACCTCATGAGAAGAGTTGACTCATTGGAAAAGACCCTGATGCTGGGAGGGATTGGGGGCAGGAGGAGAAGGGGATGACAGAGGATGAGATGGCTGGATGGCATCACTGACTCGATGGACATGAGTCTGAGTGAACTCCAGGAGTTGGTGATGGACAGGGAGGCCTGGCGTGCTGTGATTCATGGGGTAGCAAAAAGTCAGACATGACTGAGTGACTGAACTGAACTGAATGGGTGGGGAGCTCAGTTAGGAGCCCACTAGAGGATAAAGGTGAGGATTAATGTGGACCAGAGTCCTGAGGGCAATGGTGAAGTTGAAGAGAGTCAGGCTGGCTTGAGAGACCTAACAGAAAGAAAATAAAGGACTTGGTATCTAAAAACTACAGCACTATTTACAATAGCCAGGACATGGAAACCACCTAAATGTGCATCAAAAGAGTAAAAGACAAAGAAGATATGGTACATATGCACAATGGAATATTACTTGGCCAAATAAAAGAATGAAAATGAGTCATTTGTAGAGACATGGTTGGACCTAAAGACTGACGTACAGAGTGAAGAAAGTCAGAAAGAGAAAAACAAATGTCATATATTAATGCATATACAAGGAACCTAGATAAATGGTACAGATGAATCTATTTGCAAAGCAGAAACAGAAACACAGACATAGAAAACAAACATTTGGATACCAACGGGGAAAAGGGTGGTGGGGGTGAATGAATCAGGTGATTGAGATTGTGGAGAGCTGAACAGATAGATGGATTGATAGATAGATGATAAAGACAGATAAATGGATAGATAGATGGATAGGTAGATAGATAGATGATAGTTGCATACATATGTGTGTGCCATACATGCATACATAATTTTGCCAAAAAAAAAATTATGGAGAAGCAAGTGCTTCTCACCCCCTGGTCCTCACACCTCCACTATGCCGCCAAACCAATCATCCCGTACAGACTACTGAACCTCTTGTCATGATCTCTCCCGGTTCTTTGACTTTCCATTTATTGCAGCTCTTCCTGGAATCTTCTTGAGTATTGTTCAGTAATGGTTTTCTGCAGATCTTGCATTGCCCTCTTATAATGAATTACCACCAATCCTCCTGGGAACCTGTGCTCTACTGGTTAAACAATCACTTGCCATATCACCCTGAAGGTTCTTGTAGTGTAAGACTATATAGAGAAGTTCTATTGACTAACAGGGCATATGAAAGTAGGAAGTCAGCAGACTGGAGATGGAAGCTGAATAGTTAACACATTTTCCGATGGGAGGCAGCTGAACAGCACAGGCAATCTTAGCAATCAGAAGGTCTAGGCTTAACCTGCCCTTACTGGCTATGTGCCCTCAGGCAAGTTGTTTAATCCTTTTGATCCCCCTTTTCTTCATCTGCATAGTGAGGGATAATAATACTTACCTCATAAATATGCTGTGTGAATTAAATAAGATTATGTATACAAAGTATGGCGCAAAACACCTAGTACATTGCAGTTAGCCAGTAAATGACCATTTCTTCCTTCTTAGTTACATAAATGCAGATTTTCACTGAATATAAAATAGAGAAGAAAAGATGAGAAAAAGAGGACTAAGAAGATATTCTTTTTCTTTAATTTTAACATTTTATTTTGTATTGGAGTAGAGCCAGCTGTGGCTTCCTTGGTGGCTCAGGGGTAAAGAATCTGCCTGCCAGTGCAGGAGATGTGGGTTAGATCTCTGGTCTGGGAAGATCTCCTGGCAAGGAAATGGCAACCCACTCTAGTATTCTTGCCTGGAGAATCCCATGGACTGAGGAGCCTGGTGGGTCTCAAAGAGCTGGACAAGACTTAGCAACTGAAAAACAACAACAAATAGCCAGTTAACAATGTTGTGATAGTTTCAGATAGCACAGTGAAGAGACTCAGCCATACATATACAAGTATCCATTCTTTCCCAAATTCCTCTCTGGTCCAGGCTTCCGCATGACACTGAACAGAGGTCCTTGTATTATACAGCTGGTTCTTGTTGATTATCCATTTTAAATAAAGCAGCATATACATGTCCATCCCAAACTCCCTAACTATCCTTTCTCCTGGTCTTTCCCCACTGGCAGCCATTATTTCATTCTCTAAGTCTGTGAATCTATGGCTGCTTTGTAAATAAGTTCCTCTTCAAAGGTCTCCTCAAACTTGAATAGCTATTGAGTAGCTTATTGTTTACAGAGGTGGAAATGGCACCCCACTCCAGTACTCTTGCCTGGAGAATCCCATGGACAGAGGAGCCTGGTAGGCTGCAGTCTATGGAGTCACAAAGAGTCGGACACGACTGAGTGACTTCACTTTCACTTTTCACCATCAAAACATCAAGAATCATGTTTCACTCTATTTCTGCTACTTATTGCTACATAGAAAATGACCCTGAAGTTGAGTGACTTAAAATAGCAGCATTTACTTCAGTCAAAGGCCTACCATTTGAGGCAGGATGAGAAGGCACAGCTCAGCTGTGATCTAGCCAGGATCAGCTCTTGTGAAGGTTCATTTCCTGACACGTTAACAGTTGCTGCCTACGGTCGGCTGGGACCTCACGGAGGCTTTCCCTGAGGTCTTTGCTTCGCGGCATGGTTGCTGGGTTCCCAGGCTGAGTGTTCCTGAAGGATTAGGTGGAAGCTGTATTCTTTTTGTAATTCAACTTCAAAAGCCATACAGTGTCACTTCCAGCATAGTCAGAGTTCCATCAAGGTTCAAGAGGAAGCAACACAGAACCTACCTCTCAAGGGCAAAGTACCAAGGTCACACTGACACATGAGGGGATACATTGGTTCAGAAATCTTTGGAAAATGCAATCTGTCACATTCCCCAACCAGTCATGGACTCAGAGGAAACTTTCACCTCTGCATTTTTGGGGGGACATACCTTGTACTTTGTGTAACAGCCAGGAAGGCCATGGCCTTACCTATTCTGGGGATATTTCCTTCCTGGTGTGGTTGAAGGTGTTCGAAGGTCCATGAGGTATGTCTTCAGTAAAAGTGAGATAAATCTTCAGCTCATAAATATAATACATTTTTCTTTTGAAAAGAAGGGAAGGAGAGAGGGAGGGACAGAAGGAGACAGAGGAGAAGGAAGGAAGGAATATATAGAAAAAATACCCATCCAACCATCTCTTAAGCAATCTCATATACCTAGTCCTGTAAACTGATTTTTAAAAATCTTTTCATGGCATTGTGGTCCATTTTATGAATCAGTTATACGTGTTTAACTAATTCCCTGCTGATGCAATATTTCCAATGCTTGCAATTTTTTGCCACTGTAAAAATAAAAGAAAATGCACTTTCTATTAAAACATACTTCAGGACGGTAAAGTGTCTGTCTACAATGCAGGAGACCAGGGTTCAATCCCTGGGTCGGGAAGATCCCCTAGAGAAGGAAATGGCAATCCACTCCAGTACTATTGCCTGGAAAATCCCATGGACTAGAGGAGCCTGGTAGGCTACAGTCCATGGGGTCACAAAGAGTCAGACATGACTGAGCAACTTCACTTTTCACTTTTTTCCACTTTCAGGACTCTTATCTTAGTATTTCCTTAAGCCTTAAATTAAATTGTCTATGAATTTTAAATTAGGGTTTTCTTTTTTTTAAAGGAAAGAGTAAGGTTTCTGGACCAATTACTCCTTCAATGACTCTTGATAACAGCCTGATAAGACCAGATAACAATCTGCTCTCCTAATCACTTCAAAAACTCAGTTCAGTTCAGTTCAGTCGCTCAGTCGTGTCCGACTCTTTGCGACCCCATGAATTGCAGCACGCCAGGCCTCCCTGTTCATCACCATCTCTCGCAGATCACTCAGATTCACATCCATCGAGTCAGTGATGCCATCCAGCCATCTCATCCTCGGTCGTCCCCTTCTCCTCCTGCCCCCAATCCCTCCCAGCATCACAGTCTTTTCCAATGAGTCAGCTCTTCGCATGAGGTGGCCAAAGTATTGGAGTTTCAGCTTTAGCATCATTCTTTCCAAAGAAACCCCAGGGTTGATCTCCTTCAGAATGGACTGGTTGGATCTCCTTGCAGTCCAAGGGACTCTCAAGAGTCTTCTCCAACACCACACTTCAAAAGCATCAATTCTTCGGCGATCAGCCTTCTTCACAGTCCAACTCTCACATCCATACATGACCACAGGAAAAACCATAGCCTTGACTAAACGGACCTTAGTCGGCAAAGTAATGTCTCTGCTTTTGAAAATGCTATCTAGGTTGGACATAACTTTTCTTCCAAGGAGTAAGCGTCTTCTAATTTCATGGCTGCAGTCACCATCAGCAGTGATTTTGGAGCCCAAAAAAATAAAGTCTGGCACTGTTTCCACTGTTTCCCCATCTATTTCCCATGAAGTGATGGGACCAGATGCCATGATCTTCGTTTTCTGAATGTTGAGCTTTAAGCCAACTTTTTCGCTCTCCTCTTTCACTTTCATCAAGTTTTCCAAATTTGCTGGCAGATTGAGTGCAGCACTTTCACAACATCATCTTTCAGGATTTGAAACAGCTCAACTGTGATTCCATCACCTCCACTAGCTTTGTTCGTAGTGATGCTTTCTAAGGCCAACTTGACTTCACATTCCAAGATGTCTGGCTCTAGATTAGTGATCACATCATCATGATTATCCGGGTCATGAAGATCTTTTTTGTACAGTTCTTCCGTGTATTCTTGCCACCTCTTCTTAATATCTTCTGCTTCTGTTAGGTCCAGACCATTTCTGTCCTTTATTGAGCCCATCCTTGCATGAAATGTTCCCTTGGTATCTCTAATTTTCTTGAAGAGATCTCTAGTCTTTCCCATTCTGTTGTTTTTCTCTATTTCTTTGCATTGATCACTGAAGAAGGCTTTCTTATCTCTTCTTGCTATTCTTTGGAACTGTGCATTCAAGTGCTTATATCTTTCCTTGTCTCCTTTGCTTTCGTCTCTCTTCTTTTCACAGCTATTTGTAAGGCCTCCCCAGACAGCCATTTTGCTTTTTTGCATTTTCAAAAACTCACTTAGTGTTAAAAATGGCAATTAGTATTTTGTTGCTATATGTCTGTACATAAATTTATAGTTGTACAACAATATATTTATTTGCACATATGTCAAGTATAATATAGTGGTTTATGTTATTTATTTTATTTAATTCTTAAGCCAACTCTATTAAACATGTATTAATATCCTTATCCTGCTGATGATAAATAAACTCACAGAGGTTAAGTTTCATCTTCAAGGACTTCTGAGCCAGCAAGTGGTAGCCCCCTATATATATGTTATATAAGAGGACTGAGGTGAGCTTCATGGATCCCCCTATATAGCATATATTTCCACTGAAGTGCATATAAAATATAAGCAGAAGCAAAAATGGATTAACATTTATACACAGAGTCTTTCATAGCAATTCCTTATTCTAAAGTTCTCCAGTGGTTGCTTATTATTTGATCAATCATGCTCTTTCCACGTCTACCCTCTTTCATTCACAGCTGATGTTCTTGCTTGACCTTGGCTATATCTTTCACTAGCTTTCCCTGACCTTTAGCCCTCCATCTCCTTTTCCTTTTATTTCCATCACTGATTCTCTTCCTCCTCACCATCACCCTTAGAATGGGCCTTCCAGAAGCCACATTCTTCTCTCTGCTCCTTTAATACTCACTCTAGGAGAGCTCATCTATCCTCTTAGCTTTAAACATCACTTCTATGATAATGACTCCTAAATTTACATTTCCAGCCCCATCTTCAATCAAGGCAAATCCTCATTAACCACTGAGCTCCTGTTCCCTGTCTCTTATCCTACTGGACACATTCAGTGGTATATCCTACTGTTTCCACACATTTAAAGCAGAAGACATCATCTGCCCACAAAACTGAATCTTCAAACTCCCCTTTGTGGTCAGTGACACCACCCTTCCACTTTGTAGGTTGTTCATGCCAACTGTTTCTACCCAAATTCTGGAGAAATACCATAACCCGAATGCTTCTTTTATTAATTTCATTTCCATTGTTAAAAAGAGCTAAAGAAAAAATGGAATACATGCTTAGAGATGTTCTTCAAATCTTTAGCTAAATTCTCTCTTTCTCTCTCTCTGCAGTTATCAAAACAGTATGATATTGGCATAAAAGCAGACATATAGATCAAATGAACAAAATAGACAACATAAAAATATATCTAGAAGGCAATGGCAACCCATCCAGTACTCTTGCCGGGAAGGTCCCATGGATGGAGGAGCCTGGTAGGCTGCAGTCCACGGGATCACTAGGAGTCAGACACGACTTCACTTTCACTTTTCACTTTCGTGCATAGGAGAAGGAAATGGCAACCCACTCCAGTATTCTTGCCTGGAGAATCCCAGGAATGGGAGAGCCGGGTGGGCTGCCCTCTATGGGGTCGCATGGAATCAGACACGACTGAAGCAACTTAGCAGTAGCAGCATACATATATGTCAGTTACCATAGGAGTAGTAGGCTAAAGATGCTGGAGAAAGGATATTCATGTCAATAAATTGTGTTGGAAAACTGGATATTCACATGCAAAAGAATGAAACACCAGTCACAAAAACAAAACAAAGCAAAACTCAAAATGGATTAAATAATTGAACATAAGACCTGAAGTCATAAAACCCCTAGAAGAAAATACAAGAGGCAAGCTCCTTAACATTTGACTTGGCAATGCTTTATTTTCTTTTGGATTTGACAGGAAAAACAATAGCAACAAAAGCAAAAGTAAACAAGAAGGGCTTTATGAAACTGAAAATCTTCTGCACAGCAAAAGAAATCATCCAGGCTAGATGTGTGAAAATATTTGTAAACCATATATCCAATAAAGGGTTAATATTGAAACATACAAGACCTCACACAGCTCAATAGCAAAAAAGAAATAACCCAATTAAAAATTGGCAAAGGAAGGACTTAAACATTTTTCCAAAGAAGATAAGCAAATGAACAACAAGTATTTGTAAATTGCTCAGCATTTCTGTTCACCAGGGAAATGCAAATCAAAGCAACAATTAGATCTCATCTCAATTTTATTAGGATGGCTCTTTTCAAAAAACAAGAAATAACAAAACACTGATGAGGATGCAGAGAAAAGGGAAGACTTGCACACTGTTGGTGGGAATGTAATGTGCAAAATAGTATGGTGGCTCTTGAAGAAATTAAAATTAAAACCAACAGTAATCCTGCTTTTGAGTATACATCCATAGCAAATGGAATCACCTTGATGACATATCTGTAAGCCCATGTTTGCAGCAGCATTATTTACAATATCAAGGTAGGGAGACAACCTCAGTGTCCATCAGTGGATGATAAATAAAAATATGATATATACACACAATGGAATATTATTCAGCTATCAAGAGGAGGAATTTTTTTATTTGGGACAACATAGATGAAAATCACTGCAGATGGTGATAGCAGCCATGAAATTAAAAGGCACTTACTTACTCCTTGGAAGAAAAGTTATGACCAACTTAGCATATTAAAAAGCAGAGATATTATCTTGTCAACAAAGGTCCATCTAGTCAAGATTATGGTTTTTCCAGTGGTCATGTATGGATGTGAGAGTTGGACTGTGAAGAGGGCTGAGCGCCGAAGAATTGATGCTTTGAACTGTGGTGTTGGAGAAGACTCTTGAGAGTCCCTTGGACTGCAAGGAGATCCAACCAGTCCCTCCTAAAGGAGATCAGTCCTGGGTGTTCACTGGGAGAACTGATGCTGAAGCTGAAACTCCAATACTTTGGCTAACAACAAGTATTTGTAAATTGCTCAGCATTTCTGTTCACCAGGGAAATGCAAATCAAAGCAACAATTAGATCTCATCTCAATTTTATTAGGATGGCTCTTTTCAAAAAACAAGAAATAACAAAACACTGATGAGGATGCAGAGAAAAGGGAAGACTTGCACACTGTTGGTGGGAATGTAATGTGCAAAATAGTATGGTGGCTCTTGAAGAAATTAAAATTAAAACCAACAGTAATCCTGCTTTTGAGTATACATCCATAGCAAATGGAATCACCTTGATGACATATCTGTAAGCCCATGTTTGCAGCAGCATTATTTACAATATCAAGGTAGGGAGACAACCTCAGTGTCCATCAGTGGATGATAAATAAAAATATGATATATACACACAATGGAATATTATTCAGCTATCAAGAGGAGGAATTTTTTTATTTGGGACAACATAGATGAAAATCACTGCAGATGGTGATAGCAGCCATGAAATTAAAAGGCACTTACTTACTCCTTGGAAGAAAAGTTATGACCAACTTAGCATATTAAAAAGCAGAGATATTATCTTGTCAACAAAGGTCCATCTAGTCAAGATTATGGTTTTTCCAGTGGTCATGTATGGATGTGAGAGTTGGACTGTGAAGAGGGCTGAGCGCCGAAGAATTGATGCTTTGAACTGTGGTGTTGGAGAAGACTCTTGAGAGTCCCTTGGACTGCAAGGAGATCCAACCAGTCCCTCCTAAAGGAGATCAGTCCTGGGTGTTCACTGGGAGAACTGATGCTGAAGCTGAAACTCCAATACTTTGGCAACCTGATGCAAAAAGCTGAATCATTGGAAAAGACCCTGATGCTGGGAAAGATTGAGGGCAGGAGGAGAAGGGGATGACAGAGGATAAGATGGTTGGATGGCATCACTGACTCAATGAACATGGGTTTGGGTGGACTCCAAGAGTTGGTGATGGACAGGGAGGCCTGACGTGCTGCGATTCATGGGGTCGCAAAGAGTCGGACATGACTGAGCAACTGAACTGAGATGAACCTGGAGGGCACAATGCAACTTGAAATAAGCTAGAAAGAAAAACATAAATATCACATGGCATGACTTATTTACATGTGGAATTCTAAAAAAAAAAAAGAAAGAAATAAAGAAAAGGTCAAATTCATAGGCATAGAGTTGAAAAGCAGTTGCCAGGGCTGGGGATTGGAGAAAACAGGGAGAGGCTGGTTGGTAAAAGGATACAACCTTGGTAATGTTTGGTAAAACCTTGAATTGTAAAATTATAAAGTTCTCAGGATCTAATCTATAATGTGGAGACTATAATTAATAACATTGTATTGAATGATTGAAATTCACTAAGAGAAAAGGACTTAGATGTTCTCGTACACACGAAAAAAGACAAATATGTGAAGTGATGAATATGTTAGTTGACATTAAATCCACGAGGTGATTCTTTTATAATGTAAAAGAATGTTATGTATAGAATAATATGTGACATTTTTATTTTTCAATTATACCTCAGTAAAGCTAGAAAATAAAGAAATAAGATACAATCTGACCTCAGCATATTTTCCCCTATGTTCTTCATTACTCAAAGCCATGTGTTCCCCATTTTCATGAAGATAAAATCCTCAGCATTTTTTTTTCATGTCTCTTTTTCACCTTCCTGCTCCACATAAGAAGATAACAGTGTTTCAGGGAGAAGTACTCACATCTTCCTTATCTTTATATCACTTAGTTGGTATTATGCCAGGCTCAAAAAGTACTCAAGAAATATTTGTTGAATTGAATGGATTTTCCTAATCAGATGTGCTTTGAAAACAGAGTCTTTTGTACAAGGACAATAAAATAAACACTTAGTAGGAGCTTAATAAATATTCATTGACTGATTAGAATGGACTAGCCTGGTTTTATAATTCAGGCAAACATAGAAAATAAACTGCCATCTCAGGCTGGCTTTTTCTCCCAGAACTGAGTGAAGATGAATTATCCCTTTGAGTCATATAAGATGAGTATCTGGCCTGGCATCCATAGAGAAAAGTAAATTAGATTTTTAAAATAGTTTCGGGGTTAACAATGTAAGATGTTATTAGTAACACAAGTAAGGAACCATTATTAATGCAGTCTATGACCTTTATCTTGATGTACCAGAATAAGAGATTTATACATCAGAATGGGGTGAATTGTTCATTTTCATCAGGATTTGGAAACAAAGGGCAGAAACTCAGATTGGGAACATTCAGATTTGTCTGAAGCCCAACTGGGAGAATGCACTGCAATTTCCCAGGGTTTGTACAAGGCCTTAAGAAACCCAATCAGCCCAGAGGGAGATGAGATTTAAGAGGAAGAAAGCTACTTTTTACATATAAATATGTAAGTAATGACTAGCAGTAATTTAAAAGGAAATAAAAGAAATAAAAAAACCATATATGTCAGTTTAATGAGATTTTGGGAAAAAAAATTAGGCTCTTCTTTTAAGGTTTGCTTCGATACGACAGGGTCCCTTTAACACACTTCTCATTGCATTTAATAGAAGTTAAAGAAATTTAACCAATCTTCACCTAGATTTGTTAAATATCAAGCAGATTTTATAAACTGCCCAGAGATTTCAATACTAGTAATTGTGGAATTATTAAATCTTCCTTTCTAATTGTTAGTACCCTCTGTAATGGAACAGAGAGTAGGTGTAAGCAACACGAAGATTTAGCATTTAGACTGCTATTGAAAGAAAAAAAATGACTCAAAAATGTATTCAGTGTGCTTAAGACTTAACAAATATGGTCTCAACTCAGGAAAATAAATATGGAATGAAAATAGCCCTAATTGCTTGCTCTGAGGCAAATGTTCAATTTACCAATTTTTTAAATGTATTTAATAAATAGATTATTAAATCAAGTGCAATGCTCATTAAAGATCGTATCAATTTAAGGAATTCATCTCAGCTATGATTTATTCAATCTAATGCCCCATTGATTAAATGTTCTTCAGCTCTCAAAAAGTCCACTTCAGGTTTAATAGGTATCAGGTCAATTTAGGAAAGCATTTAGCATGCATGAAAGCCAACAAGCGAGGAAGTGATTTGTACCAGCCATGCTGTAGGGCGCCATAAGTGGGAGTGATGTTGGGAAATAGTGTCCTTAAAATGCTACTTAAAAGCATTTCAGAGGGAAAATACTGCAATTTTGTAAGCTTCTCAAGTGTCTCTAAGTGGGACAGATGGGAGTAAATGACATAACCTGGGGAGAGGGTGGTAGAAGGGAGAAGCTCTTGAGAACAGACCTAGGCATACGACTTTCTAAAATATCTGCCTAATGGTTAAAGTGCCTTCCCTAAAGTCATGTGAATTAGGGCCTTAACTATACCGCATGAGTTCCAAGGATACATTTCATTCTTCTCAGTATTATGTCCTCAGGATATGCGTGCTCAGTTGCTCAGTTGTGTCTGACTTTTTGCCATCCCATGGACTGTAGTCTGCTAGGCTCCTCTGTCCATAGAATTTCCCAGGCAAAAGTACTGGAGTAGGTTGTCATTTCCTTCTCCAGAGAATCTTCCTAATCCAGAGATTGAACCCAGGTCTCCACGGCATCTCAAAAGAGGCAGTGATCCCCACCATATGGAAAAAGATCAAGAAACATTTCTAAGCCTAGAAAATGCATGAAACATGGCAGGCAGGCAGGCAATACCCTGTCCAGTGCTTAAGAGAAGAAATACAGGTGCCAAGTTAAATAAATGGATTAGGGATAGTCTTTTCCACAAATGATGCTAGAAAAATAAATGTCCACATAAAATAAGTCCTGACCTCAGACTCACTCCTGACACACAAAAAGTAATTTGAGATGATATAGAGATTTACCTGTAAAAATTAGAATAAAGGTTTTGGAAGAAAATATATAGAAATGCCTTCACAAATTTGGGTAAGGCAAACATTTCCTATACAAAACACAAAAACCATTCATCATAAAAAGAATATGATTGATAGGACTTCATCAAAATGAAAAGGATATGCTTCATCAAAATGAAAAGCATCATGAAGATAAATTGGCAAGTCATAGACAAGAAGAAATTTGGCAATATGTAATATTGGACAAGGAAATGCTATCCAGAATATATAAAGAAATTTGACAAATTAATAAGAAAAATACAAACAATTTCACTTTTAAAATGGACAAAAGATTTAAACTGATAAATCACTAAAAAAAAACATATGAATGGACAATAAGTTTATGAGAATACACTCAATTAATCCTCAGAAAAGCACTAAGCAAAACCAATTTTTTTTTAAATGAAAATATTTAGGAATATTTACCATAAAAAAACCTTGATACTGTCAACTGTTGTAAAGGGAATTAAGTAACCAGAATGCTCATACACTGCTTGTAGAAATCACTTTCAAAACCCTGGTTAATTTTTTTTTTATTAAGTTAAGCATTTGTTGTTGTTTAGTCACTAAGTCATGTCCAAGGAAGCCTAGACAGGCTGCTGCTTCTGCTGCTGCTGCTGAGTCGCTTCAGTCGTGTCCGACTCTGTGCGAGCCCCCCAGGCTCCCCCGTCTCTGGGATTCTCCAGGCAAGAACACTGGAGTGGGTTGCCATTTCCTTCTCCAAAGCATGAAAGAAAAAGTGAAAGTGAAGTCGCTCAGTCATGTCTGACTCTTAATGACCCCATGGACTGCAGCCTACCAGGCTCCTCCGTCCATGGGATTTTCCAGGCGAGAACACTGGAGTGGGGTGCCATAGATAGGCTATACCTCAACAATTCCAATCCTATGTATGTACCCAAAAGAAAGAACAAAAGCAAGTATCCACACAAGACATACAAGAAAGTTGAAAGCAGTCCTGTTTACAATAGTCTTAAATTGAATATATAGCCTTAAATTGGAGAAGGAAATGGCAACCCACTCCAGTATTCTTGCCTGGAAAATTCCATGGACAGAGGAGCCTGGCAGGCTACAGTCCATAGGGTTGCAAAACAGTCAGACACAACTTAGAGACTCAACAATAGCAACAACACAGCTGAGACACTAGTTACATGCTGATTGAGAGAGTGGGGGCCCTTCCAAGACCACAGGTCCACACTCTGACCTGAACCTTACTCAATGGGCAAAAGAAAACAACCTCAATAAACCCAGAACCACACTCGGCAACCTCTTAACAATGTTGTGTAAGTAGCTAGATGTACGAAGATGAGGGGATGGTAAAAAATCAAGCAACTACCTGAAATTCTGAACGTCCTTTGGGTTCATTAGGGCCCTACCCCACCTCAAAGTCTTCCCTGGTGACTCAGTCCTAAAGAGTCTTCCTGCAATGTGGGAGAGCTGGGTTCAATCCCTGGGTCAGGAGGATCCCCTGGAGAAGGAAATGGGAACCCACTCCAGTATTCTTGCCTGGAGAATCCCATGGACAGAGGAGCCTGGTGGACTGCAGTCCATGGGGTCACAGGAGTTGGACACGAATGAGGGACTAACACGTTAAATTGAATACAGTCATTAATATACATCCTAGCATGGGGCTTCCCAGGTGGCTCAGCGGTAAAGATTTCACTTGCAATGCAGAATCCCTGAGTCGGGAAGATCCCCTAGAGGAGGGCATGGTAATCCACTCAGTATTCTTGCCTGTGAAAATCCCATGGACAGAGGAGCCTGGTGGGCTACAGTCCATAGGGTTGCAAAAAGTTAGACATGACTGAAGTGACTGAGCATACACACAAACACCCTGGCATTTTACTACAATAGAATATTGTTTAGCAACCAAATGAATAAACTACTGATACATACAACACTCTGGATAAATCTCAAAAATAAACTATACTACACAAAAGAAATTCTCCAGGGGATCTTCCTGATCCAGGGGTCAAACCCAGGTCTCCTGCATTGCAGATGGTTTCTTTACCACATGAGCCACCAAATAAGCCCAAACTATGCATATACAAGAGAAATTAGACCTTAAAGAATATATGCCATCAGAAGGCAACTGCCTCTTTGGAGTTTGTGAAGGAGATTGACTAGAAACAGCCATGAGGAAACTTTCTGGGAAGGTGAAAATATTCTATAGCTTGATTTGGGTAGCAGTTACAAGGTATACAGTATGAACTCATCAAATTTAAGATCTTAACAAATTATTTTTGAAAATTATAATTCAATTTTAAAAAGTGGTCTTCCGACCCCATCATAAGATCCCTCCTTAAATCTTTCCAGTGGGACATAGTGAAAAATATAGGAGAATGAAGAGGGAGACAGATTTTAAGTTCTTCATCCTGAAGGGGTAGCCTACTGGTAGGCCTTCCAGGTAGAAAGTACAATATGCTCTGTGTTGAAAGTGAAAGCATTAGTAGCTCAGTCATGTCCAACTCTTTGCAACCCCATGGACTGTAGCCCACTAGGCTCCTCTGTCCATGGAATTCTCCAGGCAGAATACTGGAGTCATTCCCTTCTTCAGGGGATCTTCCCAACCCAGGGACTGAACCCAAGGCTCCTGCATTACAAACAGATCCTTTACGTCTGAGCCACTCGGGAAGTCCCACAATATGCTCTAAACCTCACTCAGTATTTCAAAATTTCAACCCATTGGATAAAGGAGCAAGCCATGCATTTTGCTTTTGTGAAATAACAGAAGTTTGATGTCAAACTAATTCAGCGAAAAATTCAATGAAGAAAGCAGGTAAGGTTTCAGAGGTCTTAAATGTTTGAGTCCCAAGTCAGCAATGGTATGTGTGACTTCAGTCAAGTCCATGGACAATTCTGGAGCTCAGTTTTTGAATGTGGTCATGTGAGTGCATTGGTGGTAGTGGTGGGGATTGGAGTATCAAGTGGTGGACAAGTATTTTGTGACAGTAGGATAATGAGAGAAGGGAATGTAAGGAATAAAGTTTAATGGTAAAAGCCTAGAGAATCAGAAATGGATCTCTTTTAATTTGAAGATGCTCTGGGACACGGACTGGTCAAAGTACATTGCTAGCATGCTCTGATACAAGCAATATGAAATTAAATCCCGCATGTGAGAACTCAATGTGTGGGGCTGAGATGCTAGAGGCTGAACTGACAGGAGAGGTTTCCTGGGGAAGAAATCGAGGGAAAAAAAAAATAAACCCTCTCCAGAGACCATGAATGACACAAATAAATGGCTGAAAATTTAGAGTCAGGTTGATCGATTTTGAAAGACTCCTGTATATAAACTTAGCACACATATACTTTGCATGAGAGATACACACACATACACATTCTAAATATATACTCCGCCATGGCTGATTCATGTCAATGTATGGCAAAAACCACTACAACATTGTAAAGTAGTTAGCCTCCAGGTAAAATTAATTAATTAATTAAAAAAATAAATATATACTCCATGTTTGTTATCTTGTGTTAAGAATGCTTGAAAATTGGGGCCTTAAGAGGATCAATTTCGTATACTAGATTTTCATACATGTACTTGGCACAAAGGGCACAGTAGGGCAAACATAGGAATAGCTTGCTAAAAGTCACGCAGAGGGGTCATGTTTTAAAATATTTATCATCAAAGAAATTCCATGATGGTCCAGTGATAAAGACTCCATGCTTCCACCGCAGGGGGCCTGGGTTCAATCCCTGCTAGAAACCAAGATCTGCCATGTCTCAAGACACAGCCAAATAATAATAATAAATGGTAGTGTGTGATCATATCTCATGAAAGATATTAATCAATGAGATTTGAATTTTATACCTGTTAATAGTAGCTTCCTGGGTCCTTATGAATCATGACTGAGAGGTATATATTAAATGGTAACTTTTGCTACTTTCCCCTTGTACAACTTGAGGTAAAAGTCTATGAATCTATGAATTCTAGGTAGTTTTTTTTTAGAAATATTCTTTCCTAGGAACTTGAATGTATTATTTTGGTTATATTGGTAGTGCCTTCAACCAAAAGTATTGAACTGTTCTCCTTTATTCATTAAAGAAAGTTGTTTTTCGAGGCTATTTCATGGTTCACAATCAACTAAGTGTCACAGGCTCACGGGGACTTCCCATACCACAAGTATTCATGATTTGTTTCTGAATATCTAATGAGCTAGCCTGTTCAAATGTTGCTAATTAGTTACTGTCAGTCACTCAGTTGTCTCTGACTCTTTGTGACCCCATAGACTGTAGCCCACCAGGCTCCTCTCTCCAGGAAAGTGCAATACAAACATTTATATGCATGATGCTTCACAAAGACCTGATATTTCTGCATGTTATTAAAACTTCCCAATAATTTGTCAAATGGCAAGGCACGTATTATTACTCCCTTCAGTTAAGGAAACTGAAGCTCAGAGGTTTGGTAATTTGATCAATGAAACCCAGGTTCTAATAGTAGGCATAAGAGAAATGTGTCCTTGATCTTCTGTTTTAGATGGTAGTGATTAGTGGTTTAATCACTAAATCATGCTAGACTCTTTTGTGACCCCATGGACTCTTTTGCGACCACCAGGCTCCTCTGTCCAAGGGATTTCCCAGGTAGGAATACTGGAGTGGGTTGCCATTTCCTTCTCCAGGGGATCTTCTCAGCCCATGGATGGAGCCCTTATCACCTGTTTGGCAGGTGGATTCTTTACCACTGAGGCACCCAGGAAGCCCTTGTCTTACATAGTAAAGGACTTTTCACAGCCCCCAATTATCTCTCTGACTTCTATCCTATTTCTGGAACCTTATATACTTTTTGCTGTAAAAGCCACAGAGCTTATCTTTCACATGAAGAGCACCAATGACTCATGCCCTTGATTTCAAGCTGCTAACCTTTAGCAGGCTAGGGAAAGAGACTTCGGAACTTAAGACAAAGAGACCTGGAGAAAGAAAAACAGATGGAGTAAAGGTAAGCTTAGTTTTCCCTAGCTAATGTTCTTTGAAAAGATATCAGCCAAAAGGGTTTCTGGGGTGGAGGGAGGAGAAACCATCACTCAGAGGAGATAATAATCTTAATTGAAATCAGAAAACCTTCAAATTTCTTTGTGTATAAATGTATGTGCTGTAATACTGAACGTTTATAATCCTTTGGGATTTTTAAAGTTCTGGACAGCATTTTATCCTTTTTCCTCTCTTTTTCAATGGAAGGGGGTAGGGTGAAGGAGGTTGTGGGAATCTATATTCCTGAACCTTTCTCTGCCTCTTGACAGTTCTGTTCATTGTACATCCCTGAGTTCACTGGAACTCAGGATCTTGGAGGAATGCAGTGACATTATTTTAGGTGAGGAAACAAGCATGGTTGCAGGTATCCAAAAATTCCTTTGGAAAGTAGAAATGAATTTAAAATTCTTCAAGTCAACACAGATATCTAAAGATAGAGATGAGGAGGGGGAGAAGCGAAGAGGTGGGTCTCCTATGAATTAGCTCACAACATCCTTTGGAGGAACAATTATAAAATGCAAATATAATGGTGTCATCCTGAAACAGAGCCAGTCCAGGGAGGCTTCTACTGTCTTCTGCTGTGAAGCATCTGATGAAAAGGAGATACCTCAGAGCAGAATCAAGTTAGGGAAAGTTATAGATACAATTCTCCAACCACAGACATCGAATGACACAGCCTGAGTGAGACACTTTCTGATATTGTCCCTGATGGCTCAGTTCTTTAAAATGATGATCATCATTCTTAACTCCTCCCTAAGAGAGTGAGAGGATGTGGGATCTTCATGGCTTCAAAGGAAAATACTCAGACTTCTGGTTTCAGTGATGTGATGTTGATGTCATCACCACCATCCTTATCAGAAAATGCTGGGAAATTGAAAACCAGTGACTTTCTTAGACTCATTGGAAAAATGAATTGTAGGGCAAATCTCTCACCTGAAATCTGAGGAGAGGGTGAATTCAGAAGAAAGTCACAGCCCAGAACTTCCATAGAATAGAAACTGGCGGAGTCATAAATTGGTAGAAAAACTTAATCACTTTGATGAAGGAAGGCAGATGTGGCCTCATTTGAAGGTGAGAACCACTTGGCTTGCTATCTTAAGGGTTCCACAATTTTGTTACTTATCTCCAAGAAGGACTTCCCTGGTGGCTCAGATGGTAAGGCGTCTGCCTGCAGCGCGGGAGACCCAGGTTCAATCCCTGAGTTGGGAAGATCCCCTGGAGAAGGAAATAGCAATCCACTCCAGTACTCTTGCCTGGAAAATTCTGTGGACTGAGGAGCCTGGTAGGCTACAGTCCATGGTGTCACAAACAGTCGGACACGACTGAGCGACTTCACTTTATCTCCAAGAAATCTACAGTAATCATCATATAGTGAAGGTCTAAAGAGAGTCCCTCCTCACATCAGCAAGAGAAGAGAAACAGTGATCCTTGTGATCTGTGCCCTGAGCCTCAGGGCTTAGGATTTGGGGGGGAAATGTTTTAACAGAGTGAAAATGAAAGTCGCTCAATGATTCCGATTCTTTGTGACTCCATGGACTATTCAGTCATGGAATTCTCCAGGCCAAAATACTGGAACGGGTAGCCTTTCCCTTCATCCAGGGCATCTTCCCAACCCAGGGATCTTGTCTCAGAATCATGGAGAAGGCATTCCTCTCTCTCTCTCATCCCATGTAGCCTTCTTTTCTCACCAAATGGGAAGAAGTGGTCTAACAGAGGAACACTTCGGATGGTCACAGTTCAGAGAAGCAAGCCCACTAGAAGGCTGAGAATGAAGTGTTTGTTATCAGGATACTCCTTTTTCTCTATGCCTTATCACCTCAGTAACATGGCTCCAGCACCACACTTGTTTTGCAGACTACAGCTGAAACAGCTGCAAGACAGATTCTCTCTGAGGAGGGATACTCAAGGACGTCAAAGTCAAGACAGAAAACAAAACCAGGAACTCTAGAGAATGTGAAGCCTCTAGCACCTACAGCTACAGAAGCATTAAACAAAGACTGGTCGTGAGTCAAATTAACATGAAGCTTCGCTTTCACATTCTCTTTATCTCAGTTTCTATTACTTAGCACGTCATGTCCAGCTTTCAACAAATAATTATAAGGCACAGTGAAAGGCAAGACAAAAGAAACATAGTCTGAACAGGTTGTCCATCAAAACCCCATCTCAGATACTGATACAGATAGATATAGATGCTGGAATTATAACACAGCAAATTTTGCACAATTATAATTAATACATCAAGGGATCTATTGGGGAAAATAGTACACCACAGAAAAGAACAGAGGAGTAAAGGAAACAACCAAAAAAAAAAGAAAAAAAAGCAGAGACTGAGGGTAAGGCATACAAGAATTCTCTGGACTATCTGGATGACAATTCTGTAAATCTGAAACTGTACTAAAATACAAAACTTATTTTAAAAAATGGATGATAGTTCTTTTTTATCATCATTGTAATGTGATTTTAACAACTTGATGGAAAAGCAACATGTCTCAACACTGCTCATTTTCTACTTTCTGTGATCTCTTGATAGATGGAAATTGTCTCATTTTAAATCTCTGGCAAAAACATCCCATTGCACAGTCTTAGTTTGCAGAGAAGAAAATGGCTATGGGCAGCATCTTGAGAGACTTTTAGGGTAGGTTGATAGTTATATTTTAGAAAGTGAGTAATAAGGGGAAACACTTAGAACCCCCAGTGATAATTTATTTGTATTTTTCCAAAGGACAAGGATATCCAGAAAATTAAATAACTTTCTCCCAGTAAAATGCCTATCACAACAAGGACCTTAACTCACTTTTTGCTATTGTTGTTGATTTTGTTTACATTACTTTGAAATTGTTTAAAAGATGTTGATCCAGTGCCCCCATGACATTATATCATGTCATTAGGCATCCTGAATGAGATAATTCAGTGTCAGAATTGTATACATAAGCCAGTCCATCCTAGAGGACATCAGTCCTGGGTGTTCATTGAAAGGACTGATGTTGAAGCTGAAACTCCAATACTTTGGCCACCTGATGCAAAGAGCTGACTCATTGGAAAAGACCCTGATGCTGGGAAAGATTGAGAACAGGAGGAGAAGGGAACAACAGAGGATGAGATGGTTGGATGGCATCAGCAACTCAATGGACATTAGTTTGGGTAAACTCTGGGAGTTTGGGTAAACTCTGATGGACAAGGAGGCCTGGAGTGCTGCAGACCATGGGGTCGCAAAGAGTCGGATACAACTGAGCGACTGAACTGAACTGAATTGAATCCATCCAATTCAATATGTGTTTACAGTGTGCTTGCCAAGACATGAGGTGGTCAGAGTCAATCTGAAAAGTGGAAAGTCCATGAGTAAAAGTAGAACATGATGCCTAGTGTGGACAGAGCCCACTTCATAACAACTAGGAGGAAAGAAGTAGGGTTCCTATGTGTCTCAGTTGGCTTAGTTGAGGTCCAACTTACGCCCACAAACCTGTTCTGTTAGAAAAAATATTCTATTTTAGATAATAAATGATGTAGCAATTCTTTGAACAGGACTTGAATACCATTGTGGAGCTCCATGAATCAATCTCTGTCTATGGATATATCCCAAACCATGATACTCCCAGTCAGTCACTCTGTCTTGAGACTTCCTATTCCTCCACTTCTTTCTTCAGATACATCCTGAAGCATCCTTGCTCTGCTGACACTGTTTAGCCACATGACCTTGCTTAAGATACATAGATCCTGTGTGCCTCAGTTTCCTCATCTATAAGATGGAAATAAGACAAAGAGTCTTCCTTATAAGGGTCACATGAGGATTCAACTTAAATGTGTCTACCGTATAATATGTTCAATAAATAATTATTATTGTTATCTTTAATTCATGATTTTTAAAAAATTTTAAATCATTTTTCTGCCTCCCAATTTTGAATATCAAGTTTGTCCCATAGTTAGTTGAATTTATCAAAAGCAGAACAACAGATTTGGGAATAAGGAAAAATGAATTTTTAAATTAAATATTTATTTATTTATTATATTTTATAATGTATTTTTCAAATATGACTGACCACCTCCTGTGTTTCAGGCAATGTTCTGAATGCTGAGACTACAATGGCAAACAAAAACCACAAGGACTGCTCTCATGGAATTTTCTTTAAAATGTAGAAGAAATTGTAGGCTAATTTGACTTTGTGAGTTGTAAAAAAATGATGCCCCCTTATTGGAGTACTGGAGGACACAGCCTCATGAGTATACAACTTGGTAGGATGGCAGTGCCTTTCAATCAGAGGAATGGTAGCTTTCTTAGGAATAGCTTCTTTCTCCAGATGTAACCCCATGCAAGGCACAGAAATTACCCCCTGGGACTAGGCTAGGTGTTAACCCTTTAACATTCTCCACTGAATAATCCTGTGCACAGTACAGTGGCTTTAAACTACCAACCGGGGCCAAAAAAATAAAGAAAGTTGGGTATGCCAATTTGGTTTCTAGGCAAGAGTAAGGCTAGAGAGGTACACTTTGGAGTTCTTAAAAATAGATACTATTTAAGTTATAGAACTGATGGGTTGAGAGCATGGAACACATCTTAGCATACTGTCACATTTAGAGGATCAACAGGAAAGGGGAAAAGGCCAGAGAGGGACTTCCGGGAAGCTGCCAGCAATAAAGAAGGGTTAGACCAGAAAGTAAAGTACAAGGAAAAGGCACGTAATAACAATGGAGCCATGAGCCAGAATCAGGTTGGCACAACTTTAAATGTGTCTTAAGGAACCTGAGAACTATACTCAAGGCAGCAAGGGATTACTAAACATAGAGCTCCTATGAATTCCTTTATTCTTCTGTGTGACCTCTGAAAATCATGCTTTCGGAGTTGACGGTAGTTGAGATTTTGCACCATTGATGAACTCAACTTTGCAATTATTGAAATATGTAAAATTATACCAGACAGGAGCCCTGCCTCTTTCTAGAGAACATCGGAGACTTGGAGGAGTGCATGTTCAAGGGCTGGAGTTTCAGTCTTCATAATAAAGACCCACCAGCATGGATAAACGATGCAAGGAGCCTGTGATGAGGAGAATCACTGTGGGGAGTATCAACTAGAGTTCTTGAGAGGGACCCAAGAGTCAAGCACTAGATTGAGCACATGTTAAAAAAGTTAAAAGTGGCATAAACAAAATCTAACAAGAGAAAGAGGTCCTAGATCAGAAAATGCCCTGGATAAAAGTTGGAACAGTTACCCATTAGGAAGTAAAGCTTGAGTAGGAACTGGGAATAGCAGCCATGCCACAAACAGCTGTCTGCGGTTGGGCAAGTTATATCACCTCTGTGCCCTTTAGCTTCCCTCCATGTAAAATGCAGAGAATAATCACACCACACTCATAAGGATGCTGGGAGATGTCCATGGGCTAACGCACAGAAAACACTGGGAAGATGGTCTGATGCACAGTGGACACTCCATACATGTTAGCTCTAATTATTTTTTATTGTTGTGCTGCTTCTGTAAACCCGATGGTGTGTGGTCTGCAGAGCTAATTAGAGCAAGGAGAATTGAGAATAAGAAAGAATAATGTCAAGCTGGCTGAAAGGTGAGGGTTGAAGCACCATTTTAATCCGTATGTGTGTATACATATGCATGTGAGGACCAAAGATGAACTCTTTCAGTAAAGCTCCTGGGTGTCTGTGAATTGCCAATGGAATAATCATGGCTCCCTTCCTGAGCACCCCTCCTTGTTGACTATTGAAGGGCTTCCATGTACAGTATCAGATATTAAGTTTGGATGCACAGAGAGTGAGACAAATGCATCTTCCTTTCCCAGTGGAATGGTTCTAGGAAACAGGTGCAGAGAGAGCAGACAGTGCCTTCTCCCAAGCCATTTCTTTGATGTGCTTGACACAGCCGCCTTTTCTGTATTTGTTTACTGTGTGTTAACTGTAACTTTGCTTGTTTTCCCCCAGATGTTTGGACATCCAGTAATTAACACATCCTCTACAACATATGTGTGGATGCTTTCTACCAAGCGAAAGGAGGGGCTGGATTCCAGCTGGAAAGAAATCGCAATTAAGAAAACACAGACACACACACACACACACCCCAAAACTCTCTTTAGGACATCTTGAGAATGAGACAGGAAGACAAGGGGGAAGCATGAGTCCTGAGGAGCAGAGACCCAGTGGGGCTCATTTTCAAGCTCACACGTCATCAATAAATATTTAGCTAGAGTGTAACTCCAGGATCAAATTAACTTGGAAAGAAAGCGTAAAAGTTAAAAAGTGTTTTCAGAGTGAAAATGAAAGGTCTTGACTCTCTCAAGTAAAGATATCCCAAGTGAGACTCCTTAAAATGCGTTATTTTTCTTGACCTCCCTTTCGTCATTTTTGTACTGGTTGAGCAGTCATCAAAATAACTGGAAAATTCAATATCAAAAGGGCAATGTTGATTTTAAACAAACAAGATATATGGTTGAGAGCTTGTTAAGCTGTTTCAATTTTCCTACCATCTAAACCTGCCTGAAGAGGCACAGAGCAGAAGGTAAAGTATTTGGCTGTCTTTCCATGGGGACTTACCCTGCGTCCCACCCCATGCCCCCTACCATCTTTCCTGAAGACCTGACATGCCACTATGACCAGTCCCATTAGATATGCTGTCATGGTTTCCTTTACAGAACAATGGTGCCAGCATCTCTTGCATCCTGAGTATCATGTAAAACTTGTATTATATTGCACCCACCTTTGGGGAACTGAAACCAACACAACATTGTAAGGCAATTCTATTCCAATAATAAAATAAAATAAATTAAAAACTCTCTCAGTAAAGTCAAAAATTCTATTTTAAAGACAAATTTCCCTTTCCCTGGTCCTCATGTTGCTTTTTTTATGGGCAAAGAGGTGATGACATGGACAAGGCCAGCCAGCAAGGCCCAGCATGGCCCATCTTCTTCTAGCTCAGGAATATCCCTCTCTAGAAAATGAGTAGCTTCTATACAATCTCATTCTCAAATATCAGGAACTAACTTTTAATTTTTAGCAGGTCATTTCACATTTAAGCCAAAGCCATGATGTGAGACTATGATGGGTAAACGTAAACATGACTTCGGTTTCCCTCATAATTATTTATCATCATTTTACCATTATGCCTCTGCTTGTGTTTCTTAGAAGAGGCCAGCAAATGCCCACTGAATCTTAACAAAGCCTACTGTGTACTGAAGATCTACTGTACAAAGTATGATAATCAAACAAACAAACCAAAGGAAAAGCTATTTTGCTGAAGATTTGTGAGTCAGACAAGAGGACGGGGGAATGTGACATTGTGCTGAGTTAACTATCACATCTAAATCCCCCAACAGCAGTGTGAATTTGGCATTATTATTTCTAGGGAAAGATAAGAAAGCTGAGGCTCAGAGGGATTAAGTTAGAGATCCAGGAGAGATATTTGTAGAGCTATTAGCACTGGTTGAGAGCATGGGGAATTTGAAAATTCAGGCTCAAGTCTTGGCTCTGCCAGTGAAAGAGCAATGGAGAAGGGGAAGGCTGGGGAGCCAGGCTGAGATGCCAGCCCCATACATAGCATGATATTAACAGAAGAGCACAAGGCGGGGTGGGGGACAGAGTAGGTCCATATGGAGAAAAGACACATGTGGATACAATGACTTCAGAGGGCCAACCAGACCTCAGGTTCAGAAACCAAAGGTACAAAGTAAATATACAGAGATCAAACTACATCAGGGTTAGCCCTGGGATTTACTCAAAATATAGGAGTCAGCTGGCCTCAAGGATGGAGGTGTAGGGTAAAAAGCAAATCTAGGAGCCAACAGCCCATGCCTAGAATCTGAAAGAATGTGATATGAAACTGGGTAGCACTGATCATTCCATTGGGGAGATCATAATGACCTAACTGGCCATTAATTCACACCTGTGTGTGTATGCACACACAAACGCACTTTGCGTAGTAGGCATTACTGTCCCCTTGTTATAGAGAAGAAGACAGAAAACCAGCATAAGTGTATGACCTGGTACAATATAACACACCTAGACAGGGTGTCAGCTGGAATTTGAATTTACATATGGCAGACTTTAAATCCCATGCCCTTATTCATGCTGTCAGTTAGAGACTGGGGCCAAGTATGTTTAATCTCTCAAAACAGGTGTCAGAAATCAGAAGAAACCCATAGAAATATGGACAAAATATATAAGTAGTTCATAAAGAAAGAAATAAAAATGGCCAAGGAACTATGAAAATGTGCTCAATCTTATTAGTCATGAGAAAAATAAAATGAGTGTGACCTTAGTAGACTGACAACAATTTTTGAATATTTGATAATAGCAAGGGTTAGTAAGCATAGAAGGATGTGGATAATCTTCTATACTGCTTGTATCATTCACCTGTTTTAGAGAATAGCCTGGCAACATCCATCAAAATTTTTAATGTAAAGAATCTTTATTCAACAATTCCACGTTTTGGTGGAATATTTACCTAAAGATGTGCACTTAGGCGCAAAGACACATGTGTAAAGACATTTGCTGCAGCTTTGCTTTCAATGGCAGAAACTAAATTTTAAAAAGTCAAAATGTCCAAATAGAGGAAATGAGTAAATCAAAATTTTGGTTGAATGTATGACAGCAGTTCTAAAATGAGTTCAGTTTATAAATACTAATGTGTCAAAGTCTTTCAGGTATACTGATCAATTAAAAGAAAATTGAGTTTCAGAACAACACCTATATTTCCATAACCAAACAGAACTATTAAAAAAATCCATACTGCTACATATAAACAGATATGTACAAGCTGTGTGCACTCACTTGACAAGTTATGTCCAATTCTTTGTGACCCTGTGGACCATAGCCCACCAGGCTTCTCTGTTCATGGGATTCTCCAGACAAGAATACTGGAGTGGGTTGTCACATCCTCCTATGGGGGATCTTCCTGACCCAGGGATCAAACCTGTGTCTCTTATGTCTCCTGCATTGGCAAGTAGATTCTTTACCACTGGGGCTACCTGGGAAGCCCTGAATTGTCCTAGACTTGAGAGCAAAAAAAAAAAAGAAGGCAGTTACAAGTTCCCAACACCTTGCTCCAGACTGAAGGTTGTTCCTGGAATCAGGTAGGAAACCCAACTGGGATAGAACGGTGCTTCTTGATCTGTTTAACCATTTCATCCCTTCCTTTTCCCCTGGTGGCAGTGGAGGCAGTGTGAGGAATATCTTTGATTCTGAGAGCACATCTAACCTATATTAGGAGATTGGACTGACATCAGGAGAGAAGAACCATAGTTTTCTGAGGTCACATCATTCTTCAGAATTATCTTAAGACCTGAGAAAATGGCAGAAGGGCACCTAGCAGATGACCTCAGTTTGGTCTCCCTATAAAGGATATTTCAGGACTGGGGTTAACAGAGGGTATGTGGATCACAGAAAGTCTCCAAGACTGTCTTTCCATAGGCAACTTGCAATTACACTCTTGAGCTTTGAACATAGAATATCACTTCCTGTCCTCATTGGAACTCAGAGTGAGGGTGATCAACAGGCTGTCCCCCTCCTTGGTTCCTGAAGAGTAAAGGGACAGACTATAAGTGAGCTGGGAAGTCTGCACAGATATCTGAGAAGACACTGTTTGCACAGGTGGAGAAAAGAGAAGCAGAACCTGCCTCATCGCTTGTCCACACAATGAAGTCTGTACTTTCATGATGATTAAGTGGCCCTAGAAATGAACATTCGTGGAACTAGAAACAGTTTCATGTAGCCTTAGACAGAAGCACAGGGAGAAGAAAAGAGACACATGGGACCCTGTCTTCTTGCTGTGATGATTCAGAGATGTGGGATCCACCAGCCAGAGTGGTCCAGGCCTCCTGTGTTCTATGTCATTAGACTTGCCAGCAGCTACTAGCCAAGGAGCCGGGGGGCAGCACCCCACCACACCTCTTTGAAGACAAAACCAATTGCCTCAAAATGACAGGAAATGATTAGTCATGTTAATTAAAAATAATTTCATTCCCACTCCTAGAAAGGTCAGGCTGTCAGCTCTATGGAAAATTGAGCCTTCATGCTTTTTCGTTTGATTTCTTATTCAAAGTCTAATTAGCCGCAATTCGTTGTTAAAAGTGATCATTTCTCTTTTTTTGATAACGTAGTTGCTTTTGATTGTGTTGCCTCCATTATCATGGCAGCATTATCCTTAAGTCTGTCACATGGGGGTGTTTTTACTCTTCTGAGCTAATGAAATAAGGAGCTGAGCCTTCTTCAAATGGATCAAATCCAGAAAGATTGCAAGATGTTTGCAGTGGAACCCACAAGACAATTGTTTCTGTCTGGATTACATGTTTTTTATGCTTAAAAAAATAAAAAAGGACTTCCATGGTGGCTGAGTGGTTAAAACTTCAAGGTAAGAGGCATACGTTCGATCCCTGGTCATGGAACTAAGATCCTGCATTCCACACAGTGTGACCTAAAAAAAAGCAGGGGCAGGGTGGTTAGCAAATAAAATAAAATGAAGACCCTTAGACGATCAGAGAGTCCCATGTTCAATCCCAGTTCTGTCACTTATAATCTGCATGACCACTGTCCCTCTAAAATTGTTAGAGGCCCCAGTTTCAAACTAGAGTTCTAATGCCTATGTCATCATTGTCAGGGGAAAAAATAAAATTATCACACCTCAAATGTTTAGCCTTGAGGAGTTTTTCAAAAATGTTCAAAAATGTTAGTGAAGAGAACCCTGTTTGAGAGATAAAGAATCTATTTTCTCTTAACTAACATAAAATCTAAATGAGAGTCTTAAAACAACACATACTTGATCTTTAAAATTCACAGCATTCTTTTACATGCGTTACATTACTGAAATTTCTGCTAGCTGATGACATACGTCATCTTTGGAGAAATGAAATGACTTGTCCAGAGGAGTGAATGGTAAAGCCAGGCCACAAATCCTAATGGTTTGCTCTAAACTGATTTTTAAGATGTTAGCACCCTCTTCAACACACAACCCCTGTAAGGAGTGTTGGTTGCCCATGGTAACAGACCACAGGCTGGAAGCACAATCGCCTTTAGTATTCACCAGTGTTTTCTATGTTCTGTTCAAGGATCTGAGAACAAACCTCTTTATGTTAACAAGGGCTTGGAACAAAGGCCTCATCGCAAATAACCGCCCACCAAAACACTCAAATAATCCAGGAGCCAAATAATACATCATCGAATCCTGGTCTTCAGTGTCAGGTAGGAGGAATTTGGAAAGGCTTAACTCTTGCTACATTTTAACCCCGAACTATTCCCATCGAAGAAAATAGGAGAAATAAGAATGGAATTCTGCATCTAACGTGGTCGCGCTTGATCTATATCGATGCGATTATTTTGTGGAAGTACACACACTGCTATTTAATGCAAACTTAGAAAAAGAAAATAAAAGCGAATAAAAGAGCACAGTTTTGATTCGATACAAAAGACAGCATGTCTTAATAGCACCCGTCAACAGGAAAAGTCCTTTCAGTAATGCCAGCCAGGGGAGGAACCACTTAGGAAAGCAGCAGCCTGGTGGATTAAAAAGCCTTTTTTGTCAAATATAAAGGTCACTGAGGCAGTAAACTCCTGAAACGGAAAGACAATGCATTTCACGCATGAGAAGCTCAGCCTGAAACAAGACACGTTGACCATACGAATGGATAATCCTGTCTGAGTGGAAATAGACGCAAAGACATTATTTGCAGATTTAATGGCATAAAAAGGCAACATCACAGAGATCATGCAAGTTCATGACCGACCGAGATGTCACTTCCAGACAAGTATCCTTGGGAATCTCTGAAGACCTTGCCCGGGGCTAGGACCTAGACCTTCTGGTTGCTAGGTGCACAGAGAGATGAAAAGCCCACAGGACAGGCACTTTCCCGACTCACAGAGAAAACTCCTTCCCTCCACTTCCTTAGTGGGAAATGTCAGTTCTGGGATATGTCCTCCTGCTGAATGCGCCCCTCTGCCGCTCTGGGCAGTGATCTCATTACTGGAGTAAAGCAGAATGGGCTGCTGGTGCTCACGTGAACGAATAGCCATCCCTGGATATACAATGCAGGCCAGCAGAATCATCTTTTGGAGGAACTTACTTGTACATTAATTCACTCTCCCAAGACATTCCCCCTGTGCCACGTCATCAAAGCCAACTGTGTACAGTAATCAAGTAGGTCGAGCAAGGGGATAGGGCTCCAGAAGGAAAACCCATCTCTGCCACATTGCTGGTAGAGGGTCCCAGGGCCCGATCCCCTCCCCTGGACTATTACAACAAGATCCTTATAATCCTCTACCTTTAGAAATGTCCTGTTCAGAGTAGTCTTTGGAGAAGTTGTGCTGCAAAGCTCAGCTAAGTAAATTGTTTCCAACTGGGCCATATATTTTGAAACTATATCCTTTGCACCTCTTCCCAATCTGCTCACTTCTGCCTCAGTACCACTGAATTTCATTCAATCCAAGTTGTCCTCAGCAATGGAGGAGGTTTTCCAGGTGGTCATGTGTGGGTGTGCAAGTTGTACAATGCTGAAACTCGGCTCTACAGTGTTCCATCTCCCCCAGGAAATATCTTGGGATGAGGATATCAGCTCGGCTGGACTAAAGAAAGCTGGATTCTTGTCAGAGGGTAAAGAATTCATCTACAACATAGGAGACCCGGGTTCAATCCCGGGGTCAGGAAGATCCCCTGGAGAAGGGAATGGCAACCCACTCGCATATTCTTGCCTGGAGAATTCCGTGGACAGGGGAGTCTGGTAGGCTACCTTACATGGGGCCACAAAGAGTCAGGCATGGCTGAGCACACACTCAAGCAAACACATACTACACCGAGCCCTGTGGGGGTGCGGAATGAGGCCACGGCCTCTGACTTTGCCAAACCAGACAAAAATGCATGCGAGGCCTATACCTCCTCATCTGGTCTAACTTAGCAACACTTCATTTGTTTGTTTGTTTGTTTTTTCAAATATTGACAGAAAAAATTATTTTAGACTTTGATACTTGAAACATAATTGGTAGGAAATTTCTTGTGACATACCTCACAAGTCCCTGAATATAAAACTTGGACATCGAGAATGTGTGGTTCTTAAAAAGGGACTTATAGCAGATCCAGACTGACAGTTTGATTTCAATTATATGAGGTACCTAGAACAGTCAAATGCATAGTCAGAAAATACATTAGTAGACAATAAGGGCCTGGGGTAAGGGTAGGGAGGGGGAATGGGGAAAGTGAAAGTGTTAGTCCTCCTTAGTCCTCAGACATGTCCGACTCTTTGCGATCCCTTGGACTGTAGCCCACCAGGCTCCTTTGTCCATGAGATTCTCCAGGAAAGAATACGGGAGTGGGTAGCTGTTCCCTTCTCTAGGGGATCTTCCTGACCCAAAGATTGAACCCAGGTCTCCTGCATTGTGGGCAGACTCTTTACCATCTGAGCCATCAGGGAAGCCCAGACTCAGTGTTTAATGGGGATGGAGTTTCAGTTTAGAAGATGAAAAATTCAGGAGATGGATGCTGGTGAGAGTTGCACAACAATATGAATGTACTTAGTATCACTGAAATGTACAGTTAAATACACTTAAAATAGTACTTTTTATATTATGTGACTTTTACCACAATAAAAAAAAATTAAGTGACCTTTCAAACCCTGCTCTCAAGCCCCTGGGTGCCTTGATAGCCCCTCTTAGTTGACTGGGGTCCTAGCTTCTTTAAGCAGAAGTGACCTTCATGGGTTGTCACTTCCAGGAAGCTGTCAGTTAAATATCATTTCTGGTAAAATAAGTTCAGGGACCTGTGCTCTTGACTCAGAGTAACAGGACTCAGAGGTAGGAAGCTTCACAGAGAAACGGACTTAGAAAGAAACAGATTTGATTTGAATGAAGTTAAAGCAAAGGGCGGGCCTTTCCAGGTGGCCAATACAGGAAATACAAGAGATGTGGGTTCAATCCCTGGTTCCAGAAGCTCCCGTGAAGCCGGAAATGGCTACTCACTCCAGTCTTCTTGCCTGGAGAATCCCATGGACAGAGGAGGCTGGCAGGCTATAGTCCATAGGGTTGCAAATAGTTGGACATGACTGAAGTGAACTAGCATGCATGCATGCTGCTGCTGCTGCTAAGTCTCTTCAGTCGTGTCCGACTCTGTGCGACCCCATAGATGGCAGCCCACCAGGCTTCTCCATCCCTGGGATTCTCCAGACAAGAACACTGGAGTGGGTTGCCATGTCCTTCTCCAATGCATGAAAGTGAAAAGTGATAGTGAAGTCGCTCAGTCATGTCCGACTCTTAGCAATCTCATGGACTGCAGCCTACCCGGCTCCTCCATCCATGGATTTTCCAGGCAAGGGTACTGGAGTGGGGTGCCATTGCCTTCTCTGCATAGTTAACCTTAAAAATACATTCCAAAATGCATTAGGTGCTGCAGACAAATACTGTTTAATTCCACTTTTATGAGATACCTAGAATAGTCAAAGTCATGGAGTCCGAAAGTACATTGGTAGATGCCAGGAGCCAGAGGGGTAGGGGTGAAGGAGTAAGTCAGTGGAATGGGGACTTAGTGCTTAATGAGGACAGAGTTCATTTCAGGAAGGTGAAAAAATTCAGGAGACAGATGATGGTGAGAATTGTACAACAACGTGAATGTCCTTAGTGCCACTGAACTGTACAGTTAAATATGGTTAAGATAGCATGTTTTTTATTATTATTATGTGACTTCTACTTAGGGCTTCCCTGGTGGCTCAGAGGTTAAAGCGTCTGCCTCCAATGCGGGAGACCCGGGTTCGATCCCTGGGTCGGGAAGATCCCCTGGAGAAGGAAATGGCAATCCACTCCAGTATTCTTGCCTGGAGAATCCCATTGACAGAGAAGCCTGGTAGATTACAGTCCACGGGATCGCAAAGAGTCGGACACGACTGAGCGACTTCACCTGACCTGACCTGACTACAACTAAAAAACACATTAAATGAATGAATCAATCACATGTATATTTAAATCAGAAGGGAACTTAACAAAATGCATAACCTGGGTGATGAAAGTGTTTTAAAGCAAACAGAGAACTTGGGGACTCAGAATTAGTGACATACAAAAAGCAGTGCCACCTCTGGCTGGAAGAGCAAAGGGGAGAGTTGTAAGTTGCATTCCAGAGCCATCATCTAAGATCACCCAGAGAGGGGCTGAGTCCCTGAGAGACTGGAGAAGAGGTGGCTGCTGCTAATGGAGTTTCTCAGGCCATAGAGCAGGGGCTTCCCCTTCCCCCATGCTCCTAGGCCTTCAGACTTGCCAGGTGGGCAGAAGAGTGTGGCAAATGCAGTAGCGGTAGGAGATGAGGTTCAGGCAACAAAGCAGGGAAAAGCCAGAAACAGGTTTCAAAGTAACCTTCCACAGAAATTGATGAATTCTAGAAACACAGGGTGAAAGAAACAGGTAAGCCCAGCCTGACTCTTGTAGCAGGCACAGGTGATCAAGGCAAGATGTTTCTGTTTGAAGAGGAAGAGATGGAGGTGTGGGGTCTGGGGAAATGAATGGCTGAAGAGCTTCACTTTCCATCCAGCCCCTCTCAGAGGATCTTCCTTGTCATGGTACTTTGCATGAGACTTTTATCTAGGATTCTGCTGGGAGAAGAGTGGGATTTCATCTTTCAGGGATTTCTATGGAAGAGTGTGTGTGTGTGTGTGTGTGTGTGTGTGTGTGTGTGTTTGGGTCTTACCACCCACCTGCTTCTTTTAGATATGCTAAAGATATTGATTAGTGGGCTGTCAAGGTCACCTCAGCTTTCAGCTTCTGTCTCCATCCTAACCTGCACATTTTATTAGTCAAGCTTGCAGACGAGCTCTCCTTCTGTGACCCCTCTGAGTCCAGTGTCATCTCATTGATTCCAACAGGAAGTTTGGGGAAAATAACCAACTTAGCAGGACAGAAAAGGAATGGGTAGAGAAGATGGTTAGAACTACCGCAAATGGATTTTTAAATTTTATTTTTATCGAGATCTGATTGACATATGCATGCTAAGTCGCTTCAGTTGTGTCTGACTTTTTGAGACCCTAAGGATTGTAAGGACTGTAGCCTGCAAGGCTCCCCTGTCCATGGGATTCTTCAGGCAAGAATACTGGAGTGGATTAACATATAACATTGTATAAATTTAAGGTTTCCAATATATTTTATGTTGCAATATGATTACACTAGTGTTCATTAAAATCTGTATAATGTCACTTACTTTTCATATTTTTGTGACAAGAATAATTAAGACCTAGTCTCTTAGCAACCCTGAATTATATAATACATGATTAGTGACTATTATCACTATGCTGGGCATTAGACACTCCAAACTTATGATCTTCTAGTTTCAAATTTACACCCTTTGACCTATATCTCCCCAGTCCCTGGTAACCACCATTCTACTCTGTTACTTTGAGCTCAGCTTTTTTAAATCCCACACATAAGTTATATCATACAGTATTTGTCTTTCTTTGTCTGAATTATTTCACTTAACATAATGCCCTCAAGATTCACCGATGTTGCAGCAAGTCACAAAATTCCCTTCTTTCTCTGGGCTGAATAATATTCCATATTTTATACATATACCAAACTTTCTTTATCCATCCATTCATTGATAGGCACTTGTGTTGTTTCCATATCTTGGCTGTTATAAATAAAGATGCAATAAACATTGAAGAGCAGACAGCTTTTTGATATACTGTTTCATTCCTTTGGATATAAACCAAGAAGTGGGGTTGGTGGATCATATGGTAAAAGTGAAGTCATGTCCGTCTCTTTGTGACCCCATGGACTGTAGCCTACCAGGCTCCTCAGTCCATGGGATTTGCCGGGCAAGAGTACTGGAGTGGGTTGCCATTTCCTTCTCCAGGGGATGTTCCCGACCCAGGGATTGAACCCGGGTCTCCCGCATTGTAGGCAGATGCTTTACCGACTGAGCTACCAGGGATCATATGGTAGATCTTTCAATATTTCGGAGTCTCCAAACTGTTTTCCCTAATGGTACCAACTTACATTCCCATCAACAGTGACCGTGCTAAGTCACTTCAGCTGTGTCTGCCTCTTTGCAACTCTATGGATTGTAGACTGCCAGGCTTCTCTGTCCACAGTATTGTCCAGGCAAGAATACTGCAGGGAGTTTCCATGCCCTTCTCCAGGGGATCTTCCCAACCCAAGGATCAAACCCACATCTCATGTCTCTTGCATTGGCAGGCAGATTCTTTACCACTAGCACCACCTGGACAACAGTGCACAAGGGTTCTCTTTCCCCCACATTCTCACCAACACTTGTTATATCTTTCTTCTTGAAAACAGCTTTTCTAATCGGTATAAATTAATCTATTTAAAAAATTTTTTTAAAAAAGTCTTTAAAGAATATGTTAGGACAACTGACTAATTTTTGCAATTTAGTTTTATTTTGTAATTGAATTAACAATTTGTTAGATTGGACAGATTCTTTATTCATTGTGTTAACACAATGTGGACATAACTGGAAAGCTTATCTTTCTTGGCTCACCCATAAATAACTGGCATAAGGAACACAATGAACTGTGCCATCCTCAGTTAGAATGTATCTTTGCCAGCTTTGTGGCTTTTAGAGTCTTTGGTGAATTGCACATCTGTATTCATGTATCCTGAAAATGCATTTCCTAAACCTAATGAAATACTGGAAGATGACCAATATTTCCTTTCATTTGCCATGGGAGCTTACTAAGGAAAGGGCATGAAGCAAAATGGAATGAATAAAATAAAAAGAATAAGAGAGAAAGCTCTGTGTGTGTGTGTGTGCATGCACACACATGCTGGTAAAACTGATTCATATTCAGATACGTCTATGTTCCTTTATGCACATCCAAGTGTGATTTGCAGGGAGGATATCATTTCATCCTAAGAACTAGTTTTTCATCCCAAGGGCAAAGAGCATATATTTCTTCAGCTTAGAAGATGAACCGGAGAAGGCAATGGCACCCCACTCCAACACCCTTGCCTGGAAAATCCCATGGACCGAGGACCCTGGTGGGCTGCAGTCCACGGAGTCGCTAAGAGTCAAACACAACTGAGCGACTTCACTTTCACTTATCGCTTTCATGCATTGGAGAAGGAAATGGCAACCCACTTCAGTGTCCTTGCCTGGAGAATCCCAGGGACAGGGGAGCCTGGTGGGCTGCCGTCTATGGGGTTGCACAGAGTCGGACACGACTGAAGCAACTTAGCAGCAGCAGAAGATGAACACTGTTGTAGGTCCCTCTTAGCCATCAGTACACCTAACAATATGACTGAGTACATGGATGCAAGCTGGCCTGGCTCCACCATAATAACAGAAAAATTTCTTCTCAATCATCTCCAAACCACAGGTCTAAAAATTAGGCCACAAGTTTTTTCAGGAAGATATCTCCCTCAATGTTATTTATGTGAATATGTGCACGTGTAGGTATTTGTATATATGACTACATATATTCTCTAAAAATGAAAAATAGCTTCAGCAAAAACCTTACATTTGCTATGCCTGCTGCTGCTGCTAAATTGCTTTATCTGTGTCTGACTCTTTGCGGCCCCAAGGACTGTAGCCTGCCAGGCTCCTCTGTCTATGGGATTCTCCATGAAAGGCTACTGCAGTGGATTGCCATGCTATGCCTACTTCAATAAAATTCAGGAAACAGAATGGTCTAGAAAAAAGAAGCAAACTCACCTCCATTGCCAGTTTAATATTTGAATCATCTTCCAAGTTATTTTTTTTAATATTTATTTGGCTGTGCCTGGTCTTAGTTGCAACACTGGGCATCTTTAATTATGGGATGAGAAGTCTTCATTGCAGCATGTAGGATCTAGTTCCCTGACCAGGGATAGAACCCAGACCTCCTGCACTGGGGGGCATGGAAGACTTAGTGACTAGAGCACCAGCGAGGTCCCTCAAGTCATCTTCTAACATTAGGGTGCTCAGGTGGGGTTCCTTTCTGCTGTCCCAGGTAAAGAACAAGTCTCTCTTAGCTTAGTTCTCCTAGTTGCTTGTATTATAAACAATATAGTAAGTCAGTTCAGTTCAGTTCAGTCGCTCAGTCGTGTCCGACTCTTTGTGACCCCATGAATCGCAGCACGCCAGGCCTCCCTGTTCATCACCATCTCCCGGAGTTCACTCAGACTCACATCCATCGAGTCCGTGATGCCATCCAGCCATCTCATCCTCAGTCGTCCCCTTCTCCTCCTGCCCCCAATCCCTCCCAGCATCAGAGTCTTTTCCAATGAGTCAACTCTTTGCATGAGGTGGCCAAAGTACTGGAGTTTCAGCTTTAGCATCATTCCTTCCAAAGAAATCCCAGGGCTGATCTCCTTTAGAATGGACTGGTTGGATCTCCTTGCAGTCACCTACAGACAAACCTTCAAGTTGCGAAATTTCAAAAATGCACACACGTGTTCCAAGAGTGTCAAGTGTGCGTGAAATGGTAGCTTGCCCTCTGTCTCCTATTGCTGACAGTCCTTCAGCTCTACTATCCTCTATCACCTCCTCTCCCAGATCTAGTTGGTAACTCTTGTTGCCTGTTCACTCAATGCCAGCCTTTATATGCCATACTGTACTGTACTACTGTACTTTTCAAGGTACTGTATAGTAGAATTAAAAATGTTTTAATTTTTGTTTGTTTTTTAATGTATTATTTGTGTGAAAAGTATTATAGACCTATTATAGTACAGTACTATATGGCTGATTGCAATAGTTGGGTACCTAAGCTAGCTTTGTCGGGCTTATCAAATTGGACTCATGAATGCGCTCTCTGAACAGAACTCACTCATATGTAGGGGACTTACTGTAGAAGGAATAGAATTCACGCGCTCCTTCCATTTTCCTCCTAACTCAACAACAACAACAACAAAACAACTTGCAACTATACTTAAGGAAGCAAAACAAAACTGGCCCTGGTAAGTGGGTAAAAGCAGCTCAATACTCCATCTTGGTGTTCTGTGTGTTTGAAGAGTTTCACGAGGATCTTGTTTATAATCCCACTGAAAATAAAGTGCTCAAAAAAATAAAAGCTGTTTAGTCTTTTCAAGCTCACTGTCCTTTGTTCGTGGTACATTAATGGAGCAGTTTTTTAAATAATGACTTAATTTTTTTTTTTCTGTGTGAAAGATGCTTTCTGAAACCAAAAGTGGATTCTTTATTTTCGAGCCTGGCATTCACATTCATTAGAACTAGTTGCATCCAAGTAGTAGAGGTTTATTTGTTCAGCTGGAAATGGACATTAACATTTTAAGAGGATGATGCATAAGCTTTTAGAGATAATATTCTCCCTGCCCTATTCTGTTGATGCTTTCTGAGAAAATGCAAGAAGAAACATTTTTTCCCCTAAGAAATGATGTTTATAAAAAAAACTGTTTATCACCAGGGTGTAATTTTTGCACCCTCCTCTCTCATTTTCAAGAAAATCAAAATTTGGGGAATAAACGAAAGGTTTGCACATATGGGAGATGCTCAGAGTTAAGTATGCATCAAGCTCAGATCAACACTCTCTGCTTATGTAAACAGACAGCTCTGCTCTATCTTGGGTGGTAGGTAACTGGGATGACTAAGTTCCACCACACTCTAGATTTCTCCTTTCCTCCTTTTAGCATTAAATGTCCCTACTCTTAACTTCTCAAACATTTCCTCTGCCAATGTTTCCTCTTCTCCCCCACATCATCACTTTCTCCTCTCATCTGCCTTCTGGATAACTCCCATCAACCTCCCGCATTTCATTGTAAGCTTGCCTCATCCAAGGACCCTTGTTCTTGCCCATCCAAACCATTGCTTCATTTCTCTTCTCTTTTAGTAGCCAGGCTTCTCTAGGGTTGTTTATACAGACTGTCTCCCACTCTTCCTTTCCCACGCTTTTCGATGCCTCCTCATCTGACTTCAGTCCCTACCACTCCATAAAACTTTCTCTTCCCAAGGACATCAAAGAGCTCCATCTGGCCAAAGGCTGGAATCAGCTCTCCTTTTTCATTTTATCCCACTTGGCTGGGCCAACAGAAGTCAACCAACCATTCCTCCCTGTTGGTGAGTGAGACAAAATTCCTCCCCTGTGAAGGCAGAGGATAGAGGACCCCCAACAATGCCCATTACTCTTGACTTTGAAGCTTACCCAAACCCCCTTGCTCTCAATGTCCAGACAACAATATGAAAAATGCTGTTCAGTCTTAACCTGTATGCAGTCATAACTTTAGAAAGATGAGAAATTGTCCAGGCATTATTTTGTAAGACTTTTTATGTGAAACTGTATCTCCCAGTACAAAGCTGCCTTTGGGCCAGCGTCCTATTGGATAGTCCAAGTAGTTACTTTTGGGTATGACAAAGAAAGCCAGTGTAACCAGCTTATTTTTCTTATAATCCTGGTCTTTTACTCCTATCTTATGTGCTGGGGATAAAAATAGAAACTCAAAGCAAATCTTATCCTTGAAATATCTTTATCCTTCAGCTTTTACCCCTGTAGAGTCTCCTATAAAGGCTACTCCAGAAATGAATTCTGGTCACTTATCACAGACCAGTTGCTCTGTTTCTGTGCTAATTTTATGGATTTAAGTTAATTTATTAATGAAACAGATGGAGTTGTGGGTGTTTGAAGGTCCTTTGCAGAGAGCAATTGGGAATAAACCAATTCATCAGCTCTTAGCAGCAAACCATCTGAGGGCTTAATTGAGAATTGTCTTTGGAACTTAGAGTTGTGGTTTCATTAGGGTATGTTTTCACAGTGTGTTAATTGTCCCTTGGGGAACCCATTCTCTGTCACTTTTCTTTCTTCACTTCTGTCAGCTTCCCTCCCACTTACAACTCCCCAGAAGTGCCTACCTGATGTTTCCACTTGTCATCTACCTGTCCATCCACCTATGGATTTCTATCCTGCAGAGCATCAGGGAAAGCTGACACTTTTGCAGCAGAGCCAAATTAGCATCAACAGTTAGCAAACACAGGACACTGCAGCTTCTTTGGACTCAGCGATTTGCTCCCCTTAGAAGGAATCAGTATGTTTCACGTTATATTCCCAATACTTATTTATCTTGGGCTTCCCAGGTGGCTCACTGGTGAAGAATCCACCTGCCAATGCAGGAGATGCAGGAGACGTAGGTTCGATCCCTGGGTCTGGAAGACCCTCTGGACAAGGAAATGGCAACCCACTCCAGTATTCTTCCTGGGATAATCCCATGGACAGAGAAGCTTGGTGGGCTACAGTCCGTGGGGTCACAAAAAGTCAACTGACCATTCACATACATTTATCTTAGAACTGGAAATCTGTAACTTCAAACTTTTTTTTTTTTTTTTCATATTGGGGTAGAGTTGCTTGTAGTTAACACTACTGTATGGTATGTAGAAAAGTTCTTAAGAGAGCAAATCCTAAGAGTTCTCATCACAAGGAGAAAAACTTTTTATTTTCATGTCTTCTTTCTTTTCTTGCTATTTTATCTGTATGAGATGATGAATGTTAACCGGACCTGTTTCTATAACCATTTCACCATCTATTTAAACCAAACCATAACATTATACGACTTAGACAGTCATGTATGTCAATTATTTCTCAGCAAAACTGAGGAAAATAAAAGAAAAACAGATAATAAACTTAAAAAAAAAAGTTGGGGAGGGGGATCAGCCAAGAGTCAACAAGCAGAAACACCAAAATGCATCAAAATTGCCCTGTCTCAAGAACCTAGAGTTTGGGAGACCAGAGGAATTTAGGCCCCAGGGCATATGTGAAAACTCGAAGCCTGGGGCATTTCCCTTCTAGAGGAGTCTTTGTTTTCCTACAGCCATTGCCCAAGGGATCCTTTTAAACACATCCCTGGAACAAGCGGCACTTCTCCTCCGTAAAGGGAGCACAATCCAACCCAGCCAGCTGTGAGTCTATTTAGCCACCGTGTGAAAACTTTCAGCCTCAGACCAGCAGCTGGCAGGTCCATGGGTGCCCAGCTACATGAGTCAGTGCAGCCTTGCATGAATGTATTCACACTCCGTTGATGAGGATTAAAAGAGGATAAAGAGATACCCAGGTTCCCAGACCTCCTCAGTTCCATTCACAGTTATTAGAGGGGAGCCGTGAACACAGTAAATCCACCACTACCCCCGGCCCACCCCCCCATTCCAGTATTCTTGCCCGGAAAATTCCATGGACAGAGGATCCTGGTGGGCTACAGTCCACGGGGTCGTAGAGTCAGACACGACTGAGCACACACACATGCACACCACGAGTGATCAAGACTGTTCTGGATGCTGATAAACTAAGAGTACCTCTGCGTCTCCATCCACGGAGATCTGAGAATCTAGCCTACAAACCTAGCTGCTCCTAATATTCACTACCACCTACCTTGATGGATTCATCCATTAAGATTAATCTCTTATTTACTTCTGTTCCTATTTCTGTTTACAAGTAAATTACAGGTCACTCTCACGCCTTCCTTCTAATCTCCATGAAGCTCTGCATCCCCTTATTCTCTTCCCTGCTTCTACTGCTCCCCAACTTCTGAAACCTTCCCCCGTAACCTTTAGAGTTCTCAGTCCCTTGACGGCTCCGTCTTCTTCAATGATCCAAAATTTATATTCCCAACATGAGCTTCTCAAACTTCAAACTCCTGCAGCTACTTTTCTATGTCTTCATTAAGACTTCCAACACACCTCAAAGTTAACATGCACCCCTCATATTCTCCTATTGCACACGTGCTGCACCCCAACCCCCTCATCTCATTCATTCCTCTTTAGGTCAAATCCCTTGCATCCACTGCTGATACTTCCTTTGGTCTCATATCCCATATCCACGCTGTTACTCCAACACACCCAGCAGGTTTCCACGTTAGTGTCTTGGCTCTGCCAGTTTGTTCTGCTTAGAAAGCTTTTCTCCCACAGTGCCTTCTCTGCTAAACAATACCTTCTTAGTGACTTCCTTGTTGCAAACTGTGTGGCATCTCCTTGAAAATTCACTGTTTCCTTCCCTGGTCAATTTACAACATCTAGGATATGGATGCAACCTAAATGTCCATCACCAGATGAATGGATAAAAGAGATGTGGAGCATATCTGCAGTGGAATATTACTCAGCCATTAAAATGAACAAAACTGGGTCATTTGTAGTGATGCGGCTGAACCTAGAGTATGTCATACAGAGTGAAGTCAGAAGGAGAAAAACAAATATCATACATTAACACATATATATGGACTCTAGAAAAATGGTACAGATGAAGGTATTTGCAGGGCAGAAACAGAGATGCAAACATAGATAACAGATGTGTGGACATATGGGGGAAGGAGATGCTGGGAGGAATTGAGAGAGTAACACTGACATAAATACACTGCCATGTGTAAAATAGATAGCTAGTGGGAAGCTGTTATATAGCACAGAAGTTCAGCCTGGTGCTAGGTAATACCTTAGAGAGGTGGGATGGGGTGGAAGTGAGACTTAACAGGGAGGGGATCTATATATACATGTAACTGATTCACTTCATTGTACAGCAGAAATTAGCACAACACTGTAAAACAAGTGTACTCCAATTAAAAATAGACATATAGCATACACTTATATATTAAGTATCATTACAGGCATTAACTCATATAAGTTTCAAATGCCCCTATGAGATAGAAAGTCCCATTCTACAGAAAGAAAATGGAGGCACTGAGAAGTTCATGGCTTGTCCAAGCTCACACAGCTGGCAAGACACAGAGTTGAGACTGAAATTAAGGAGTTTGACTCCAGAATCCATATATTGTCATTGCAATGTGCTTTCTTTCCAAAGGACCTTCTGGCATCGTTCATTTATTTACTGCCTGGCTCCCTCCTCTAGAATGTTAGCTTTATTAGAGTATATACATGCTTGCAAAGTTACTTCAGTTGTGTCTGACTCTTTGGGACCCTATGGACTGTAGATCGCCAGGCTCCTCTGTCCATGGGATTCTCCAGCATGAATATTTCAGTGGGTTTCCATGCCCTCATGTCCAGGTGATCTTTCCAACCCAGGGGTCAAACCTGCATCTCTTATGTCTCCTGCATTGGCAGGTGGGTTCTTTACCACTAGCCACCTGGGAAGCCCAGCTTTATTAGAATAGGAATGTTTTAATACTTTTGTCACTACTATGCTCCCAGAACTCACAACAGCCTCTAAGACATAGTACCAACTCAATAAATAGTTCTTCCATGAAAGAATGGGAGTCTGCATGAGCAGAAAGCAATATGATTTAAAAGCGAACAGAATAGTCATTCAAGAGGTCTATATAGCACACCTGAAAACCAAACCCAAAACAAACAAAATGGCTTTAATTATTTATTTAAATTGGCTATAATTATTAAAGTATCCATTGCTATATTTAAAACTGATAACCAGCAAGGACCTACTGTATAGCAGAGGGAACTTAATGTTATGTGACAGTCTAGATGGGGGGAGTTTTGGGGAGAATGAAGACATGTATATGTATGGTTGAGTCAGTCCCTTTGCTGTCCACCTGAAACTATCACAACATTATAAACTGCCTGCACTTCAATATAAAATAAAAACCTTTAAAAAGGGGTAGAAAAAAATAAAAACAAAACAAAATAAGGGCTTTAATTATTTATTTTGATTGATTATTGTTATCAAAGCTTGTTTGTTCCAACTGTGATCAACATGCATATAAATAAGTGGATGACATGTCATTCAATCTAATGTTTGCTAGAGGATTTAGCAAAGTGTAAGTAAATTTCAGTTCTGAAGGAGCAGGGTTCAAGGGCTAGAAATCAGATTAAGAGATTGATGAGAGTAAGGAAAGAGTGGATAATCATTGATAAGATCAAGGCCAGTTATTGATCGGCTATGCCCATTTTAATTTGTCTCAAGCAAATAGGTAATTTACTTTCCATTTAAAGCCAAGATAAAAATACCATTATTAACCACTTCCTACAAGACCCATGCCATACCAGGTGATTCGGGTATAGCATTTTAGGCTTTGGATTCAAATTGCCTGGCACTGCCAGTGAGAAGCCAAGTGATCCCATGCCAATTGCTCACAGTCTCCAATCTCTATTTTCTTTGTCCAGGAAATGAAAATAATGAGTACACCTATGATATAAATCTGAGCATTAACTTAATAGATGCAGTAAGGCTATCAGCACTGTACCTGGGAAGTCACAAGCACTCAGCAAGCATGCATGATTAATATTCATCCCACACCTGGCCCTCCAGTGAGATAGAGAACTAAGGTGCTTATGCTCAAATAACCCAAGCTATTTACTCAGTCCCTTGTGAGTGACAGAGCTGGGATTCAGGTCTCAGTTGGCCTGACTCCTTGTCTACCATACGACCCTATTGCCCCTTGTATTGTTGGAAGAAGAGTGGAGCATGAAAGGGTAGTCAAGTCCCAGGTAACATCTGAGACCTTGGGACAGCCGCCAAGTGTGGTTTCTTGGCTTCATGCAGTAAAGAACTCAAAAGCGAGCCGTACTAGAGGGAAAGGTCTATTCAGGAAAGAAACACACTCCACGGACAGAGTGTGGACCAACTTGGAAGGCAAGGGAGGCAAGAGTGCCGCCAGGGTAGGGGGTTGTCAGTGTTTATGTTGCTGTTCAGCTGCTGAGCTGTGTCTCACTCTTTGCGACACTGTGGACTGTATGCAGCCTGCCAGGTTCCTCTGTCCTTCGCTGTCTCCTGGAGTTTGCTCAGATTCATGTTCACTGAATCAGTGATGCCGTCTAACCATCTCACCATCTGCCACCCGCTTCTCCTTTTGCCTTCCTTCTTCCCCAGCATCAGGGTTTTGCATCAGGGGGCAAAAGTATTGGAGTTTCAGCTTCAGCATCAGTCCTTACAATGAATACTCAGTTTTTTATAGGGGTGGGTAATTTCATAGGCTTCCCTGGTGACTCAGATGGTAAAGAATCTGCCTGCAATGCAAGAGACCCCGCTTTGATCCCTGGATCAGGAAGATCCCCTGGACAAGGGAATGATTACCCACTCCAGTATTCTTGCCTGGAGAATTCCATGGACAGAGGAGCCTGGTGGGCTATAGTCCAGGGTGTCACAAAGAGCTGGACATGGCAGAGCAACTAACACTAATTTCATAGGCTAATGAGTGGAAGGAGTATTCAGCTATTTTGGGAAAGGGGTGAGGATTTCAAGGAATTGGGCCACTGCCCACTTTTTGAGGTTTAGGTCCTCTGTTGTGGAATTTGTGCAGGTCAGTTAGCTTGTTGATCTGTTACCCTGGGAGTTGACTTGGACCTGTTTGGTTCTAATCAGTTTATGTCATGTCCTCAGGCTATGTCATTCTTTTAAAGGTTGCACCCTGCCCCCTTCTTGTCTCACTTGGACTATTTTATTGAATGCAACAATAATAATATTAATAATGAGATCCCTCATATGCTTGGAAATTACAATGTACCAGACTTATTTTGGGGGCTTTCCATATGAGTGAGTGAGTGAGTGAAGTCCCTCAGTCATGTCTGACTCTTTGCGACCCCATGGACTATAACCTACCAGGCTCCTCCATCCATGGGATTCTCCAGGCAAGAATACTGGAGTGGGCTGCCATTCAACTTCACAGCAACCACATAAAGTAGACTGTAATGTTAGCCACCTAAATAGACAAAAAGAGAGCAATGCATGACCAAGGTTACAGAACCAAAAGGGTGCAAACCTGCAAGTCAGACCAGGTGGTTTATCTCCAAACCGTACATTCCAATCTACAAGAAGGTAACCTTTCGACAAAGAACAGTGATTTCAATTCCAAGTTTTCTGCTCATAAACTTTTGCTATAATTAAACCTTGATTCCACCCCTCCCCCCAGTTTCAAGTCCAATTGTCATACGTGCTCTACAACACAGTAATTAGTAGTAATAATAGTAATAACATGTCTTGTCCTGTGCTGGAAAATCTGACACTCACTAAAGCAGCCAATCTAAATAATTGATATTAATTGCATGAGGTTTTAGGAATAATCTGCCTGAAACAACTGTGAAATGAGAGGATTAAAAGGCAGAGATAATTCTCAGCAGCTGCTGAAAAGGCATTATGCAAAGGCGTGACTGACACCAGCCTGTCAGCTTCTAGTCAAAGCATGCCTTTTCTTCAACTGTTTAGCCTACATTTTGTAGCCAGGACAGTCAATTAGACCATTCATTGGTCATCGAACAAGTTACTTTACCCAAAAATCTCCCTTCGTGTTTCTAAACTCTAGACCCTACAACCAAAATATTTTTGCTTTTCCTCCTAGAGCTGACCTTAATTTTACAGTTACAGAAATATAAGCATGGATTTTTGCATTTGCTTGCTTCCCAGGACTGCTGTAACAAATTCCCAGAGACCCACCGGCTTAAACAACATAAATTTACTTTCTTACAGTGCTGGAGGCTTCCCACAATTCCTCACAATTCTCACTTTTTTTGAGTCCTTTCCCCTGGGTTCATAGATGACTGTCTTTTCCCCTGTGTCTTCACATGGGTTTCCCACTATGCTTGTGTTATCTGGGTTCTAATCTTCTCTTCTTAGAAGGACACTTGTTGTATTGGATTAGAGCCCAACCTAATGATCCCATTCCCGGCTTCCCTGGTGGCTCAGTGGTAAAGAATCTGCCTGCTAGTGCAGGTGATGCAGGTTTGATCACCTGGGTTGGGAAGATCTTCTGGAGGAGGAAATGGCAACGTACTCCATTATTCTTGCCTGGATAAACCACACGGACAAAGAGCCTAATGGGCTGCAGTCTATGGGGTTGCAAAAAGTTGGGCATGACTTAGCAACTAAACAACAATAGCGAACGACCTCATTCTAAGTTAACTGCATTTTTCAAGACTTTATTTTCAAATAGCTACACAGTGGAATATTAGGGGTTAGGACTTAAGCACATCAATTTGCAGGGGATGCAGTTCAGCCCCTAACACAGGTAGCTCTCAGTGTCTTGAAGCCAATTTCTATTTTAAAATCACCTCTGTATCCTCTCCCTGGTCCAAGGAAGTCTATAGGGGACAGAGGGAGCATCTGTGCACACTGGCAATCACCACTGATTCACACCAACTCCTATTCTGAAAGAGTCGAAACATCAGGCCACAGATGTGCTCATCTGTAATTTCCAGTGTAACTTTTTGGAAAGGAGAAGAAAATAATCATTCACATAAGCTCAATAGTCCACATAAGCTCTGTACCTACGAAGTTTAGGAAAAATGCAAGATTGTGCCTTTTACAAATTGAGTTTCATTTAAAATTTCCAGTAGCCTATGAGATGGATATTACTATCCCAGGTTTAGTGGTCAAAAAAAAAAAAAAAAAAAAAAAGAAACAGAGAACTTAATAAGCTTGTAAAAAAGTCACACAATCAATAATGGCAGAACTAGTAGGTTTAAATTCAAGCTGGAGAGAGAAGAGAGACAGAAGGGTCGAAGAGGATGGAAGGAAGGATGAAAGAAAAATAGAAAGAATTTTGGGAATGGAGGTCAAAATGGCAGGAAGAAGAAAGATCAACTGAATTATCTTGAAAACCACTAGGACCACTGCTTGATCACAGCAGAAGAGTTTAAATTCACACTTTCCCCCCTTAATGAGCCATTTTATAGCACAATAAAAGACAGTGATGCAATCTAATGCCACTCGTTTTTGGTTTTGTTTTTGTTTTAATCACTATATCCTTACAGCCTCCCCAGACACATGTCATGTGGGCCCTGAAACACTACAGGCTCAGTCACTGGCCTTGCTTCCACCTAAAGCATCAGTGCAGCCACCTGCGAGGTGATACAGGCTAGGGATTCCCCTGGGTTGGTGTACTCCCAGGCCTGTCCCTCCTTGCATCAACACTTCAGACCAATTCATTCTGCTTAAAGATAAAGAAATTAGTGTAAGAATCAACTGGGAAGGAGATTCTGACAGCAGTAGAATAGCAAGCATCAAGGATTTTTGTGGTTTAAAAAGGAATTAAGGGAAGAAGAGGAAAAAACTCATATACAGTGTCATTACATAGTTAGCTTTTGAAAGACAAGATAGGCAGGGTGTAGCTTACCATATTAGCTGGTAGGTGTCAGGAGGAAGATCCCCTGGAGAAGGAAATGGCAACTCATTTCAGCACTCTTGCCTGGAAAATCCCATGGATGGAGGAGCCTGGCGGGCTGCAGTCCATGGGGTTGCAAAGAGTTGGACAAGACTGAGCAACTTCACTTTCACTTTCACTTTTCACAGACCTAACAGAAGCAGAAGATATTAAGACGAGGTGGCAAGAATACACAGAAGAACTGTACAAAAAAGATCTTCATGACCCAGATAATCACAATGGTGTGATCACTCATCTAGAGCCAGACATCCTGGAATGTGAAGTCAAGTGGGCCTTAGAAAGCATCACTATGAACAAAGCTAGTGGAGGTGATGGAATTCCAGTTGAGCTTTTTCAAATCCTGAAAGATGATGCTGTGAAAGTGCTGCACTCAATATGCTAGCAAATTTGGAAAACTCGGCAGTGGCCACAGGACTGGAAAAGGTCAGTTTTCATTCCAATCCCAAAGAAAGGCAATGCCAAAGAATGCTCAAACTACTGCACAATTGCACTCATCTCACATGCTAGTAAAGTAATGCTAAAAATTCTCCAAGCCAGGCTTCAGCAATACGTGAACCATGAACTCCCTGATGTTCAAGCTGGTTTTAGAAAAGGCAGAGGAACAGAGATCAAATTGCCAACATCCACTGGATCATGGAAAAAGCAAGAGAGTTCCAGAAAAACATCTATTTCTGCTTTATTGACTATGCCAAAGCCTTTGACTGTGTGGATCACAATTCTTTTGAACTGTGGTGCTGGAGAAGATTCTCTAGAGTCCCTAGGACAGCAAGGAGATCAAATCAGTCAATCCTAAAGGAGATCAACCCTGAATATTCATTGGAAGGACTGATGCTAAAGCTGAAGTTCCAATACTTTGGCCACTTGATGCGAACAGCCGACTCATTAGAGAAGATCTTGATGCTGGGAAAGACTGAGGGCAAGAGAAGAAGGGGCGACAGAGGATGAGATGGTTGGATGGTATCACTGACAATGGATGTGAGTTTGAGCAAACTCCGGGAGACAGTGAAGGACAGAGAAGCCTGGCATGCTGCAGTCTATGGGGCTGCAAAGAGTCAGACACGACTGAGTGACTGAACAACAGCAACAAGGTTCTTAGTTCATAAAGTAGAATGCTTAGACTTTGCTTTTTCTTAATAGTTTTGGATCAATGTTTTGATGAAGGAAAAAGGTTATTAAGACAAAAGAAGCACCAAAATGATCTTTCAAAGAACTAAAATATATTAGCTTTTTAAATAGTTTATTAATGTGCCTCATGATCTAGACTGATGTAATGCTTTAAACACTCCTATTCAAATTACAAATACAGACAAATTCATACTAATTGCCACCAAACATTTGGTAGTCAGGAGCATATATGAAAATAATCTGTTATAAGCTCATTCCAAATATCTGTAAGTTGTAATTCTCACCTTCTTTTTCTATAACTTATATAAGTATTCTTTGCAGAGCCATGGTATATTAAAAAAAAAATCCTCCATCAATCATCTTATCAGACAGATTGACCTGTTATTTTCGCACAGCCAAGCAAAGAGGAACTAAAAAGCCTCTTGATGAAAGTGAAAGAGGAGAGTGAAAAAGTTGGTTTAAAGCTCAACATTCAGAAAATTAAGATCATGGCATCTGATCCCATCACTTCATGGGAAATAGATGGAGAAACAGTGGAAACAGTGTCAGACTTTATTTTTTTGGGCTCCAAAATCACTGCAGATGGTGACTGCAGCCATGAAATTAAAAGACACTTACTCCTTGGAAGAAAAGTTATGACCAACCTAGATAGCATATTCAAAAGCAGAGACATTACTTTGCCGACTAAGGTCCGTCTAGTCAAGGCTATGGTTTTTCCTGTGGTCATGTATGGATGTGAGAGTTGGACTGTGAAGAAGGCTGAGCACCGAAGAATTGATGCCTTTGAACTGTGGTGTTGGAGAAGACTCCTGAGAGTCCCTTGGACTGCAAGGAGATCCAACCAGTTCATCCTAAAGGAGACCACTCTGGGTGTTCATTGGAAGGACTGAGGCTGAGGCTGAAACTCCAATACTTTGGCCACCTCATGCGAAGAGTTGATTCATTGGAAAATACCCTGATGCTGGGAGGGATTGGGGGCAGGAGGAGAAGGGGACAAGAGAGGATGAGATGGCTGGATGGCATCACCTACTTGATGCACATGAGTTTGGGTGAACTCTGGGAGTTGGTGATGGACAGGGAGGCCTGGCGTGCTGCTATTCATGGGGTTGCAGAGTTGGACACGACTGAGCGACTGAACTGAACTGAACTGAAGCAAAGAGTAAGGAGCCTCCTTTGGACAGGAGGGTGGTGGTTAATAACATTTTGACAACTATCAACACATCAGAATTATAAGGACGTATATAAATTGTCAATATTTAAACTACTGTGTTAAAGCCCTCTGTAATTTGTGCTTGTATTTTAGATCTACATCACATATTCTTGCCTCATCTTTTCCAAATAGCACTTTTGTAATTTAATTCATTTCTCCTCTCTGCTTCTTAGCCTGACATCTAAGATTCTTGACAATATGTGTTGAACCAAATACTCCAACTCCACTTTATTCCCAGGCCTGAACCTGTTTCTCTGACAAGACTGGCTACTTGTCCTCTAACGATTTCCACATTAAATCTTTAAACAGAAATTTTTTCTGACTTAGAATGTCCTCACCAGTACTTTATTTTACAAATACTTGTATTTTTAAAGATGCTCAGATTTTCTCATTTTATTAATTTTTGAACATGGACATTTACCAAAAATATATCTTCTCATAGCTTAGAGCAGAAAAATATTATTCATACTAAGTTGGGCTCAGATGGTAAACAATCCGCCTGCAGTGCAGGAGATCTGGGTTCAATCCCTGGGTCAGGAAGAGCCCCTGGAGAAGGGAAAGGCTACCCACTCTAGTATTCTTGCCTGGAGAATCCCATGGACAGGGGAGCCTGGTGGGCTACAGTCCATAGAGTTGCAGAGTCAGCCATGACTGAGGGGCTAACACCCACTCACTCACTCATGATCCATACTACAGTTTGGTAGTGGTTTAAATTCACAAGTTTCCTGTATCCTACTACTGCTGAATGTTGATTCAATCTGTGACATCTCCAAGTTAATAAAGTCAAGAGTCATTCTCTATGGTTTTTGTTGAATTGCCACTTTTTTTTTTTTTCTGAAGCTAAACCTTACCATTTGGACTGGATAAAAGAGTAATTAATCATTGAAAAAAAGAATACTCAACACCCACCTTAACTTCCACTGAAACTATCCTCATCCATTAATTTTGTTTGAAAGGATTATTTTTGATAAGCAAAGGAAACATGCAGTAAAACTGGTAAAGGCCATGATACTGGTTCTATTTTGGTCTCAAATCTATGCAGGATTACTTTCTTTAAGAATCCCAAATTGATGATTAGTCAGATTCCACTTGACAATTTCCAGTGATAAGCTAGGTTCTTTTTGAAGCATCATGGTTATGACTAGATAGCTCTGTTAGACAGTTATGCCTTATATCTAGTTGGAGTATCCTTGAATCTTTTAACTACTGATCTTGCTATGTTCTTCTAAAGGATTTCAGAAAAAGTATAGTACTTCTTCCAACTGAGAACCCTTCATATTTTGGGGGACAGACTTCTTGTTTACTCTCAGTTCTCTCTTGAATAAAATTTTCAGTTACATTCAATTCAGTTCAGTCGCTGAGTCATGTCTGACACTGCAACCCCATGAACTGCAGCATGCCAGGCCTCCTTGTCCATCACCAATTCCCGGAGTCCACCCAAACCCATGTCCATCGAGTCAGTGATGCCATCCAGCCATCTCATCCTCTGTTGTCCCCTTCTCCTCCTGCCCTCAATCTTTCCCAGCATCAGGGTCTTTTCAAATGAGTCAGCTCTTCATATCAGGTGGCCAAGGTATTGGAGTTTCAGCTTCAACATCAGTCCTTCCAGTGAACACCCAGGACTGATCTTTAGGATGGACTGGTTGGATCTCCTTGTAGTCCAAGGGATTCTCAAGAATCTTCTCCAACACCACAGTTGAAAAGCATCAATTCTTTGGCGCTCTGCCTTCTTCATAGTCCAACTCTCACATCCATACATGACCACTGGAAAAACCATAGCCTTATATTTCTTCAAATTGAAATATAGTTGATTTACAATATTATGCTAGTTTCAGGTGTATATCAAAGTGATTCAGTTATATATATATATAGATATTTTCACATTCTTTTCTATTACAAGATATTGAATTTTTTGTGCTATACAGTAAATCCTGTTATCTATTTCATATATAGTGGTTTGGATCTGTTAATCTTATGCTCTTGTCTTTATGATTATGATATGGTTTTCAGAAATCTCACCATTCTGCTCCCTAGTGATACTCAAACTGTATTTTTCAGCATGGTACCTAAATTTCACTCTTAATTTAGCAGTTAATTATTGAACATCTATTACAGGCCAGCACCATATATATATATATAGTAAATGAGAACTCACAAATGAAAAGTGATGGGGTTTGTGGTAGCAGAAATATCGGATACTTTAGAAGCACACAGAACACATAGCCCAGTCAGTAACAGCTTAACGGAGGAAGGAGATTTGTGCTGAACTTGGCAGAAAAAGCAGGGGAACTATTTAAGACAGAGGAAAACAGGGACAAAGTTTCAGAAGTAGAGCAAGGCAATGCAGATTCAAGGAAGTGAGAGGAGTCCAGAATAACACAGCTTGGAGTGGCATCAGGTAGGGGTGGCAATTAGGCAGGCACCATGTGGTGGAGGCATTATAAGCATTTTAAAAGGAGTTATGACTAGGAACCACTAAGTGGCTTTAAGCAGGAGAGCTCACATGCTCAAATTTTATTCTAAAATGATCCCTGTGGCTGCAGATAAAGAATGGATAAGAGGGAGAAGGTCTCAGGAGTCAGTGGACTTGATTAATTGGATGGCCTGGGGGCGGGGAGGAGAATGGTAATAAAAAAGAAGTCTGAGTTAAGGCTATGAGTACTGGAGCCTTTCCTAAAATGGCAGTGCACATTTGGAGAGGAGTGGGGAAAGGTGATGAATTCAGAATGGAATGCATTACTTTAGATACCTTAGATAAAAAAGACAGCTCTCATTCAAATTCCAAATGAAATATTCATAACATTCCTGGAAGTAATGCCTCAATAATGGAGCCACTGGTATTAAAAACCAATTTTCTAGAGCCTTTTAAGAGTAAGCACAATGTGCTTATAAAAATGAAATGTTTACTGAGCAATTATTACCTTAATAATGTTTGCAATATATCTGCTC
>SJYT01036907.1:8750-29700 GCA_006410635.1 Cephalophus harveyi | reverse complement strand
ACCAAGGAAGTCTTATGCCTACTTAATATTAACAGCTCTTATTTGATTTCCCTATTTTCTCTCAAGGAGAACAATCTTTATGCTGTAACAACAACAAAAAATTATCTAGTAAAGAAGAATTTAAGTCCAGTATAGGTAAACTTAATTAAAGAAGTATCTAACTGCTCAATATGACTTTGTTCTGTAACCTGAACTAGTTATATCTGAGGATGTTGTGAGAACTTGTAGATGAGAAAGGTAAAGTTTGAGGAATTAATTGGGAAAGGAAAGAATGAAAGTCAGCAGCAGATAAGGACATTGATGCGTGTTGATCAAATTCAGAAGTGACACAAAACTTGATGAAATTTTATGTAAGAAATGAAAATAATTTATAAGTCTAGCAATAAGGATTTGTAGCAGATTAGTTTAAATAAGAAATTTAGTATAGCTGTATAATCCTGCATTTGGGTTAAAAACTGAGTTGAAGGATTGATGAAAAAGGATAATAGCATACTGGGTATATATGACAAAGGGAATTTCCCTGTTGGTACACTTAATATAGTGGGCTTCCCTGTTAGCTCAGTTGGTAAAGAATCTACCTGCAATACAGGAGATCCTGGTTCGATTCCTAGGTCATGAAGATCCACTGGAAAAGGGATAGGCTACCCAGTCCAGTATTCTTGGGCTTCCCTTGGCTCAGCTGGTAAAGAATCTGCCTGCAATGCGGGAGACCTGGCTTTCATCCTGGGTTGGGAAGATCCCCTGGAAAAGGGAAAGGCTACCCACTGCAGTATTCTGGCCTGGAGAATTCTATTGAGTGTATAGTCCAAGGGGTCACAAAGAGTCAGAAATGGCCAAGTGACTTTCACTTTCACACTTAATATGAATCAGCAGCATGATTTGCCTGCTGGAATTTTATTATGGTTTTCTGAACAAGGGAAAGTAGTTAGGCTACCTAATACCTAATACCTAAATATTTAGGTACCACATTTCAGGACCTTGGCATAAGTCCCGGTGATAGCAGTATCAGACATTTGTTGGTGTAGAAACAGGATTAGACTTAATCTAAACCATAAAGTAGCTCTGAGACCAAAGATTATAGGAAAACAACTTTCCAACCAAAAGGAAGAATTTATTAGTGCTTAGAAAATAACAGGCTGTCTTGAGAGACAATAGTTTGTGTGTGTAGTGTTTGAACAAGGTTAGTTTACTATCCAGGTAAAGGTGATACAGAGGGTATTAAAATTCAAAAGAGTTTTGATTGTGTTAATTTTGTATCTTCATAAGTTATTAACCATTTGAATATCTTCCTTGAATAAATATCTACTCAAACCTTTTACTATTTTTTACTTGGATTATTTGTCATTTATTATTGACTTATAAAAGTTTTTTTTTTATATATCAAGTACCTCTCTTATCAGATATATGATTTGTAAATATTTTCTCCCATTCTGTCAGTGTTTCACCTTCTTGATGGTATCATTTGCAGCACAAAAGTTTGAAACTTTTTATATAGTCCAATTTACATACATTCACGCATCCATGCATATGTGCTTAGTTGTGTCCGACTCTTTGTGACCCCGTGGACTGTAGCCCGCCAGGCTTCTTTGTCCATGGGATTTCCCAGGCAAGAATACTGGAGTGGGTTGCCATTTCCTACTCCAGGGGATCTTCCTGACCCAGGGATTGAACTGGGTCTCCTACATTGGCAAGCAGTTTCTTTACCATTGTGCCATCTGGGAAGCCCACATTCAGGCATACCTTGGAGACACTGCAGGTTTGGTTCCAGACCACTGCAATAAGGCAATTATTTCAGTAAAGCAAGTCAAATGAATTTTTTGGTTCCCAAGTGCATATGAAAGTTACATTTATACTATATTGTGCTCTGTTAACAATAGCATTATGTCTAAAAACAATGTACATACCTTAATTAAAATCCTTTTTTGCTAAAAAATGCTAACTATCATATGAGCCTTCAGTGACTTTTAATCTTTTTGCTTATGGAGGGTCTGGCCTTAATGTTGATGGCTGCCGACTGACCAGCTGGTGGTTGCTGAAGATTGGGGTGGCTGTGGCAATTTAAAAAAATAAGACAGCAATGAAGTTTACCATATCAATTGAAAATTTTTTTCAAATGTGGAATCATTCTTCTCAAACCTTGACACTGCGTTATCAACTAGTTTATGTAATATTCTAAATCTTTACTTGTCTTTTCAACAGTCTTCACAACATCTTCACCAGGAGTAATTTCTGTTTCAAGAAACCACTTTCTTTACACATCCTTAAGAAGCAACTCTTCATCCATGATAGTTTTGTCGTGAGATTACAGTAATTCAGTCACATCTTCAGACTCTACTTCTAATCTGGTTCTTTTGCTCTTTCCACCACATCTGCAGTTATTTCCTTCATTAGAGTCTTGAACCTCTCAAGTCATCCATGAGGGTTAGAATCAAGTTCTTCCAGAATTCTGTTAATGTTGATATTTTGATCTCTTCCCATGAATCACAAATGTTTTTAATGGCATCAAGAATGACAAATCCTTTCCAGAAGGTTTTCAGTTTACTCATATCTATCAGAGGTATCGCTATCTCTAGCAACTGTAGCCTTAAGAAATATATTTCTTATACTAAGACTTGAAAGTCAGAATTACTCCTTGATTTGTGGGCTGCAGAACAGATGTGTGTCAGCAGGCATGAAAGTAACATTAATCTTATATATCTCCATCAGAGCTCTTGGGTGACCAGGTACATTGTCAAAGAGCAGTAATATTTTGAAAGGAACCTTTTTTTTCTAAGCAGTAGATCCCAACAGTTGGCTTAAAATATTCAGTAATCCATGTTGTAAACAGATGTGCAGTCATCAGGCTTTGTTGTTCCATTTATAGAGCACAGGCAGGTTAGACTTAGCATAATTCTTAAGGGCCCTAGGATTTTGAAGGCTACTGCAAAGTTATTAATTGGCCTAATTTCAATATGCTCATGTCTCAGAGGAGAGGAAGAGAGAGGGGGGCCAGCCAATTGGTGGAGTAGTCAGAAAAACACACTTATGTTTCTTCTAAGTATTTTGCAGTTTTAGCTCTTACATTTAGTTCTGTGATCTATTTTGAGTTATTTTTTGTGTCTGGTAGGGTAAGGGTCCAGCTATGTTCTTTTGCATGTGGAAATCCAGTTGTCTGTCCTAGCACCATTTGTTGAAAAACTACTCTCTTCTCCATTGAATTGTCTAACACTAAAATTTTTAAATAGTATAACTTTTATTTTTAATAAGAAATATAACTGCGCAAGATGGGAGAGAATTAGTGCATAATTCTACTACCCTTGCAGAACTTTACTATTTTGTGTATTCCCTTCTAGTCCCCACCTCATAAACATACATTTTATATAGTTGCAATCATAATATACTAATTACATTAATATGTTTAGTCTTTTTCACTTAATATATAAATGATGCATACTTTACATATTGCTATGTAGGTTTCTAAATTTTTGTTGTTGTTGCCTAAATGTTCCATCTGTAGGCTATCCATAATTTAATTTGGGTTTACTTTAATTTTTTATTATTTAAATAACAATGTAATTATAATCTTTTTGTATAACCTATTAACCTACTTTTGTATAATTTCCTTAGATAATCTTCTGTAAGGATTTCTTTCAACATATATTGAAAACCAACTAGAGACTAGCTATATAATTTTGAATTGGGGAATCCTGGGTTATGTGTGTTGTAATTGTTGGCTCATTAAATAAGGGTTTCCCTGGTGGCTCAGATAGTAAAGCCTCTGCCTGCAACACAGAAGACCCAGGTTTGATCCCTGGGTCGGGAAGATCCCCTGGGAGAAGGAAATGGCAACCCACTCCAGTACTCTTGCCTGGAAAATCGTATGGATGGAAGAGCCTGGTAGGCTACGGTCCATGGGGTCTCAAAGAGTCTGACACTATTGAGGGACTTCACTTCACTTTCACTTTAACAATAGCGACTGATATCTCTGACTGTGGCTCAGGCAATGTGCTGAATAGTTTGTGTAGTTGTATTTAATTATCCTACAAATTCTATTAGATAAAGCCAAAGTTTGATAACTTGTCCAAAGTTGTATAACTAATAAATGGCAAAAGTGGCATCCAGGACTGTGTGACTCCAGAACTCCACTGATTCCCAGAATGGACATAAACAATTATATCTGGCAAGATTCTTACAGAGTTGGCTCTAGTAGATTAGGTATTTTGTGCAGAAGTTCTGTGGATGTACAAGACTTGTTAAGTATGAATGCAAAGTATGAATGCATTATTGGTCAAAATTTAAAAAAAAGAATCAAGACTGGTTTTTCTTTGTAGATTTAGTGATTCATTGTTCTTGGAACCCATGAACTAATCATTTTATTTTGTTCCGTTTGTGTAGTGTTTGCCATTCCAAAGGGCCTAGAACACATACATAACCAATACAGAAATTGTTTCTTTAAAAGATTTTTAAAAAATTATTTATTTTTGCCTGTGCTCGATATTTGTTGCTGCACATGGACTTTCTCTAGTTGCATCAAGTGGGGCTACTCTCTAGTTGTGGTATGTGGGCTTCTTATTGTGGTGACTTCTCTTGTTGTAAGACACAGGCTCTAGGCACGTGGGCTTCAGTAGTTGCTGCTCCAGGGCTCTAGAGCACAGGCTCAGTAGCTGTGGTGCAGGCATAGTTCCTCCGAAGCATGTGGAATCTTCCTAGACTAACAGTTGAACCTGTCTCCTGCATTGGAGGTGGATTCTTTACCACTGAGCCAGCAGAGAAGTCCCTAAAATTGTTTCTTGATTCAGAGCAATAAAAAAGAGAGTGGAAAATGAATTAGAAATCTTTGATACTTAAATGTAAGTCAAAATTTCCTGATATCTTAAATATGTAAATTTTAGTATTTGGGAGAGAATATACACAATGGCGTTTCTGATCAAGACATCTGAGTCCTATATAATGTATATTTAATTAACAGTGTTCAACTGTTAGTAGTTCTTTCAATTGTATAATTATTAAATGTGTTCAGTATTTGAATAATTGTCTACCACTCATTATTGCTCTAGCCTGTAATATGAAGACATAAATCGGAATTATAAGAATACAATGATGCTTGAAAAGAAACAGTAATTTTGAAATGCTAATAGTTAAAAAAATGGCTCTGCCATATTCAGAGATAACAGTTTTCTTTAAAGCATGAGAATGCCACTTTATACAAACTCTTGTTGTAGATTTCTGTTTCCAGAGAACATAGGAAGCATGGTCACTTATCATTTTAGTTCATCCAACTCAAGATTCTGCCTTTCCTCATTAAATAGCACCTTGTTAGCATTTCGAAAAACTCATTTCTTAAAACTCTAAAAAGTCATCTCATTCTTTTCCATCCTTCTATTCAGTTGTTCGCCACTTTCATTCTGTCATTTCTTTGAAATGTCTGATTCTCTATTATTATTACAACCACCTTAGTTCAGGCCTTTTAGCGGGTTTCCTGCTTACATCTTTTTTTTTTTTATAGCAGTGGGCTAAATTTACACTCTTTCCATCATGTGTCTCTGAGGTAATCCCAGGAACTCTGCAAAATTCACTAGCTAACCTCTCTGTCTCAACGTGTAGGATGTTTTATCAGAAGAATTAGCTATGATCCAGTAGTGTTTTTCTTGTTAACTTGACATTTACCTGCTGTCTAAACAAAGTCATCTTATTCTCATTTTTTTCCCAACTAAGATTACTTATTAGATGTGATCCTTTGCATGGTACTTGTGATCCTAGCCTATTGCCTTCTGATGTGACATACATGAGCCCTGTTGCCTATATCAGACATTCAGCAAGCATTTGATTTTATCTAATTCCATGCTCTCAATTTCTCAAGTAACCTAATTTCTCAGTCTTCAGTTAGATATTCTTAAAATCTTTTCCCTGACTACTGACACCATCACCCTGACCCCCTCAAAATTGGGTTAGACATCTCACTCATGTTCTATGTAATATGTAGCACACTATTTTGAAATAGCTAGGTTTGTGTGTGTGTGTGTGTGTGTTTTCTGAGATAGAGTTGACTTGTAACGGTTTCAGATGGCCAATATAATTTGGTGTTTATATATATTACAAAATGATCACAATAAGTTTAGTTTACATTCATTACCACATATAATTACAATTGTTTTCTTTCAATGAGAACTCTTAAGATTTACTCTCTTAATAACTTTAAAATGTTACTAGGACAGTCACCATGCTATACATTAATTACATCACCCTGACTTAACTGAAAGTTTGCGCCTTTTGACTCTTTTCACCCATTTCTTCCACCCTTATCCCCAGCCCCTGGAAACCACCAAATCTTTTCTCTCGTTAGGAGTTCAGCTTTTAATTTTTTTAGATTCCACAGAAAAGTGAGATCATGTGATATTTTTCTCTTACTTATTTCTCTAACTAATGCCCTCAGGATCCATTGATATTACTGCAAACGGCAATATTCCCTTTTAATGGCTGAATAGTACTCCATTATATATTATATATATATATATAAATATAAAAAAAACACACCACATTTTCTTTACCCATGCATCCATTAACGAACAGTTAGGTTGCTATATAATGTCTTGGCTATTGCAAATCATTCTGCAGTGAACGTAGGAGTGCAGATATCTTGTTGAGGTAGTGTTTTCATTTATGATAGTTCCATTTTATTTTTTTTGAGGAATCTCCATGCTGTCTTCCATACTGACTATACCAATTGACATTCCTACCAACAGTGCACAAGAGTTCCTTTTTCTTCACATCCTTGCCAATACTTGTTATTGTCTTTTAGATAATAGGTATTCGAACATATGTAATATCTCATTATAGTTTTGATTTGCATCTCCCTGATTAGTGATGTTGAGCATCTTTTCATGTACCTATTGACCTCTTCTTTGGGAAAATGTCTGTTAAGATCCTCTGCCCATTTTAAAAATCACATTGGTGTTCTTTGCTTCTGTGTTGTATGAGTTCTTTATATGTTTTAAAATATGAACCCCTTGTAAGATACATGATTTGCAAATATTTTTTTCCCATTCAATAGTTTGCCTTTTCATTTTGTTACAGTGCAGAAGACTTGGTGTGATGTAGTGCCATTTGTTTATTTTTGCTTTGTTGTCTTCCTTTTAGTGTTAAGTCCAAAAAATCCTCAAGACCAGTGCCAAGGAATTTACTGCTTATGTTTTCTTCTAGGAGTTTTATGGTTTCAGGTCTTATCTTCAAATCTTAATCCATTTTGAGTTAACTTCTATGTATGGTATAAGATAGTGGTCCAATTTCAGAGTTTTGTTCAGTTCAGTCGCTCAGTTGTATCCGACTCTTTGCGACCCCATGAATCACAGCACGCCAGGCCTCCCTGTTCATCACCATCTCCCGGAGTTCACTCAGACTCATGTCTATCGAGTCCTTGATGCCATCCAGCCATCTCATCCTCGGTCGTCCCCTTCTCCTCCTGCCCCAATCCCTCCCAGCATCAGAGTCTTTTCCAGTGAGTCAACTCTTCTCATGAGATGGCCAAAGTACTGGAGTTTCAGCTTTAGCATCATTCCTTCCAAAGAAATCCTAGGGTTGATCTCCTTCAGAATGGACTGGCTGGATCTCCTTGCAGTCCAAGGGACTCTCAAGAGTCTTCTCCAACACCACACTTCAAAAGCATCAATTCTTCGGCACTCAGCCTTCTTTACAGTCCAACTCTCACATCCATACATGACCACAGGAAAAACCATAGCCTTGGTTAGACGGACCTTAGTTGGCAAAGTAATGTCTCTGCTTTTGAATATGCTATCTAGGGTGGTCATAACTTTTCTTCCCAGGAGTAAGTGTCTTTTAATTTCATGGCTGCAGTCACCATCTGCAGTCTTTGCCACCAGAAAGTAAGCTTCTTGAGGGCAAGCACTACAGAATTATCATTCTAGCACAATGTGTAGTGGTTCTTGTGTACTTGTAAAATTGTTACTGAATAAATGAATTAATTGAGCATTTATCAACGAGTTACTATGTGCCAGACTCTGTGATATATGGATCATTGAAAAAGTAAATGTGGTTTCTGTCTTTGTGTCTGATGGGAAAGGCAAATTCTAAACAAATGGCCAATTAGGATAGTCTGTGGTAGACACCGTCAGTTCCTTCCCTTTGTATACATGCATACTATTTTTCATGCCAAGAAGAGGTATCTGTTCTTCTCACTTTGAGTCTGAGCTGACTTTAATTTCTTGACCAAAACAATGTGGGAAAAGTGATGTTTTGGAACTTTTGAGACCAACTCTAAACAAGCTTTGCAGTTTCTACTTGGGTCTCTTAGAATGTTTTCTCTTGGGAAACCCAGCCACTAAATTGTGAAAAACTCAAGCCACGTGGAGACGGTTTGTGTAGGCCCTCCATAGTTCCAGCTGAGCTTTGATAATGTCAGCTTGCCATGTGAGTGAGCCCTGTTGGACATCCAGTCCAGTTGAGCCTTTAGATGACTTCATTCTCTAGTACCATCTGACTGCAACTACATGTGAGAAGATCAGATCAGGTGAGAATTACATAGCTAAACCTTGTCAACCCATAGAATCTTAAGAGAGAATGAATTGTTTCAGGCAACTAAATTTAGGGGTGGACATGAACAGGAATAAAGGGAAAGCCTAATTTAGATGATCAGAGAAGCCAAACTACAATTGTTTACTAATTTTTATCTTCTCAGCTCAACTATACATTTCATGAAGGCAAAGAATGTATCTGTTCTGTTCTTAACTCTATCTCCAGTTTATGGCATATATGCTTAATATCTGCTGAAGTATTAGTAAAGAACTTTTACTAGATTCTTAAAGAATTCTATAACTCCCCCAAAATTAACATTTACTTCTTAGCAGGAAAATGTTCCTCCTTGTCCATCTTGTATAGCAAGATATACAAGCTCTATACAGTCAGCAAAAACATGACCAGGAGCTGACTGTGGCTCAAATCATGAACTCCTTACTGCCAAATTCAGACTTAAATTGAAGAAAGTAGGGAAAACCACTAGACCATTCAGGTATGACCTAAATCAAATCCCTTAACGATTATATAGTAGAAATGAGAAATAGAGTTAAGGGACTAGATCTGATAGACAGAGTGCCTAATGAACTATGGATGGAGGTTTGTGACATTGTACAGGAGACAGGGATCAAGACCATTCCCAAGAAAAAGAAATGCAAAAAGCAAAATGGCTGTCTGAGGAGGCCTTACAAATAGCTGTGAAAAGAAGACAAACGAAAAACAAAGGGGAAAAGGAAAGATATACCCATTTCAATGTAGAGTTCCAAAGAATAGCAAGGAGAGATAAGAAAGCCTTCCTCAGTGATCAGTGCAAAGAAATCGAGGAAAACAGTAGAATGGGAAAGACTAGAGATCTTTTCAAGAAAATTAGAGATACCAAGGGAACATTTCATGCAAAGATGGGCACAATAAAGGACAGAAATGGTATGGACCTAACAGAAGTGATGATATTAAGAAGAGATGGCAAGAATACACAGAAGAACTGTATACACAGAAGGTAGAGGAACCAGAGATCAAATTGTCAACATCCACTGGATCATCGAAAAAGCAAGAGAGTTCCAGAAAAACACCTATTTCTGCTTTATTGACTATGCCAAAGCCTTTGACTGTGTGGATCACAGTAAACTGTGGAAAATTCTGAAAGAGATGGGAATATCAGAGCACCTTACCTGCCTCCTGAGAGATCTGTATGCAGGTCAGGAAGCAACAATTAGAACTGGACATGGAACAACAGACTGGTTCCAAATAGGAAAAGAAGTATGTCAAGGCTGTATATTGTCACCGTGCTTATTTAACTTATATGCAGAGTACATCATGAGAAACGCTAGGCTGGAAGAACCACAAGCTGGAATCAAGATTGCCAGGAGAAATATCAATAACCTCAGATATGCAGATGACACCACCCTTATGGCAGAAAGTGAAGAGGAACTAAAAAGCCTCTTGATGAAAGTGAAAGAGGAGAGCGAAAAAGTTGGCTTAAAGCTCAACATTCAGAAAACGAAGATCATGGCATCTGGTCCCATCACTTCATGGGAAATAGATGGGGAAACAGTGGAAACATTCAGATATGCAGATGACACCACCCTTATGGCAGAAAGTGAAGAGGAACTAAAAAGCCTCTTGATGAAAGTGAAAGAGGAGAGCGAAAAAGTTGGCTTAAAGCTCAACATTCAGAAAACGAAGATCATGGCATCTGGTCCCATCACTTCATGGGAAATAGATGGGGAAACAGTGGAAACAGTGTCAGACTTTTGTTTTTGGGGGCTCCAAAATCACTGCAGATGGTGATTGCAGCCATGAAATTAAAACATGCTTACTCCTTGGAAGGAAAATTATGACCAACCTAGATAGTATATTCAAAAGCAGAGACATTCCTTTGCCAACAAAGGTCCGTCTAGTCAGGCTATGGTTTTTCCAGTAGTCATCTATGGATGTGAGAGTTGGACTATAAAGAAAACTGAGTGCCGAAGAATTGATGCTCTTGAATTGTTGTGTTGGAGGAGACTCTTGAGAGTCCCTTGAACAGCAAGCAGCCAGCCAGTCCATCCTAAAGGAAATCAGTCCTGAGTGTTTGTTGGAAGGACTGATGCTGAAGCTGAAACTCTAGTACTTTGGCCACCTGATGCAATCCACATTCTATTCAAGCACGCAATTGCAGATTTTCTGGACTAGCTGAATATCTGCACTCAGGACTCATGTGAATGAGACAATATCTTCCTTCCAGATATTATGTGTGAGCACTAGGCCTTTGAATTTTGGGAACTTAATCATGATGGTTAGGCAGATGATAAGAGGGCCAGATGCCTAGAAGCACAGAAGTGGGCCTACTTACTAGAAGGAAGCTAAGGTCCGGATGAAGTCTATTATTCTGGCAGTGTCCTCTGTAACCCTTACCTATTCTATTTTCCATTATTACTCTTGTGACCTGTCTGCCTAATTTCATTTTAGTATGGTCCAGGGAGTAATTCTCTACTCAGTTTACACCCAACACTACTTCCTTGCCTGATTCTCACTCACAAACCATTGTTACTCCCACCTCTGTATCTTTCTTTGCATGCATCTTTCCCCTTCCCTTGATTAGGCTTCCCTCTCCTTTCTTCTTATGTATAAGGAGCCATTTTAAGCCTCTTTCCTCTCTTAAAAGTTCCTGGAAGATTGCAATTTAAGTATATTTCTCTTTCCTGAGCTTTTATTTTACTTTATGCATAGTTAAGTAGAATTGAACAGTTCAGTTCAGTTGCTCAGTCGTGTCCGACTGTTTGTGACCCCATGAATTGCAGCACGCCAGGCCTTCCTGTCCATCACCAACTCCTGGAGTTTACTCAAACTCATGTCCATCGAGTTGGTGATGCCATCCAGCCATCTCATCCTCTGTTGTCCCCTTCTCCTCTTGCCCCCAATCCCTCCCAGCATCAGAGTCTTTTCCAGTGAGTCAACTCTTCACATGAGGTGGCCAAAGTATTGGAGTTTCAGCTTTAGCATCAGTCCTTCCATTGAACACCCAGGACTGATCTCCTTTAAGATGGACTGGTTCAATCTCCTTGCAGTCAAAGGGACTCTCAAGAGTCTTCTCCAACACCACAGTTCAAAAACATCAATTCTTGGCGCTCAGCTTTCTTTACAGTCCAACTCTCACATCTATACATGACTACTAGAAAAACCATAGCCTTGACTAGACGGACCTTTTTTTGGCAAAGTAATGTCTCTACTTTTGAATATGCTATCTAGGTTGGTCATAACTTTCCTTGCAAGAAGTAAGTGTCTTTTAATTTCATGGCTGCAGTCACCATCTGCAGTGATTTTGGAGCCCCCAAAAATAAAGTCTGACACTGTTTCCACTGTTTCCCCATCTATTTCCCGTGAAGTGATGGGACCAGATGCCATGATCAGAATTGAACAGTAAACACCCATATTTTTGATTCTACAATTAATGTTTTACTGTATTTCCTTTGTCATGTTTTATCCATTTATGACCCTCTGTCCATCTTAATTTTGGTTGCATTTTAACTTTCAAGACTTCCCTGTCAATACCGTGGTTAAAACTCCATGCTTTCACTGCAAGTGATGTGGGTTCAGTCCCTTGTCAGAAAACTAAGGTCCTACGTGCTGTGTGGTGTGAATGAAAATTGTTTTAAAAGTTAAAAATCAAGTATTAAAAAATAATAAAGTTTCAGATTTTGCTCCTAAATATCTAATAAACAAGAAAACATTACTGCAGTTAAATATTTATTTATTTAAAGTAAAATTCACATACAATATAATCTATAAATCTTAACCTTATGAATTTTGGTGAATTTTGACAAATGCATGTATCTAATAACTCAAACCCATATCCAGATTAGAACATTACAATTATTCTAGCCCCTTCATTGGATCACTGCCTTGTGGTGAAGGGGCTTGAGTAACTCAGTGAAGCTATGAGCCATGCTGTGCAGGGCCTGCCAAGATGGGCGGGTCATAGGAGAGAGTTCTGACAATATGTGATCCATTGGCAGAGGGAATGGCAAACCACACCAGTAAAAAGCAAAGACATCACCTTGCTGACAAAGTTCTGTATAGTCAAGGATGTGGTCTTTCCAGTAGTCATGTATGGATGTGAGAGCTGGACCATAAAGAAGGTAGGGCACCAAAGAATTGATGCTTTTGAACTGTGGTGTTGGAGAAGACTTTAGAGAGTCCCTTAGACAGCAAAGAGATCAAACCAGTCCATCCTAAAGGAAATCAACTCTGAATACTCATTGGAAGGACTAATGCTGAAGCTGAAGCTCCCACACTTTGGCCACCTGATGCGAAGAGCCAACTCATTGGACAAGGCCCCAATGCTGGGAAAGGTTGAAAGTGAAAGTGAAGTCGCTCAGTCGTGTGCAACTCTTTGCAACCCCATGGACTGTAGCCTATCAGGCTCCTCCGTCCATGGGATTTTCCAGGCAAGAGTGCTGGAGTGGATTGCCATTTCCTTCCCCAGGGGATCTTCCCGACCCAGGAATCAAACCCGGGTCTCCTGCATTGCAGGCAGAAGCTTTACTGTCTGAGCCACCAGGGGAAGATTGAAGGCAGAAGGAAAAGAGGGCAACAGAGGATCAGATGATTGGATGGCATCACTGATTCAATGTGCATGTACTTGGGCAAACTCTGGGAGATGGTGAAGGACAGGGAAGTCTGGCATGCCACCATCCTTGGGGTTGCAAAGAATTGGACATGACTTGGCAATTGAACAACAGCAACATGATTGTAGACTGTTTCTTCATGTCCTTTCTCTGTCAGTCCCCATCTGCATCTCCCTGAGGAACCATGACTCTCTTCTACTACAGATTAATTTTGCATGCTCTGCTGCTGCTAAGTCGCTTCAGTCGTGTCCGACTCTGTGTGACCCCATAGATGGCAGCCCACCAGGCTCCCCCGTCCCTGGGATTCTCCAGGCAAGAACACTGGAGTGGGTTGCCATTTCCTTCTCCAATGCATGAAAGTGTAAAGTGAAAGTGAAGTTACTCAGCTGTATCTGACTCTTAGCGACCCCATGGACTGCAGCCTACCAGGCTCCTCCGTCCATGGGATTTTCCAGGGAAGAGTACTGGAGTGTGGTGCCATTGCCTTCTCCTATATATCCTTGTGTAAGTCTTCTTTATCTATTGGTTTTTAAATCTGTATCTCTCTGCATTCAGTTCAGTTCAGTCCCTCAGTCGTGTCCGACTCTTTGTGACCCCATGAATCGCAGCACGCCAGGCCTCAGGCTCCTCCGTCCATGGGATTTTCCAGGGAAGAGTACTGGAGTGTGGTGCCATTGCCTTCTCCTATATATCCTTGTGTAAGTCTTCTTTATCTATTGGTTTTTAAATCTGTATCTCTCTGCATTCAGTTCAGTTCAGTCCCTCAGTCGTGTCCGACTCTTTGTGACCCCATGAATCGCAGCACGCCAGGCCTCCCCATTCATTACCATCTCTGGGAGTTCACTCAGACTCACATCCATCGAGTCAGTGATGCCATCCAGCCATCTCATCCTCGGTCTCAAGAGGCTTTTTAGCTCCTCTTCACTTTCTGCCATAAAGGTGGTGTCATCTGTATATCTGAGGTTATTGATATTTCTCTGCATTAGTTACTTAATATTTGATCTGTGGATTACAGTGTGTATCTTTAACTCTTTGTAGTTTATTTAAGGCTAATATTATATCACTCTGTGTTAAATACAATAACTGAGCAATTTATAGGTTCATTTACCCCTTTCATCATCCTATATGATACAGTTGTTCTGTGTATTGTGTACACATAATTGGTAAAGTATGATTTCAGCAATCATTTGTATTTAAAGAAACTAAGAGAAATTTGTCTTTTATTTGCCAACATAGTTATCATTTTCACTTCTGAAGTTCCAAATTTTCTTCCTCCTGTAGTCCATAGAACTGCTTTTAGCATTTCTTGTAGTGCTGCAGAAACAGATTTTCTAGCTTTCATTTATCTAGAAAAACATTTTTTAGTTCTTTTGTCATTCTTGAAAGATACTGTCACTGGATATTAATTGTGGGTTAACAGTTGTTGTTTTTTTTCTTTTATTTTTTTAAAGGATATCATTTGATCTTCTCAGTCAGATAAATTGTGTGACTTTTTTTCTGGCATGTTTTAAGAATTTCTTGTCATATTTGATTTTCATCAAGTTGAGTATGATGTGCCTTGACAGGGTTATCTATGTATTTCTCCTATTTTTTAACAGTTGTTGTTTTTTTTCTTTTATTTTTTTAAAGGATATCATTTGATCTTCTCAGTCAGATAAATTGTGTGACTTTTTTTCTGGCATGTTTTAAGAATTTCTTGTCATATTTGATTTTCATCAAGTTGAGTATGATGTGCCTTGACAGGGTTATCTATGTATTTCTCCTATTTAGGGTTCACTAAACTTTTTTTTTTTTTTTACTTTACAATATTGTATTGGTTTTGCCATACCTCAACATGAATCCACCACAGGTGTACATGTGCTCCCCATCCTGAACCCCCCTCCCACCTCCCTCCCAGTACCATCCCTCTGGGTCATCCCAGTGCACCAGCCCCAAGCATCATGTATCCTGCAAAATTTATGTCTTTCCAAAATTTGGGATATTTTTGGTTATTATTTTTTCAAATGTATTGCTGCCTCATCCCTGTTTTCTCTTTTTGATTAATTAAGATACTAATTAATTGAGAGTATAATTAAGTTTTATAGCTTTTGCTGTTATCCCACCAGTGACTAAAGATATTCCCTCTGACATCCTGTTTTATTTTCTTACTCCCACCAAAACATTTCTCTCAAACTAGATTCAATCCAGCTTTTAGCAAATTATTCTATATAGTTCATCAATACTTTATAGATCTTTGGAAAACATGGAGGTTGTAAGAGAAGGAGGGTGGTAATTCAAGTACATAAAAATAGTTTTGAATTCACATGTTGTGATTTACTTGTTTCTTTATTATAATAAATTTGATTTATTATTATTATTATTATTTTACTTTACAATATTGTATTGGTTTTGCCACACATCAGCATGAATCTGCCACGGGTGTACATGTGTTCCCAATCCCGAACCGCCCCCCCATCTTCCCCCCCACACCATCCCTCTGGGTCATCCCAGTGCACTAGCCCCAAGCATCCTGCACCCTGCATCAAACCTAGACTGGCAATTCGTTTCTTATATGATATTATACATGTTTCAATACCATTCTCCCAAGTCATCCCACCCTCTCCCTCTCCCACAGAGTCCAAAAGACTGTTCTATACATCTGTGTCTCTTTTGCTGTCTTGCATACAAGGTTATTGTTATAAATTTGATTTTTTAAAGATTAGGCCATCTGTTTTTTTTTACAATTTCCAAATATAATCAGGTATAATTGTTCTTTTATACTCAAAAATTGTTTGAAAAGATATTAGATAAAATATATCTTGTTACAGAATCTTCTTGGAATTGCTCTCGAATGGTGCTATTATTTTCATATAAATACACAGATCTACTTGTATTTACTGATATAATTTTATTCCAGATATTCTGTGATAATACATGATTTCATTGAAACAGCCCTGAATGGGAGGAAAGTTAACATACTAGTAGTGTTTTAGGTGGAGAAGGCAGTGGCAAACCACCCCAATACTCTTGCCTGGAAAATCCCATGGACAGAGGAGCCTAATGGGATGTCATCTATGGGGTCACACAGAGCCAGACACGACTGAAGCGACTTAGCAGCAGCAGCAGCAGTGTTTTATAAATCAGAAAACAAACTACTCTCATTTTTTGATCATTAAGGATCTAGAAATATGTTTTTCTTTTAATATGAAGAAAGCAAATACGTTATCCTGTGTCTTTGTAAAGTCATTGCACCTATAAGAATAGGTAACCTAAAGGTATATGATTAAATATGGATCCAAAGCAGTTCTGATAACTTTTTAGGGTGAGACTCAGACTGTTCTGCTCATACATAGTAGTATATTGATTTAGTCTTTTCATAAAAACAGATTCAACTTGTTAAACAAGAGGTGAGACTCATATCGTTCATTAAAGAAATATTTCACAAATTATGTTGTTTTAGACTTATGAAATTAAGTATTAGAAAAGGATTCATATTTTAAAAAACATTATTATATTCTCTTCAATAAACAGTGCCTGACTTTCTGTGTAATGTGTATATTTTCGAGTCTTACACATGCAACAGAATAGGTATAAAGGAAGAATCACTTTATAGTTTAAGAAGTAAGAACTGATAATTTTAAATATATTGACTATGATTTTCCATGAATGAATTGCATTCAGATACTTGGTATTTATACTACTACATTTTCTTCTGTATTTGTTATTTCATACTGGCTTGTCTTCCCATCTATGGAAAAGTCATCAGGATCCAAAATTGTAGTTTTCTTGAAGGAAAATACTAAATATGTGTAATATTAACAAAATATTTACCAGTGTTGCTGTTAAGTCCTCTTTTCTAACAGGTATGTAAAGAAAATGCTATACAAAAATGTAAACTTTTTTTTCCTTTTGGAAAGTTAGTCCTCATTAATTATTATTGGGGCTTCCCCAGTGGCTCAGATGGTTAAGAATCTGCCTGCAAGTCAGGAGACCTGGGTTCTATCCCTGGGTCAGAAAGATCCCCTAGAGAAGGAATGGCAACCCACTCTAGTGTTCTTGCCTAGATAATTTCATGACTGAAAGAGTCGGACACGACTGAGTGACTAACACACACACAATTATTATTTACATAAAAAAAGGTAGAATTTAAAACACATAGGATACATTTTCAATAGGAAAAAACCTATTTAAATCAAGAGCATTTTTCATATGGTTTTGTTTCAAAATCCCTAAGTACCCAATGTAATAATTTTTTGACAGAAGCAGTTCTTGTGTTAAGTTTTGGAGTTCAGAAGTCTTGTTCACTAATCGTGAGTAAATCTCATCAGGGAGTCCTCTAGGTAAGAAAAATGCCATTTCTGTAAGACAGATGCATTTAATCTAGTGATATTCTATGATGTCAAGTGGTATAAAACATTTATTAAACTGTGTAATAAATAGGACTCAATTCTGGAGCTCAAAAATTCTTGCCTGAAAAAATCCCATGGACAGAGGAGCTGGCAGGCTATAGTTCATGGGTTCTCAAAAGAGTCAGACACAACTTAGCGACTGAATAACAACAAAATATTTCATAATTTGCACACGTGCACTGTCATGCTTGACTCTTTGGGACCCTATGAACTGTAGCCCACCAAGCTCATCTGTTCATGGGATTTTCCAGGCAAGAATACTGGAGTGGGTTGCCATTTCCTATTCCAGAGGATCTTCCTGACCCAGGGATTGAACCCACGTTTCCTGCATGTCCTGTATTTGCAGGTGGATTCTTTATCATGGTGCCACCTGGGAAGTCCCTTTATTATACTTTCTAAGCAATTAGCTAACCATGAGTTGCTGTGTTAATTTTGTAAATTAGCTCAATTCGTGCTTCTCAGTTTTGTTTACGTGCTTTATATTAATGAAACATAGGAAATGTAGAGATAGTTCTAGTGATGTTTTTAATGATGCATTCAAGAGTTGATGTTTTTGTAATTTATATATGTATGTAATCAGTTCAGTTCAGTCACTCAGTCGTGTCCGACTCTGTGACCCCATGAACTGCAGCAGGCCATGCTTCGCTGTCCATCACCAGCTCCCAGAGCTTACTCAAACTCATTTCCATCGAGTTGGTGATGCTGTCCAACCATCTCATCCTCTGTTGTCCCCTTCTCCTCCCTCCTTCAATCTTTTCCAGCATCAGGGTCTTTTCTAATGAGTCAGTTCTTTGCATCAGGTGGCCAAAGTATTGGAATTTCAGCTTCAACATCAGTCCTTCCAATGAACACTCAGGACTGATTTCCTTTAGGATTGACGGTTGGACCTTGCAGACCAAGGGACTCTCAAGAGTCTTCTCCAACACCACAGCTCAAAAGCATCAATTCTTCAGCTTTCAATTTTCTTTATGGTCCAACTTTCACATCCACACGTGACTACTGGAAAAACCATAGCTTTGACTAGACATACCTTTATTGTCAAAGTAATGTCTCTGCTTTTTAATATGCTGCCTAGGTTTGTCATAGCTTTTCTTCCAAGGAGCAAGTGTCTTTTAATTTCATGGCTGCAGTCACCATCTGCAGTGATTTTGGAGACCAAGAAAATAAAATCTGTTTCCATTGTTTTCCTATCTATTTCCCATGAACTGATGGGACTGGATGCCATGATCCTAGTTTTCTGAATGTTGAGTTTTAAGCCAACTTTTTCACTCTACTCTTTCACTTTCATCAGGAGGCTCTTTAGTTCTTTACTTTCTGTTATACGGGTGGTGTGGCCATTATTGAAGGCTGCCATTATCTTACCAGGGCTTCCCTTGTGGCTTTGAGGTTAAAGCATCTGCCTGGAATGCGGGAGACCTGGATTCAATCCCTGGGTCAGGAAGATCCCCTAGAGAAGGAAATGGCAACCCATTCCAGTACTCTTGCCTGGAGAATCCCATGGAGGGAGGAGCCTGGTAGGCTACAGTCCATGGGGGTCGCAAAGAGTGGGACACTCACTGAGCGACTTCACTCACTCACTCATTATCTTACCACAGTTTAGCCTCAGGTCAAACAACAGGGAGGGAACACAGCCCCACCTATCAACAGAGAATTGGATTAAAGATTTACTGAGTATGGCCCTGCCCATCAGAACAAGGCCCAGTTTCCCCCTCAGTCTCTCCCATCTGGAAGCTTCCATAAGCCTCTTATTCTCAATTAGAGGGCAGACAGACTGAAAACCACAATCACAGAAAACTAACCAATCTAACCACATGGACCACAGCCTTGTCTAACTCAATGAAACTTTGAGCCATGCTGTATAGGGCCACCCAAGATGGACAGGTCATGCTGGAGAGTTCTGACAAAGTGTGGTCCACTGGAGAAGGGAATGGCAAACTATTTCAGTATTCTTGCCTTGAAAACCCCGTGAACAATATGAAAGTGCAAAAAGATAGGACACTGAAGGATGAACTTCTCAGGTCGGTAGATGCCCAATATGCTACTGGAGATCAGTGGAGAAATATCTCCAGAAAGAATGAAGAGACAGAGCCAAAGCAAAAGCAACACCCAGTTGTGGATGTGACTGGTGATGGAAGTAAAGTCCAATGCTGTAAAGAACAATGTTGCATAGGAACCTGGAATGTTAGATCCATGAATCAAGGTAAATTGAAAGTGGTCAAACAGGAGATGGCAAAAGTGAACATCGACATTTAGGAATCGATGAACTAAAGTGGACTGGAATGGGTGACTTTAACTCAGATGACCATTTTATCTACTACTGTGGGCAAGAATCCCTTAGAAGAAATGGAGTAGCCCTCATAGTCAAAAAGAGAGTCTGAAATGCGGTCCTTGGATGCAGTCTCAAAAATGACAGAAAAATCTCTGTTTCCAAGGCAAACCATTCAGTACCACAGTAATCCAACTCTATGCCCCAACCAATAATGCTAAAGAAGCTGAAGTTGAATGGTTCTATGAAGACCTATAAGAGCTTCTAGAACTAACACCCCAAACAATCTCCTTTTCATTATAGGGGACTGGAACACAAAAGTAGGAAGTCAAGAAACACCTGGAGTAACAGGCAAATTTGGTCTTGGAGTACAGAATGAAGCAGGGCAAAGGCTAATAGAGTTCTGCCAAGAGAACACACTGGTCATAGCAAACACCCTCTTCCAACAACACAAGAGAAGACTCTACACATGGACATCACCATATGGTCAGTATGTATGGCTGGTTAAAGCAAAATAAATTATTCATCCAAGCAGGGAGCATTTTTATATAAATTGTCAAGGAAAGTGCCACCTGATAGGACATGAGAGGAAAATAAATCGACAAGACTTACTTTATATCCTGTGCTCTATATACTCTGTCCCATCCAACTTCTTAACATCCCTCTGAAAGTAGGAGGTATCTCAGTTTTGAGGGTGAATAAACTGGCTTCGATGGACATGAGTCTGAGTGAACTCCGGGAGTTGGTGATGGACAGAGAGGCCTGGCGTGCTGCAATTCATGGGGTCGCAAAGAGTCAGACACAACTGAGCGACTGACCTGAACTGAATTGAAATTGGGTTCAGGAATTAAAATAAATGCACTGGTCATAGCAAACACCCTCTTCCAACAACACAAGAGAAGACTCTACACATGGACATCACCAGATGGTCAACACCGAAATCAGATTGATTATATTCTATGCAGCCAAAGATGGAGAAGCTCTATACAGTCAACAAAAACAAGACCAGGAGCTGACTGTGGCTCAGATCATGAACTCCTTATTACCAAATTCAGACTCAAATTGAAGAAAGTAGGGAAAACCACTAGACCATTCAGGTATGACCTAAATCAAATCCCTTATGATTATACAGTGGAAGTGAGGAATAGATTTAAGGGCCTAGATCTGATAGATAGAGTGCCTGA
>SJYT01036884.1:7891-18261 GCA_006410635.1 Cephalophus harveyi | reverse complement strand
TTGTTTTTGCTTTGGCTCCATCCCTTCATTCTTTCTGGAGTTATTTCTCCACTGATCTCCAGTAGCATATTGGGCATCTACCGACCTGGGGAGTTCCTCTTTCAGTATCCTATCATTTTGCCTTTTCATACTGTTCATGCGGTTCTCAAGGCCACAATACTGAAGCTGTTTGTCATTCCCTTCTCCAGTGGACCACATTCTGTCAGACCTCTCCACCAATACCTGCCTGTCTTGGGTGGTCCCCCATGGCATGGCTTAGTTTCATTGAGTTAGACAAGCCTGTGGTCCGTGTGATCAGATTGGCTAGTTTTCTGTGATTGTGGTTTCAGTGTGTCTGTCCTCTGATGTCCTCTCGCCACACCTACCATTTTATTTGGGTTTCTCTTACCTTGGACATGGAGTATCTCTTCATGGAAGCTCCAGTAAAGCACAGCCACTGCTCCTTACCTTGTACGAGGGGTATTTCTTCATCACTACCCCTCCTCACCTTGAACGTGGAGTAGCTCCTCTCAGCCCCGCATATATCCCCTCCCTATTGAGCCTCCCTCCCACTCCCTCATCCCACCCCTTCTGTAATCACAGAGCACCAAGATGAGCTCCCAGTGTTATACAGCATCTTCCCATTAGCTATCTATTTTATACCTGGTAGTGGATGTATTGGTTTAATCTAGAAAATAAAATTACAAATGTCATTTTAACTTAATTTGGTTCTAAATGGATTAATCAATTTTTATTTTTCCTTAACTGGCATGCAAATAAACTACAAACTCTGGGCGGGGGGGGGACTATATTTTGAGTTATAATTTAATTTCAATTAAACTATATTCCTTGCTCAGGAATATTTCAGAACTGATGAAAGTCTGGCTATTAGCTGCAAAATTATTTCTTATCTTCTCTCATTTCAGTCGGTGAATCAAGCAAAAAATTATGGAATCAACAATATTTCACTATAACATTTCCCAAATCATCCCAGCCAGGTGCAAAAAGAGATTAAGACCTTCAGAAATACAAATCACAGTTCCTGTGAGTATTGACAAGATCATTTTTTAACTAAATATGTTACAAAACATACATACAAATAAAATAAATAATTTAAATTTTGATATCTTTAGGAGGCAGATATTTTAGGTATATAATTCCTTGTATAGCAGATTGTCCCCAGCTGTTTCTGATTGAACTTTTATTTATACATGTTCATCCATTTCAAAGCCATTTTAAAGCTCAAAGGCTAGGTAAGCTGGAGAATCAAATACTGAAACTGGTGGGATCTCTCAGGCAATGTTTACCAGCTGCAAAAATATATAAAATTTGAGCCTTAAAATAGGTGCCAATTTTGAGGTTTCAGGGCCTTTAAATTTTCTTTAATCTAGAATACAAATAGTAGACACTTGGAGATTCCAGTTTTCTATTGCTTTTATAAAATGGTTATTCTTACAACTAACCAAAAGAAAATTTAGCTTACAGAGGTCACCCATAGTGATAGCAAAATATGTTTTAAAAGCATCTTCCAAAGCAGAGCTATAGTCAATGCGTTTATTCAAGGGCCATTTATTTACATCTATAGAGACCCAAGTTTCATGTTTCTCTGCATGGTCTTCCTTTCATTCCATATAACAATGGAAGAAATATAAGAAGTAAATATAAAATTAGTCTATGTGGTCACTGTCGCAACCAGCTGCTATAGTCAATGCGTTTATTCAAGGGCCATTTATTTACATCTATAGAGACCCAAGTTTCATGTTTCTCTGCATGGTCTTCCTTTCATTCCATATAACAATGGAAGAAATATAAGAAGTAAATATAAAATTAGTCTATGTGGTCACTGTCGCAACCAGCCTTGGCAAATGTTTGAACAGAAATAAAAATAATAATAATTATTATAATATGCTACTGCTACACTAATTGAGAATAAGACACTTGTTTTATTTTATGTATTTGTTTTCAGCAGTGCTTAACAGCAGAGATCTTAGGCTCTCAATTTGGTAAAAAAATCTTGAAAGTATATGTAGAAATCATGTTAACCCTGAAGCCTACCGGATTGTAAACTATTGTAAGAATTATCATGACACACTTCAAGAGTATCAGTTTATTTTTTTGCCTGTCTTGGGTGGTCCCCCATGGCATGGCTTAGTTTCATTGAGTTAGACAAGCCTGTGGTCCGTGTGATCAGATTGGCTAGTTTTCTGTGATTGTGGTTTCAGTGTGTCTGTCCTCTGATGTCCTCTCGCCACACCTACCATTTTATTTGGGTTTCTCTTACCTTGGACGTGGAGTATCTCTTCATGGAAGCTCCAGTAAAGCACAGCCACTGCTCCTTACCTTGTACGAGGGGTATTTCTTCATCACTACCCCTCCTCACCTTGAATGTGGAGTAGCTCCTCTCAGCCCCGCATATATCCCCTCCCTATTGAGCCTCCCTCCCACTCCCTCATCCCACCCCTTCTGTAATCACAGAGCACCAAGATGAGCTCCCAGTGTTATACAGCATCTTCCCATTAGCTATCTATTTTATACCTGGTAGTGGATGTATTGGTTTAATCTAGAAAATAAAATTACAAATGTCATTTTAACTTAATTTGGTTCTAAATGGATTAATCAATTTTTATTTTTCCTTAACTGGCATGCAAATAAACTACAAACTCTGGGCGGGGGGGGGACTATATTTTGAGTTATAATTTAATTTCAATTAAACTATATTCCTTGCTCAGGAATATTTCAGAACTGATGAAAGTCTGGCTATTAGCTGCAAAATTGTTTCTTATCTTCTCTCATTTCAGTCGGTGAATCAAGCAAAAAATTATGGAATCAACAATATTTCACTATAACATTTCCCAAATCATCCCAGCCAGGTGCAAAAAGAGATTAAGACCTTCAGAAATACAAATCACAGTTCCTGTGAGTATTGACAAGATCATTTTTTAACTAAATATGTTACAAAACATACATACAAATAAAATAAATAATTTAAATTTTGATATCTTTAGGAGGCAGATATTTTAGGTATATAATTCCTTGTATAGCAGATTGTCCCCAGCTGTTTCTGATTGAACTTTTATTTATACATGTTCATCCATTTCAAAGCCATTTTAAAGCTCAAAGGCTAGGTAAGCTGGAGAATCAAATACTGAAACTGGTGGGATCTCTCAGGCAATGTTTACCAGCTGCAAAAATATATAAAATTTGAGCCTTAAAATAGGTGCCAATTTTGAGGTTTCAGGGCCTTTAAATTTTCTTTAATCTAGAATACAAATAGTAGACACTTGGAGATTCCAGTTTTCTATTGCTTTTATAAAATGGTTATTCTTACAATTAACCAAAAGAAAATTTAGCTTACAGAGGTCACCCATAGTGATAGCAAAATATGTTTTAAAAGCATCTTCCAAAGCAGAGCTATAGTCAATGCGTTTATTCAAGGGCCATTTATTTACATCTATAGAGACCCAAGTTTCATGTTTCTCTGCATGGTCTTCCTTTCATTCCATATAACAATGGAAGAAATATAAGAAGTAAATATAAAATTAGTCTATGTGGTCACTGTCGCAACCAGCCTTGGCAAATGTTTGGACAGAAATAAAAATAATAATAATTATTATAATATGCTACTGCTACACTAATTGAGAATAAGACACTTGTTTTATTTTATGTATTTGTTTTCAGCAGTGCTTAACAGCAGAGATCTTAGGCTCTCAATTTGGTAAAAAAATCTTGAAAGTATATGTAGAAATCATGTTAACCCTGAAGCCTACCGAATTGTAAACTATTGTAAGAATTATCATGACACACTTCAAGAGTATCAGTTTATTTTTTAAATCTATTTTGGGGCAGAAGGATACATGAAATGTTTCAAATATCTCTCCCATGTAGGAGTTCTAAAGGAATTTATTATCTATTGTGAGGCCAGGTCCTGAAGTGTCATGAATCATTGTGGACGCCCTCTTATCTTAATAGGAATCACTGAAGATATTCTGAGGTTCTTCTTAAATTCGTTTTATTTCCACAGTGGAGTTTTCTCACATACACATACAAATACACACAGAATGTTGAAAAACAAACAAGATACAATCTAAATAGATGGTCATCGAAAAGCTAGACTATTTGTTTCAATAAAAAAAATATATAACTCATTAAAAAACATCAATATTCTAACCATTTTTTTTTCCAGAGACATGATAAAAGAAATTTAGATGAACTTCAGAAGCCAGCTCATATATGGATAAGACATTCTTTAAGGAAAAAAATTCAAAGTCCATCTATTAATTTAACCGTCATGAGACAGGCCTCATTCAGACATCCTTATACTCATATAAGCCATTCTAAAAAGGCAGAATCTAAAAAGTACAAAGATGACAAAAAAGGAACAGCTTTGAAGAAAATTTCCAAAAAAGATACAGGCCCACATGAAATAGATGAGAAACCTAAAAGAGAAAATAAAGCAGAAAAAACTCCATCAAAGTCATCACATTGAAGTCAACTATCTAAGAAGTCAAAGTCCAAATCAGAAACAAACCCAGAATCCAAATATTCTATACCCATTTCAATAAAGGATCAAAAAAAAATCCCACATGAAATAGATGAGAAACCTAAAAGAGAAAATAAAGCAGAAAAAACTCCATCAAAGTCATCACATTGAAGTCAACTATCTAAGAAGTCAAAGTCCAAATCAGAAACAAACCCAGAATCCAAATATTCTATACCCATTTCAATAAAGGATCAAAAAAAAAGATATATTCAAAAAATTCCAAGGAGATGGATTTTGAATCCATAAGTACAAATATTCTAAGAGCTCAAGGAATAATTCTGATACCAGATCAAAGACTTGCTCAAAAAATAGTTCAAATGTGGGTTTAATGGTACATTTATGGGAGTTGGATGCTGAGTCTATTGAATTTGATATGTGTTTAAATAATTATTCACAGAATAATTCAAAGAAGCCAACAAAGAAGAATGCAAAAAAAGATGCAAAAGGGAAGGGCTCTGGTGCTGAATCTGCAGGTTCAAAAGATGCAAAGAAAGATAAGAAGGGTGCAACAAAAGACACCAAGAAAGATTCAGAGAAGGATACAGAATCTACTGATGCAGAATCTGGAGACTCAAAGGATGCGAAGAAAGCCAAGAAAGAGTCAAAGAAAGATAAGAAAAAAGGATGCCAAGTAGGATGCTGCATGAGATGCAGAATCTGGAGATTCAAAGGATGCAAAGAAGCATTCGAAAAAGGGCAAGAAAGATTCAAAGAAAGATGATAAGAAAAAGAATGCCAAGAACGTTGCAGAGTCTACTGATGCAGAATCTGGAGACTCAAAGGATGCAAAGAAAGATTCAAAAAAGGACAAGAAAGAGGATAAAAAGGATGCAAAGAAGCATGCTGTGTCTACTGACGCTGATTCTCAATCTGAAGGGGATGCAAAAAAAGAGTGAAAGAGATTCAATGAAAAATAAGAAAGATTTAAAGAAAGATGAAAAAAAAGAAGTCTACAATAAAATCTGCAGAGTCTACTGAAGCTGAGTCTGATTGGGAGTCAAAGAAGGTTAAGTGAGATTCAAAGAAAGATGCCAAGAAGAGTGCAAAGAAGGACACATAGTCTAGTGGTACTGACTCTGATGTGTCTTCCAAAAGATACCTAAAGAAGACTGAAATGTTCAAAAGTTCAGATGCTGAATCTGAAGAGTCTCTATTTAAACCTGGGCCTAAAAAGAGAGTTGATGAATCAGATGTCACATCTACAGATTCAAAGAAGGATGCAGTGGAACCAAAAGGAGGAATCAAAATGCCATCCCAGAGGACTACATTCAAAGAAAAAGGAAAAAAAATAAAGGTACAGGGAGAGTTCCTCCATCAAGAGAAAGACCACCACTACCTTCTTGTGAGCCTATATTGCCATCATCTAGAGTCAAACGTCTCTGTCGGTGCCAGATGCCTCCTCAACCTCTAAAGCCAAGACACGCTCCTTTGGTATGTTTGCTCCTGTTTATTTTTAGAGAAAATTGGATTAAAGATGAAAGATATATTTTAAATTTTGAATTCATATTTTCTCTGAAGATTAGTTCTGTTTTACTGGAATATTGACAAGTTTGACACTCACAGTTGAGAAAAGATAGAGTACTTCCACAGGACCCAAAAGAGTTGCAAAACAAATGTCAAAAAGTTAAGAATAGTATTTAGATTGGAGCAGAGAGAACTGGCTTTGGATTTAAGAAATTATTCATAATTATTTGAAAATAATTTGAAAAATAATTATTCATAATTATTTGTAAAAAGGATCATATTACAAATGTGGTTAACTGTCCTACACTTATGAAAGAAAAAAAAAGGAAAATGCCTAAAATTTTTAAGGGGCATATTTTAGTAGGATATAAAGATATTTCCTAGGAAGTTGCTGAATATGGTAAAAAAAAAAAAAAAAAAAAAAATCAACCAAATTCAGACACAGCAAGATAGAAACATAACATACTAGGATTCAGATATCCAAAAAAGTATATTTAATTATTTAATTTTTAACAGTATCTTTATGAGTTGTCACTAGTACTGATAATCGAGGGGGCAGTGAGTATTTTCAAGGTTGATCCAATCTCTTTGGATCTGTAAATTTAAAGTTTTCTATTTTTCGCCTACAGAGGATCTCCTTTTCAATACCTCTTCCTTTAAAACATAGCTGTAAAGGGAAGCTTAGTTAAACATTACACTTGTTGACTCTCTGAACTTTGGTTGAGGTGTGACTCATTTGCATGGTTTCTGGACATCAGTCTGTATTTCCTCTGCTTTCCCACAGTGTTTATTGACTATTTTCAGCATGGTAGGTTTCATGTTCTCTGTCCTGCTAAATTCAGAACATCAGTAGATATGGCTGGGATTGGACCTTATATTTAATTAAGTTCCCCCCACCCTTTCTTCCTCGTCCTCTCTGTCCCCCCATTCTTGTTCTTATCTCTCAAAGGGATTCCATTTCCTTTCTGAATGGTAGGAATCTCACTTTACATTGTATTCCAATTTTTTTTCTATGCTTGGTTAATTTATAATAAAGCTTTATGTATTGACTTCCATTTGCTCTTCATATATTTTACATTTGTGGGAGAGATTAATTAATCCTTATTATCTCTCAAAAAGGCTGATTTTAAGTCCATTTTTCCTTCTGGCAGACTCAAAATATCAGCTTTGTGACAAAGCTGGTTAATGACCCCATTGTTTAGGGCTCAGTCTAAGTCAACAGGCAGATAACCAGTATAGCAACAAAATTTGTAAGGAATTAAAATAAATTGTTGGATAATTTTAAGGTAATTGAGAAAAAGAGACCCTTGAAAAGCTGAACTCTCTTCCAAAAGCAGTTCTTAAAAAATATGTAAAATACAAGAAATACTACAAAATCCTTGAATGTGAGGATTAATTTTGATTGTAAAAAAAATCTTTCAGGATATGTTCTGGATATATTCATACTATCACTGTAATAAGCTTAAATTTGTATAGCTACCATCTAATCAGGCTCTTCCATCCCTACCACTTTACTAAAAGTATTCTTTTCAAGATTACCAAATACCTTCTTTTAGCCACACATACTGAGCTCTCCTCTCTCCTCCTGTTATTCTATAATCCAGCATCATGTAAACCAATCTCTTCTTTCAAAAAACACTTACTTAACTTGACTCTATCCTATCTTGTTCTTTCTACTTACTGGTAGCTTTTCACCACCTTTATTTTATCTTACTCTTCCTCACCTTTAATTCTTTGTGACAAAGCTGGTTAATGACCCCATTGTTTAGGGCTCAGTCTAAGTCAACAGGCAGATAACCAGTAAAGCAACAAAATTTGTAAGGAATTAAAATAAATTGTTGGATAATTTTAAGGTAATTGAGAAAAAGAGACCCTTGAAAAGCTGAACTCTCTTCCAAAAGCAGTTCTTAAAAAATATGTAAAATACAAGAAATACTACAAAATCCTTGAATGTGAGGATTAATTTTGATTGTAAAAAAAATCTTTCAGGATATGTTCTGGATATATTCATACTATCACTGTAATAAGCTTAAATTTGTATAGCTACCATCTAATCAGGCTCTTCCATCCCTACCACTTTACTAAAAGTATTCTTTTCAAGATTACCAAATACCTTCTTTTAGCCACACATACTGAGCTCTCCTCTCTCCTCCTGTTATTCTATAATCCAGCATCATGTAAACCAATCTCTTCTTTCAAAAAACACTTACTTAACTTGACTCTATCCTATCTTGTTCTTTCTACTTACTGGTAGCTTTTCACCACCTTTATTATATCTTACTCTTCCTCACCTTTAATGTTAGAATGATCTAAGACTTGGTCCTGGACCTTCTCTCGAAAACTCTCCTTTGGTGAGTTCATCCAATTCAATAGTTTTAAATGTCATTCATGTATTGATTACTCCTAAAGTAACATAGCCAACTTTGGTATTTCCAATGAGTTACAAATTCTAAACACCTACTTGGAAGTTTCAGTGTAGAGTCTACTGGACATCTCAAATTTAACATATATGAACAACACTCTTAACCCATTTCAAAACTTAGTCCTTCCTAGTATTCTCCAACTTAGTAAATGGCACAGCCATCCACCCATTTAATCTTTTAAAATCTGGATATCATCTATGATTCTGCTCTTTTCCTCATCCCTCATATGTGATCAATCACTAAAACTTGTCTACCTTACCTCCAAAATATATGCTGAATCAGTCCACTTCTTCTATCTCAATTACTACTACCTAAATGGTCCCAATACTCATCATAATCTTTGCTGAAGTACTGAAAGAGTCTTGCTGCCTCTATTGTCCACTGCTTAAAACACTAATGGTTTCCCATTACATTCATAATAAACTCAGGCTTCTTACCCTGTCTTTCAATTCTTCTATCTCAATTACTACTACCTAAATGGTCCCAATACTCATCATAATCTTTGCTGAAGTACTGAAAGAGTCTTGCTGCCTCTATTGTCCACTGCTTAAAACACTAATGGTTTCCCATTACATTCATAATAAACTCAGGCTTCTTACCCTGTCTTTCAAAATTTACATTATCCAGCTTCTATTTTCTACCCTCATCTTGAACCAGTTACCCATTTTATTTTTTGACCTACTCAAACTACTATTATTTTTGCTTCTCATACACATTAAGATTGCTCTCTTGCCAAATTTTTGCATCTACTGTTCACTCCGCTTGGAATTCTTCTCCCCAGTTGTTGCATGACTAGTCCTTCTCATCATTTGGTTTTTCAACTTAAATATTATTTTTTTGGATAAGCCTTCCCTGATTTACTATATCTTATGATATCCCCTCCCACAACTATCCAGTTACTCTTCTAACTCAGAATCCTACTTTATTTTTCTTCATAGAATATTATTGTTGTTGTTGCTGTTGTTTAGTTGCTACATCATGTCTGATTTTTTTTTGCAACCCTATGGGCTATAGTCTGCCAAAGTCCTCTGTCCATTGGACTTCCCAGGAAAGAATACTGGAATGGCTTGCCACTTCCTTTCCCAAGGGGTCTTCTCCACACAGAGATCAAACCCACACCTGCATCAGCAGGTGGATTCTTTACCACTGAGCCACCAGGGAAGCCCCTTCATAGAATGGAACTTAATATAAAATGTTATGTTTATTCATGTTTGCTAATTATATTAACCATTAGAATTTAGGCTCCTTGCAACAGTGAACCTGACCTTTATTATTCTTTATTTCTGTATCCACAGTTCAAAAAGTGTCACCTGGCCTATATTTGATTGGTTAAGAATTTGATATCTCTAAAAGAGCTGCAGATCATATCATAACTGACATCCATTTTCCTAAATATTTCTTTTCTAGCAATATTAGACTAAAATGAATAAGACATTTTAGAAGGAAAGAAGTCACAATAGTGCAAGTTACATTCTAAATTGATATTTGAATAGTAAATATATACAACCTCACTTTTGTGTGGGAAATTCATGATCAGACTGTATTAATGCATCTTAAGTATTTTTTTGTATGAGCTTGAAAAACCATGTCCTTACTCCTCCAGTCAGAGTCCTTCTGATTCTTACAGCAGCACATAAATAAGCCTAGTACCGTGTTTCAGGGTCAGCATTATTCCTGTATTAAAATAATTCACAATGAAATTATGCTTGTGAAGATTGACTTGCTCCTCAAGTTTGAATGAAGAATTATTTTTGTTCCATTTAATGGAGGTAGAAAACTAAGTTTAGAGTGTTTGTTTTCCATTCTATTTTTTCTGTTTTTATTTAGATATAATTGGCATACACTAATATTTTAGTTTCAGGTCTAGAACATAAGATTTGATATTTTTATATATTTAGAAATAATCATGACAATAGCACATGCAACTCTATCACTGTGCATAGCTATGAACTATTTTTATGTTA
>SJYT01036877.1:0-11653 GCA_006410635.1 Cephalophus harveyi | reverse complement strand
CTGACACTGTTTCCACTGTTTCCCCATCAATTTCCCATGAAGTGATGTGACCAGATGCCATGATCTTCGCTTTCTGAATGGTGAGCTTTAAGCCAACTTTATATTTCAAGATAAGTATTAAGTTAGAAAATATGTAGTAAACGATAGCACGAGGTGCTATGAAACCATGTTCTTTCTCTTCTACACCTGTCTCATGGCATTTAAATGTCTGTTTCACTTATGTGTGTGTGCTCAGTACTTTAGTCATGTCTGATTCTTTGCTATCTCTGGTTCCTTTATTGTCCTTTACATTTGTGAGTGACTGATACAATTGTACAGATATTTGAGGATTTCACAAACAACACTGGATTAATAAGACTGATGCAGTTTATACATGTAGATACATTTTTACCTTCTAAAAATGTATACTTCAGAAGCTACAGATTAAAAATTCTAAAATTTTAGCATTATCATTTTCAAATTAATCATATCTACCCAGTCATGTGACTAAAAATGCATACTCTACATTTTTAATTTTTCTTTGATGTATACATGCCTGCTGAAGACATTTTTAAAGGAGTAATTTTAAACATGAGTTTTGTCAAGTTATAAAAAGCAGAAATTGTTTTATAATAAAAATCTCTATCATATATACCATTAAAATAGATGACAACTTTTCATGTGTACAGTGTTATTGTAAAGCATTTTTAATATTAAAATTTTAAATATTATGCAAGAAAAAAAGAAAACAATAGAGATTTCAGTATTCTTTATTAACATGCTAAAGATCACTAAGCTAAATAAGCTTCTTTTGCTCCATAGTGGGGAAATCAGATGCTTGGGTTTGAAATTTACACATCTCAGACAAAGAAAATACAACTTATGTCAATTCATAACATTTAATTTGATTTTACTTGTCTCATAGGAAAAGCCTTAATTATCAAGGATTTCTATTTCTTGAGTTAAGAGAATCAACTTAAAAAAAAAAGCACACATAGAAATGCCATTAGGTATATTTGTTTTTAATTCAAATGTCAAAAATATATTTAAGTTTGATTTGAAGGAATCAAATTTATGAAGAAGCATATTCTATATGGAAATTAAAGAGTGTTGTATTGTAAATATCCGGCTTTCTGTTGATGCATTCAGAATACAAATTTTCTTGTGGCAGTCATTTTGAAGCAATTATCTAGGATTTACTAGATGCAATAGTGGTTATCTGGAAGTATACACAAAAACAAACATAAAATAATGGGTCATATAAAATCTGCATTATGACAAGAATTCATGTATTTAGATGGTCAGTTGTATGTTAAAATTTATTGATAGCACAGTAAAACTGCCTTGTGCAATTTCTTCTACATGTGTAGAACTCCATATAGCAAAAATAATCAAGGTAGGAATTTAAATAGATGCAATGTTTTTAGAGGTGTAAAGATCTGGAAGTTCAAGTATAATAGGAAATATTCTCCAAATAAAAATGAATGTTACCAGTCAATTGTAACTTTGATAGCAATGCATGCCAAATATTAGTAGTTAGTTTCTCAAAACAATCCCCCACTGTGTCTCCCTAATAACAAAATAGCTAGTTACAAGGTGAAAATAAACACTAAGGCATCTGAGTGCTTTCTCATTCAGTTCAGTTCAGTTGCTCAGTCGTGTCCGACTCTTTGCGACCCCATGAATCGCAGCACGCCAGGCCTCCCTGTCCATCACCAACTCCCGGAGTTCACTCAGACTCACGTCCATCGAGTCAGTGATGCCATCCAGCCATCTCATCCTCTGTTATCCCCTTCTCCTCCTGCCCCCAATCCCTCCCAGCATCAGAGTCTTTTTCAATGAGTCAACTCTTCACATGAGGTGGCCAAAGTATTGGAGCTTCAGCTTTAGCATCCAAGGGACTCTCAAGAGTCTTCTCCAACACCACAGTTCAAAAGCATCAATTCTTTGGCGCTCAGCCTTCTTCACAGTCGATCTCTCACATCCATACATGACCACAGGAAAAACCATAGCCTTGATTAGACAGACCTTAGTCGGCAAAGTAATGTCTCTGCTTTGGAATATGCTATCTAGGTTGGTCATAACTTTTTTTCCAAGGAGCAAGTGTCTTTTAATTTCATGGCTGCAGTCACCATCTGCAGTGATTTTGAAACCCCCCAAAATAAAGTCTGACACTGTTTCCACTGTTTCCCCATCTATTTCCCATGAAGTAATGGGACCGGATGCCATGATCTTCGTTTTCTGAATGTTGAGTTTTAAGCCAACTTTTTTGCCCTCCTCTTTCACTTTCATCAAGAGGCTTTTTAGCTCCTCTTCACTTTCTGCCATAAGGGTTGTGTCATCTGCCTATCTAAGGTTATTGATAATTCTCCTGGCAATCTTGATTCCAGCTTGTGTTTCTTCCAGTCCAGAGTTTCTCATGATGTACTCTACATATAAGTTAAATAAGCAGGGTGACAATATACAGCCTTGATGTATTCCTTTAGAGACGCCCAATAAACAGTTCACTGTTTATTGTGTGGTATTTTGAGTATTACTATTTTAATACCTGTTTTGGATTATTAAAATCCTGTGGATATAAGAAATTATTGAGAGTACAATGGATAAGCAGATGAGACTTCTGTAACATTACATTATGGTCTAGTCTCTGTCAATAAATATTGCATGCACATTTATTTACACAACAAAACATATGTTTAAGTTTGTGAGTAGAATATCTATCCTTCACCTTCAACTTTGCCTCCTCAATCAATGATAAGGATGGATGTGATCTAACTAGGGCATCCTAAAGCCATAGTCCTCAAAATTAACTTAGTAGGCTTGCTTCATATCTGACTAATGTATGTCACAGTGCATCTTTTAGAATATTCAGGATTAATATAATACTCAATACTGTGATTCATTGAAGGTTTATATTACTGCTCCCTGCAACTTTAACTATTTCTGGAGACTAATGGAGTGACCAAAGAACAGAAATCATGCATGTCTATGGGGCCACCAAAATGCTAAGAAACGAGCATGGGCCTGGAAATCAGGAATATCCTTCAGGCTCAGCCTTAAAAGAAATTTCTTTTGCCTCTGCTGCTGCTGCTGCTAAGTCGCTTCAGTCGTGTCCGACTCTGTGCGACCCCATAGAGGGCAGCCCACCAGGCTCCGCCATCCCTGGGATTCTCCAGGCAATAACACTGGAGTGGGTTGCCATTTCCTTCTCCAATGCATGAAAGTGAAAAGTGAAAGTGAAGTCACTCAGACAGTCATGCCCGACTCTTAGCGACCCCATGGACTGCAGCCTACCAGGCTCCTTCGTCCATGGGATTTTCCAGGCAAGAGTACTGGAGTGGGTTGCCATTGCCTTTTGCCTCTACACAAACACAAACTTCCTGTTCTTTTTTGTTTTTTTTCTTTTTCTAGGGGATGTGGAGCACAGGCTTTGAATTAATTGCCCATTTTACCTCCAATAAAACATAAAGTATCTCAAGATAATTTGAGTCATATAATCATATTAATATGAATATAAAACTAAAAATTAATAATGGTCTTAATAAAAAGTATAAACATTTTCTGAAATAATTAGGTATGTATCAACTTTTAAAATTTTCCCTTATCTGTTGCAGGTAGCCAATTTAACTTCTTATTTACATTCTTCACAAAAGCTAAGTTGACCAAGTGGGGATCGTTTAAATGTTTTTAAAACTACACACAATATCCATTTTTATGCATCCACTTTATTCTGCTCTGCTTTATTGAAGCACATTGAAGATTTGTGGTAACCCTGTATTGTCAGATGATGGTATCTTTAGTTATGGCATTCAAACTAACAGTTGCAGCATGTGGGGTCTATTTTCCTGACCAGTAATAGAACTCAGGCCCCCCTGCATTGGAAGAACAGTCTTAGCCAGTGTACCATCAAGGAAGTTCCAGTATTTATAGCAATAATTATTTTTAAACTGGGTTTCCTTGGTGGCTCAGTGTAGAGAATCTGCCTGACAATGCAGGAGATGCAAGAGACACGGGTTCAATACTTGCATTGGGGAGATTCCCTGCGCAAGGAAAGGGCAACCCATTCCAGCATCCTTGCCTGGGAAACCCCATGGAGAGAGGAACCTGGCTGGCTACAGTCAGTGGGGTCGAAAACAGTCGGACACTACTGAGCACAGTGCACACAGTACTCAGAAAATATTGTTGTTGTGAATACAGACTCAAATAAAGAATAATTTTTTAATTAATTCAGAATAAGTTGTCCCCCTTATGAAAATCTTATTCTTTTATATTACTTTTTAACTTAGAAATACACAAAATTGAGTTCAGTTTTTAAAGAACAGAAGCAAACTTTTCTTTATTTTTGAGTAGGTTTCTTTGTTCGGTAATTTAGGGATATATGCCCACTACAGTCAGGGATTTATCATTCAGAAGAAATTCCATCAGAATAAGAGCTGTACCATTAAAAGTTAGTTTATATTAAGATGAAGGCTGATGCTTATACTTGATTATATGGAACTTCCAAATAAAGGATAATAGAATTTACTTTTCTTATGGCTAGTTTCTACACTATTTTTATGCAGTAAGCTCATGGTGACTTGGAGGCATAAATATTTCAGAAAGAAATCAATGCAGAGATTTTCCTGTAAATAAAGGTTCTTTGTGACCTATAAAGCAAAGTTTATAAGGATCATAACTGTCTCATGAGCTTTTGTTCAATTTATATATCAGATGTGATGTCATTTTTATCTCTATACTTAACCTGCAATAATAAAAAAAAAAATTTAAAATTCCAGATTATCTCTAGGTCATGTATCATGCTTTTTATCTATTAGGAAAAGATAGAGAAACATTGATTAACCACATTGATCTTATTGACCTAGTGGGTTTTTCACAGTACTTATCTGGGTTGGGAAAAAATGGGGAAAATTAGAAATAAAAATCACCTTTGATCAGTTGCTCTAATGTGCTATCAGTGTCTATAATTCATGGCTAGTAAAATTCTTTCAATATGTACTAGTTTCAGTGGCCATGAATTAACTGACTTTTGATAATCACATGTAGGAGTCTTAAGATTAGTACCAAGGCATGGGAATTAGAGATACTATACAAGCGTCACCGACTCAATGGACATGAGTTTGAGGAAGCTTGGGGAGATGGTGAAGGACAGAGAAGCCTGGCATGCTGCAGTCCATGTGGTTGCAAAGGGTCAGATATGGCTGAGCGACTGAACAATGCCAACAAATACAAGCATTACTCAATAGAAAGGCCTAGATTCCAAGATTCAGGAATCTTAGAACTTACACTAAAAAAGTGCATAGATAGCTTCAAGCAACCTTTCAGCCAGCAATTCCATTAGTGGGAGTTTCACAGCAGACAGAACAAAAGGACTGATTGAGTTTTATATGGTTGACCTGTGGTTAAACCTAATCTTTACAAAGACACATAAAATTGTGAATGGCACATAACAGATGCCTAATAAGTATGTTTAATTAATATATATATAGATTCTTTACCATCTGAGCCACCAGGGAAGCCCAAATAAAACATTAATAAAAATCACAGTATGACCTGCTTACCATTGCTTCATCACCACCACCACCTCCAACATCCATTGTTTTGGAACAAACTGACTTCTCCAACATCTTTGGGGAAACTAGAGTTCTGAAGAAGTCTTGCTCTTATGAGCAATCCATGAAAATAGGAAAGAAGCATCCTCTTTCACAGGTTTCCCTAGTCCTTAATACAAGAGTTCATAAATGATAATCTAAAGAATATATCTTCTAATGTTATTTGTCTTCAAACTCTTACCTGAGGAATTATTTGGTAAGGGAGCAGAAGCAATAGTGTGACTTTTGTTGTTGTCATTTTTTGTTGTTTTTGTTTTGTGTATCTAAGTTTTGTTGTTTTATATCTAAGTTTTATAGTCATATATGGCTTTCCAATCAAGAATTATCTAACTCTCATGAACTCACCAATAAAAGTCAAAAGGCAAGCTCAGAGACGGTAAATAAATATTTATCAAATAAAAAAGACAAAATGCTGATATGCAGAAGACAAACTGAAAACTTAATCTGTAAGAAAAAAAAAAACACACCATATAAAAATGGACTGAAGACATATAGCCACATTAAAAAAGAAGATATATGTTGAGGAGCCAAGATGGCAAAGCAAGAAGGCTCTATACTCACCTCCTTTCGCCAGCACACCCGAATTATAGGTATTCACAGAGTAACTAGGAGAACTACATGAAGACTAGCAGAAAAGATATTTCACAACTAAAGACATAAAGAAGGGATGATCCCCTGGAGGGGGGAAAGGCTACCCACTCAAGTATTCTGGCCTGGAGAATCCCATGGACTCGCATGGGGACATGGGGTCTCAGAGAGTCCAACACAACAGAGTGACTTTCACTTTCACAATACATGGGTAGAAGGAGCAGAGATATGATATGGTCAGCATCCATATCCCGGGATGGGTGACCTACCAATGAAAAGAATACCACAATTGGAGAGATCCTACCCGAGAAACCTATAGTGGACTCCCCAGCCCAGGTGTTCTGTATCAAGAAGATGAGCTTGGGAAGGTCTGGCTTTGAAAATCATATGGGTTTCTGTTCCAGAAAACCAGAGGTTTATAGAAAACAGAGGGGCCTCTCTTAAAGGGTGTGCAGAAAATTTCACATGCTTCAGGTCCCAATGTAGAGTTGGTAGTTCACAAGCAGCCTGGGTGGCTCAAATGGTAAAGGGTCTGCCTACAGTATGGGAGATCCGGGTTTGACTCCTGGCTTGGGAAGATCCTCTGGAGAGGGAAATGGCAATCCACTTCAGCACTCTTGCCTGGGAAATCCCATGGACGGAGGAGCGTGGTAGGCTACAATCCATGGGGTCGCAAAGAGTCGGACATGACTGAGTGACTTCGCTTTCATTTTTAAGCAGCCTGGGTCCCATTCACTTGCTGATCTGGGAAAACCTCCCAGGGAGGCAGAAGACACCTGGAACTCCCTCTGGGGATGGAGATGTTGGGGACAGAGGAGCTGACAACAGTCATATTGGAGAACTCATTTTGTCATGTTGTCAGTGGTGCTGGCAAGGGCCAGTTTGGAAGTCTCCCTCTAGCATATAAATGTTGGGGGTTACCCACCTTCCAGTGGGCTGACACCAGCCCAGCCTGCTTGTATTGCCTGCTCTGTCCTCCAGGCTAATTCTAAAAGCTTATGAATAATTCCTAGATGCATTCTAGCTCTGCATCTATGTTAGATTAAGCAGAATGATGCACTCAGCTGGGTACTGTCTATATCCTTAATATCAGAAAAGAAGTCCTAAATTTAGAGAGAAATAGGAGCCTTTATGGTTTTGCAAAGGAAAGAATTTGTGTCAATTCAGAAACGTGAAGGAAGGCTGCATTTACTTCCACTTCTGTGTCTCAATGAGAAAAACTTTATGTATCAAAATTTGTTATCAAAAGGAAAATTGAATATATTACATTCAGGACTATTTGAATATTTTGTAAAAAAGAAAAAGTAACTCAAGTTTTACCTCTAGATTGGTGTGACCTGATAATTTGCTGACATTAACCATAGTTGCAAAATAATTTTGTGACAAGTAAAGCATTCTATCAAATACAGTTTTACTTTTGAATTTTGACAAAATTTCATTAAATTGATAAGTTCAGTCAGAAACAGAGTCCTACACATACATTGGCTATACAACCTAAGCCGCTTGCCAATGTAGGAGATATAAGGGAAACATGTTCGATCCCTGGGTTGGGAAGATCCCCTGGAGAAGGAAATGGCAACTCACTCCAGTATTCTTGTATGGAGAATCCCATGGATAGAGGAGCCTGGTGGGCTACAGAGCATGGGGTCCCAAAGAGTCAGACATAAGTGAAAGTGACTTAACATGCATGCATGCATTAGAGTTCACATGATAAATACATATATATATTTTGCAGCACTGCATCCTGCTTTATTCAAAGTGACAATATATAGTTCATTGTGAATTTTTGCAATAATTTTGACTTTTAAAAAGATTGCTTAACTTTGCTGTGGGAAGGAGAAGTATTCTCGCCTGGATAATCCCATGGGCAGAGGAGCCTGGGGTACTACAGTCCATGAGGTTGGAAAGAGCCGGACACAGCTGAGCACAGGACAGAACACAGCATTAACCAAACTCATTTGACCACATACCTCTTCTTCAATCGGTTCCTTCCAACACTCGTGTGTGGCTGACCACACAGGACCCATCCCTACACTACTATTTCTTTTTTAATTCCCTCACTCTCCTAACTGTGACTGTTTGAACTGCCCTTTGGAAGGTCCAGGAGGCTGAAAGCCTTTTCTTACAAACAAGAAATGTCAATCCCCTGTTTTCTTTGATTCTCCTCAATCTTAAGGAGAACAGGTATCAGACACAAAAAGAAACAACATTTTGGATGGAGAAGTTAATCATAAACTTGGCAGAGGAACTCAGTTTTAGGGAGATTGCATGCATGAACGTGGGTTCCATCAAGAATGCAGAAATACTAACATAAAGTTAGAAGGATGGCACAAGTTAGATTTTTATCTTTAGCATGTTTTTAATGCCTATATTGTTGTTTCTGTTCAGCCACTAAGTCGTGTCCTACTCTTTGTGACCCCATGGACTGCAGCAGGCCAGGCTTCCCTGTCCTTCACTGTCTCCTGGAATTTGCTCAAGCTCATGTTCACTGAGTTGGTGATGCCATCCAACCATCTCATCTACCTATGTGGCACGGTCTATGTTTTTATGAGCTGTAAGAGAAACATACAAAATTGATCCAGGGAATTCCCTGGTTGTCCAGTGGTTAGGACTCATAGCTCTTAAGTCTAGGTTCCGGAACTAAGATCCCACAACCTGCATGGCACAAGAAAAAAAATTTTTTTTTGGGGTCTAGTTAACAGTTAAGTGCATGCAAAAAGCTACCGAATGAATTCTATCCATCAAAATCCTATTTCTATTAGTAGCCTATGGAATCCAATAAGGTACTTTAAGAAATGACCCTATATTTTTAAATATATGTCTGCAATTTTTGGTTATAGAAAGACTAGTTTCATACATTATACTGGGATAAAGAATTTAAATGGAATTACATACAAATTAATATAAAATGATTACTTCTAGTGTTGGCAGTTTTGAACTTGCACATCTTACAGAACAGCCATAATTCTCTGAATTATTGGATCCTTAGTTCATTGGAAGCTTTTGTTGATTGGAATTCATAGGACTCACTTTGGTTTTATTGAAATGCCATCTAACTATATACTAACTGTAGATATCAGGTGCTTCTGATGACCTGAATATATGTGTCTGATGTGTGGGAAACTTTATGAGTTTCCTCATCTGTCATGTAGATAATTATATATGGATATGTTGTCAAACTGGCCTGGGTTCTTGAACACTTTAAGCAATGGGAATCTAGAGGAGGAATTCAGGCAAGGCTTTACTGGGACTTATGCTGCAGCACGAGGTAGCAAGAACAAGTAACAGGTCCCTTGCTTGCTCTCAGAGGAGTGGGGATATGGTCCATTAAAGGGGTAATAGTGGAGGTAGGTCTGTGCATTGGGCTAGGGAGGTGGGGTAGGTGGGCAGCCCATGCCTTTTGTGGTGCTTGTGTAGGAGGCATGTGCAGTACCCTGCTTTCCTCCAGACACCTCCCAGGCAGTTGGGTTTTGGCCTTTCTGTAGGTTGTTCATACTTGCTTCAACTGCACACACCTGCAGTTATCTTTAGTCCCTCAGTTTCTTTGTATTTTGTAGCTCAAGGACATGTTTGTCTAGGAGTAAGCATTGCATTAAAGAGCTTCAGGTTCCAGCCTGTCTCAGATATAGTAACAAAATGTGGTGGAGGTGGGGGTGGGGGTAGGGGGAGGACTGTAGGGTCCTGCTCCGTTTCAGTGTGAATTGGAGCATATATTAACACTTTATTTCGAGCACAAATTAGAAGCAATGTTCATTGATCATATACCCTTTTTTTATCAACATATTTAATATCTGCTATGTGCCATTTGCAGTGGATAGAAATATAGATAAGCTAGAGCCTCTGCCCTAAAAGAGTATATTCTGAGGAAATAGACAATGAAACATTGTTTTGAAAACCTATAATGAGAATAAGTAAAAGTATGTTGAGGAGTGTGGAAGAAAGACACAGGGCAATGAGAATCCAAGCTTTTAAGAACTAATCTGTGTACTAATTCACTGACTCCTCACAATTGCATAATTTAAATATTATCATTTCAATTTTTACAGATAGGCAAAATAGAATCCTTTAATCTCAAGAATGAGGAACTTGCCCAAAGNGGCAATGAGAATCCAAGCTTTTAAGAACTAATCTGTGTACTAATTCACTGACTCCTCACAATTGCATAATTTAAATATTATCATTTCAATTTTTACAGATAGGCAAAATAGAATCCTTTAATCTTAAGAATGAGGAACTTGCCCAAAGTCTTATATCCAGATTTCCCTGGTGGTTCAGATAGTAAAGAATCTGCCTGCAATGCAGGAGATGTGAGTTCAATCCCTGGATTGGGAAGATCTCCTGGAGAAGGGACTGGAAACCCACTTCATTATTCTCGCCTGGACAATTCCATGGACATAGGAATGTGGCAGTCCACAGTCCATGGGGTCACAAAGAGACCAAATCTTACATGCAGAATGTTTTAATTTGAGTAACACAAAATTACCCAAAGAGACCAACAATTCTACCAAATCGTCAAGATATTATGTAATTTGATGAACTTCACAATACATTGGTACTCTTGCAAACAAAAATAAAATTTAACTTGTGTAAATGTTAGAAAATGTTATGTGTACATTGTGGATACTACAGACCAAACATTCTTTCCACAGTGGATAAGCTGTCAATCTAAAGTCAAAAAATACAGCAGAATTGTAAGGAGATACAGGACCCACAATAAATAAGAACGTTTATTCTTCCAAATGTGAGTCTCTATTATTGCTTATGCTTTATCACCTTTCATTGTCTAAAATCAGCTATATTTATTGTTGTTGTTATCCAGTCACTAAGTCATATCCAACTCTTTATGACCCCATGGACTGCAGCGCACCAGTCCTCCCTGTCTGATCCTTTACCCCTGAGCCACCAGGGAAGCCCCAAGTTCCAACATAAATAAAGTTATTTTCCAAACAACTTAGTATGAACAGATTTTAAAAATATTTTGAGCATTTATTATTGTTCCTTCAAGATAAATGTCAATACAGGCTAAAAAGATAATAGAAATGCAAGTATAGAATAAAATAGATTTTATTTTGTGTATTAAATGAATTACCCGAGTAACACTGTAAATCAGATAATGTTATATTGTGATGCTGTTACAGAAAGTGTCCAGCTGCTCACTGTTCAAAAGCCAATAAACAGGCCAGATTGGTGGAAAGGAAAGTTTGTTTTATTTCTGATGCTGGCAACTGGAAGGGGCGGGGCAGGCAGGGTGGTGGACATCTGTTCAAAGGCAGACTCCTCTCTCTCCCCAACAAGCAGCGGGTGAGAGCTTTTATAGACAGAGTGGGGGTAGATGGCTACATGCAGAAATAGCACAGTCATCTCTGACAGTCATCTTCAAATTGGCCATCAGTGGTCTGACCAGAGTCATCTTGTTTGTTTTAGGTACAGTTAATCTTCAGTTCCAGGGTTGGTGTGTTCCCACTTCTTTTTGGCCA
>SJYT01036854.1:94948-112486 GCA_006410635.1 Cephalophus harveyi | reverse complement strand
AAAAAAAAAAAAAAAACCAACAACATATTCTTATCATATGAACCAGCAATTGCACTCCTTGGTATTTACCCAGAGTAGCTGAAAATATATGTCCACACAAAAACCTGCATATAGATATTTATAGCAGCTTTATTCATAACCACCAAACCTTGGAAACAATCGCGATGTTCTTCAGTAGGTGAATAAACTGTAATATATCCAGACAATGTAGTATTTTTCAGTGCTAAAAAGAAATACCTATCAAGCTACGGAAAAACATGAAGGAAACTTAAATGCATATTACTAAGTCAAAGAAGCCAGTCTGAGAAGGCTATACATCATATGATTCCAACTATATGACATTCTGGAAAAAGTAAAACTATGGGAACAGTAAGAAGATCAATGGTTGCCACAATCTGGGAGGAAGGATGGATAGGCAGATCAGAGGATTTCAGGGCAGTGAAAATACTCTATGAACCACAATGGTGAAACACAGGTCATTATACATTTGTTCAAACTCACAGAAAGTCCACTTAGGGAATGAACCCTAAGACCAACTATGGACTTTTGGTGATTATGACATGTCCATGTAGGTTCATCAGTTTTCACAGATGTGTATCTCTGTTGGGGGATGCCGATAATGGGGGAGACTATGCAAGTGCGGGGCAGGGAATTTACAAGAAATCTCTGGACCTTCCTCTTAATTTTGCTGTGAACCTAAAACTGCTCTTAAAAAGTCTTTTAAAAAAAAAAAAAAAAAAGAATGAATATTTTGTTTGATAAGCTAAACCAGGAATAAACATTTTTATATAAAGTCTTCAATGTAATTAAGAAAGCTCTGAATTTAAGATGTATGAAAGATGGCATACATATACGCATCTATCTAATGGAAGGTTTGTAAAAATAAACTGAAGAGGAGGCAACATTCAAATGGTTAAGGGTGAAAATATTCCAGAAATGCTGAAAGACATGAATCATCAGACTTTAGAAACCAAGCTATCCCAAGTATGATAAATTTAATGAAAATTCCTCCCAGACAATAAAATTTGCAATAAAATTGCCAAATATTAAAGACAGTGAGATTTTCAAACACCTAGGAAAAGCAAAGATTACTTACAAAGGAAAAATAGCAGACCTGTCAACAGAGGCAAAAAAAGGAATCAAAAGAACAGACTTAAACATCTGCATTGACCATTATACCCTGCTTAAATACTATTTACTTTACTAGCATGTGAGATGAGTGCAATTGTGAGGTAGTTGGAGCATTGTTTTGCATTGCCTTTCTTTGGAATTGGAATGAAAACTGACCTTTTCCAGTCCTGTGGGCACTGCTCAGTTTTCCAAATTTGCTGGCAGATTGAGTGCAGCACTTTCACAGCATCATCTTTCAGGATTTGAAAGAGCTCAACTGGAATTCCATCACCTCCACTAGCTTTGTTCGTAGTGATGCTTTCTAAGGCCCACTTGACTTCACATTCCAAAATGTCTGGCTCTAGATTAGGGACCACATCATCATGATTATCTGGGTCGTGAAGATCTTTTTTGTACAGTTCTTCCGTGTATTCTTGCCACCTCTTCTTAATATCTTCTGCTTCTGTTAGGTCCATACAATTTCTGTCCTTTATCGAGCCCATCCTTGCATGAAATGTTCCCTTGGTATCTCTAATTTTCTTGAAGAGATCTCTAGCCTTTCCCATTCTGTTCTTTTCCTCTATTTCTTTGCATTGATCGCTGAAGAAGGCTTTCTTATCTCTTCTTGCTATTCTTTGGAACTCTGCATTCAGGTGCTTATATCTTTCCTTTTCTCCTTTGCTTTTTATGTTCCCTTGGTATCTCTAATTTTCTTGAAGAGATCTCTAGCCTTTCCCATTCTGTTCTTTTCCTCTATTTCTTTGCATTGATCGCTGAAGAAGGCTTTCTTATCTCTTTTTGCTATTCTTTGGAACTCTGTATTCAGGTGATGATATCTTTCCTTTTCTCCTTTGCTTTTTGCCTCTCTTCTTTTCACAGCTATTTGTAAGGCCTCCCCTTTTTTTTAATTGGGAATTTTTTGATAGTTGCAAATTTATTTGTGTAGATAAAAAACACAACTCCCTAGTATTCAGAAAATTTTAGTATTCGAAAAATTTGTTAACTGTATATTGAGGTCATTTATCGTTTTGTTTTACCAAAAAGGAGTGCTCATTGAAGGCTAGTTTAAACTTAAAAAACCAAAATAGACTGTACGAGGTGCATTCTTTTATCAGAGTCCATTTATGAACTTGAGTCTGTTGAGTCTAGGATATAAGCCTGTATAGGTGGGTAGTCTGTAGATTTCTGTGTGAGGGTGGGCCAGTTTTTCTTCCTTTTTTCCAGATAAAGAAAACTGGTACAATGTCAGTTGTCCTAAACATACTTTAATTTTTAAATGATATATTTTTTCATTATTTTCCATTGAGGTATAGTTGATTTATGAGTCTTGCACATACTTTTAGGCTTAAGAGACGTTGAATCATTGTATCCTAAAGAGTGAGAATTTTTACATATAGTCACCAAATATTTGTTAGTATTTCTATGTGCATTGTCTTTTGGTGTATTTATATAAGATACAAACCGATAGCCTCACAAATGTCCCCAAGGACTTTTTAATATTGAGGAGTATGTTAGGACTCTTTTCGTTCAGGAGTGACAAAACCTAACTCAGGTTTGGCATAAGTGGCAGAGGGAAGTTATTGGTTCTTGTCTGGTTGGGTGGTAGTTCAGGCAAGGTTGGATCCAGATCTGTGTTCACTTTATGTTTCTCAGTGGTGCTTCCCTGTTTGTATCACTTTTAGTCTTTTCTCTCTTTGTTCCATATTACGTAGATTTTTATTGCTGTGTCAAGTCCACAAATTCTTCTGTTATGTCTAATCTGCCTTTATTTCCATCTAATTTATTTTTCATCTGGGTGCTGTATCAGTCATTTCTAGAATTTCAGTTTGAGTGTTTCTTATATATTTCATGTCTTAACTTAATATATTCTGTTTTGTCCTTAGTGTCTTGAACGTATGAAATATATTATCTAGAGCTGTTTTAATGTCCTTGTCTGCTAATCCTGTCATCTGTGTCATTTTTGGATTGTTTTCAATGGATTGCTTTTTCTTTTCATTATAGATCACATTTTCCTTCTTTGCATACCTAGTAATTTTTGATTGGATGCCAGACATTGTGAATTTTACCTTGTTTGGTCCTAATATTTTTTTGTTTTCTGTAAATATTTTTGAGTTTTGTTTGGGGATGCAGTAAAGCTACTTGAAAAGCAGATTCTTCAGAGTATTGTTTTAGGCTTTGTTGGGTAATTTCATAGTGATATTTGTTCTAGGGCTAATTTTTTCTCCATAACTGAGGCCAAACTCTGTTGAGTACTGTACTTAATACTCGCATGACGTTTTCCGCTCTAGTTGATGGGAACAGGAATTATCCTGGCCCTGTGTGAGTGCTGACTGTTGTTCTCTTTTAGTCTTTTCAAGTGGTTCTTTCCCTGGCTTGGGTAGTTGCTGCACGTGCCTGTGCTGATTGATACTCAGCTGAAGACTCAAGGGGGACCTTCTGAAATCTCTGGAGTCCTCTGTCCAGCTCTGTCCTCTCTGGGCCTCTGCCCCGTGAACTTGTGCTGCCTTGGCTTTCCTGTCTTCACTGAGGTTGTGGCCTCTCCCTGGGTTCCTTCTCCCTTGCTGTGGCTAAGAAACTCTCCACAGTAAGTGGGAACAACCAGAGAGCTTTGTGTTTCTCATCTCTCAGGAATCACTTTCTTTTGTTGCCTGATATCCAGTGTCTAGCAAACCTGTTTCATGTACTTAGTCTTACTTTTAAGCAAGAGGGTATATCCAATCCTTGTTAGTCTATCTTGATCACAGGTGGCAATTAGAAAATAGGCTCTCGGCTTCATTTTGAAATACTGGGAGCCCCAAACTGATATCCTAGTAACTGTTCTGTTAACGTTTCTAGTGGAAAGTTTCTAGTAACTTTTCTAGTGGAAAGAGCCTCTGTTAGTATTTATATAGTATAACTGTGGGGTGCCTCAGACTGATCCTGATTGAGCCATGTGCCCACCTGTGGTTCAGTTACTGTGAATGGTACATTTCTGTTGGCCAATCTCTTGGGTCACAGCTTCGCTTCTTTCCTGCCGGCCTTTGTTGAGATGCGGGCATTACTATGTGGAGTAGCGATGTGATGGCACACAAGAGGGAAGAGATACTAGGCAGATGAACAGTGTTGTGTGATAGAGAATGAGATAATGTCACAGAAGAGCAAAACTATCATAGTTGGGTTCAAGAAAGTTTCTCAGATACTTTCATTGAAGCTTCATTCAAACAACTTCAGCACAGAGATCTGAATAAAGTCCCTTCTCATCTGATAGAAGTTACACTGGGTTTTACAGAGCTTAGGGAAAAGAACTCAGTAGAAGATGGGTGGAAAAGAGAAAGAAATGAAGTGTTTTCTACAAATTTAGTAGGTGAGGTTTATAATCTCCCATAATTTCCTATGCTGTTATTATTTTTTAATGCAGCTATTTAAAGTTTGAGGTCAGTTTATGCTTAGTGGATAGAATTTTGGTCTTGTAGCATAATTGTGAGATATATCTTCCTACCTTTGGAGGAAAAGCAGAGTGTAACCAAATGCAGTCTGAATTGGGGGTCATTGAGCTGAGCCTGAAGATCCTGCTTAGGAAATGCTCTGGACCTCTCTGGTTGGGTTGGTGAACCAAAGTGGGATTATATATGCACCAAACCCATGTAAACATAGGTCTACTGGTTGTTTCTTGCTGCTTTTATTGAAAAACTCATCTTTCTTAAAAGGATCGTTTATTTCTGATTTCATATTTTCTAATAGAATCAGAATGTTCTTTGTAAAATGTGTAGTAAGGAGGAAAGAGCTCTGGACCTGGAGTCCTAAGATCCAAGTTCTTTGATTTGTCTGTAAATAAATATGGCATCAGGCCAGTTCTAGCTTCTCACACTTGTAAATCACTTCTTAAATGGAGATATCAAGCCTAAAATGGGGGTTTGGTTTGGGGGTAGCTAAAAGAGGGGTTGTTTGAGTTAGCCCTAGTTTTGGTAATATTAACTTTCTGGATTAAAATATTCAAGCTTGATACAGATTTCCCAAAACACATAAATTAAGGGACCAGCCAGAACTATGATTCTGTAGCAAAAAAAGAAAAGAAGCAACCTGATCATTGGAATTAAGAGTAAATCAGTGGTTTTTGGATCTTTTCTTAAAGCCGAGGACTGTACTTAGAGATAAAGTAATTAAAAGCTGATTAAGAAAGATGGGAGTAATATATGCACCCCTTATCTGTGCCCATGCTCTTCAGAGGGGTCGGAAGACTACTGCACAAGCTGACTGTTCCTTCCAGTCCTAAAACTCTTGATTTCAAAAGTGTAGAGAATATGGGTGCTTGTATATTTATGGCTGAGTCCTTTTGCTGTTCACGTGAAGCTACCACAACACTGTTAATTGGCTATACTCCAATACAAAATAAAAAGTTTAAAGTTAAAAAAAAATGTAGGGAATGTAATGACTTAGAGACTATTATTGCCTAAAAATATTTTGAAAAAAATTAGCCTACTCATTTATAATGAATTATTTTGTACTTTATTTGGTACAAAATAATGTCTTTTACATACAGTAAAGGTTGAATTGTTATCTTTGGGGTGGATACAAAAATCTCTTAAGCAAAAACACTGATCTCTACAGTCAGTTGTTAAAAATGGTTATTTGTAGCTTTTCATTTAGCTCTTTTAGGTAATTTTATTTCCCGAGGGGTATTAACATTTTCATTTATTTTTTATTGAGAGGATCCTAGTGTAACATTTCAAGTAACTAACCAGTTTTCAAGCAAAATATTTTTTCATTAAATTTTCTTTAAGTATATTTTTGAGAAAAAATTGAATTTATCTTTTTGGAACAGGGTCATTATCGTTATTGTGCTGCTCTTTCTATGCTGGGGGAATATGACTGGGCCCTGCAAGCAAACATAAAAGCTCAAAAACTCTGTAAAAATGACCCTGAGGGAATCAAGGATCTAATTCAGCAGCATGTAAAGTTACAAAAACAGATACAAGACCTGCAAGGTATTTCACCTAAGATTCTTTTGGTTACAGTCGAATTCCCTTAAAAACTTTCGAAGGTGGGTTTCTTGGATTAATGGACCATAAATCAGTTCTCAGAAGATTTGTGCTTATATTTCATGTTATCTTGGTCAGCTCACTTAAATTTTTCGTTTGTATTCATGTAGAATTCTGTTAGTATTATATTCCAGTTGGTAATAATAAATGACTTGTATTTTTTATTTAAAATAGCAACAAATTATTCTTCTGTAGAAAAATAGGCTTTCTTGAAAGTTTGAATGAAGGAAAACCTTTTGAAACAAAGTTTTAAATTTCTTCCTCCATTATTACAGTTATTTCCTAAAGAAAAGGCCCTTCAGTAGAGTTGTTTGTTTTTGCACCAAGTTTGTGGCTAATTCTGTAGCATGCTGAATGTGTGTGTATACATAGGTACTTAAGAAATTAGTGTGCAGGCAGGAAACTCCAGGGTTTCATTCTGCCCTTGTTTTCTCTCCTGAGTCATTTTGCTCCCTCCAGCGCCTGAAATTGCCTCACTCAGCATAGAGTCCTTTCCTGTTCTTTCTTTTGTGAGTAGTTAGTGTTTAACAAAGCTGAGCCCAGCAGTCCTGTTTGACTGTCAGATGTTGTCATCCAACAGGACACGTTTATCAGATTGTGAGCTCCTCGAAGACAGGTACCATCTCTGATTGAAGTTTATACATTGCTGCATCTAGTCAATGATCACATGTAATGGTTAACAAAGCTGAGCCCAGCAGTCCTGTTTGACTGTCAGATGTTGTCATCCAACAGGACACGTTTATCAGATTGTGAGCTCCTCGAAGACAGGTACCATCTCTGATTGAAGTTTATACATTGCTGCATCTAGTCAATGATCACATGTAATGGGATGTCAAATAAGGTTTGTGTAGCATCTTGTTCCCCACTCCAATACTCTTGCCTGGAAAATCCCATGGATGGAGGAGCCTGGTAGGCTGTAGTCCATGGGGTCGCTAAGAGTCAGACATGACTGAGCGACTTCACTTTCCTGCGTTGGAGAAGGAAATGGCAACCCACTCCAGTGTTCTTGCCTTGAGAATCCCAGGGACGGGAGCCTGGTGGGCTGCCGTCTATGGGGTCGCACAGAGTCGGACACGACTGAAGCGACTTAGTAGCAGCAGCATCTTGTTGACATCATTCTAAAACTAAAAACATCTGGAAGTGTAAAATTGGTTAGGTTTAGTTTTTCAGTTCCCTAAATTTGATAGTCTTATTGTCAGCCTAAAAGTGAAAATCTTTTAAAGTATGTGTTGCCAGTCCACTGATTGATTATTTTGTGTGTATGTGTGTGTGGTTCATTTTTATAGGTCGAACACCAGCTAGTAATCCAGTCAAAGCCTTCTGTGAAAGCAGGTGAGTTAATATCAGATCAGTAGCTGTTACTTGGAGTGGTTTTGCTCTGTGAATTTGAGTTGCTGTCTGATGCTTTAGTATATAATAGCAACCACAATAAGGTTGGGAATGGAAGGACAAGAGGAGGTTTTATTTTACTGATTTTAATATATTTTTATTTGGCTGCCCCAGATCTTAGTTGTGGTATGCAGAATTTTTAGTTACATTATGTGGGATCTAGCTTGCCGACCAGGAATTGAACCCAGGACCCCTGCAATTGAAAGTGCAGAGTCTTGGTCACTGGACCACCAGGGAAATCCCAAGAAGACATTTTAAAGTGTGTTTGTAAGATGAGGTAACGACCTGTGATTTGTTTTGCTGAGCTATTTGCATATACGTGTACTGGAGATCCATAGCCTAAGCCCGTGGGGAGGAGGCGTGAAATGTTAAGAAGACATAACTGTGCTTCGGTGGCACCAGTTTTAGCCATGAGGGTCCTGGTAGCAGAGACCAGGGTCACAGTCTGTGCCGTTCACCCCTCACCTCCATCCTGGAAGCATCTGCCTCCAGCCTCCTGATACCTTTTCAAAAAAAGCTGAGGCATTCCTGTTAGAAGTAGGCGGCCGATAGATTTGAGCCCATTTTCTTCTGCTCATAAGAAAACAAACAGCAGTCAGGAGTCTATGTTTTTTCATTTGGCAGTTAAAATAGATTAAACTTTACCCACATGGTTTACCCACATGCCTGGGATGTTGAAGCTGTTAAATTTATAACAGACAGACTAACTTATTTTAATATTAGAAACCAGTATACATTTCTTGAGTTGTTCTTTATTTTGAGCTTTTAATTCCAAATTTAAAGCAATATTTATGTAAAAACCCAATCTCAGAGGCAGAGATTCTTTTTGAAGCTATTACTTTGTTTTTGAGGAAAAAAAGGCTATATTTGCTAAAACCTCCTTGTTTGAAGGATAACTTAAAAAAAATACTAATCAATAGAAATAAAATTATTATTTCTTTTATTACCACTCAGGGCCTATATACCTAGTTTATCAGCACCTGCATTTAGTACTTCACTTAACTTTGTGGAAACTGAAAAAATTTTCAGAAAAACTAACCACGAAATGGCAAACGGTGGTAATCAGAATCCAAAGGTAAGCTCAGTTAAAAACCAAGATTAAAATTATTTTGAGTATAGATAGTCTCGTATTTTATAATAATGTTTTTGTGATAATGGAAACTAATAGGCGTCTCTAAGCCTATAGCCCGACTCTGTGCTCAGTGTCCCAGATGACCTGTGTCTGAGTTTTCCTCTGACCTGTAATGTACTCAAAGGTCAAGTTCATGTTCATATTTCTTTCCGGGCCTTGAGGAGGGAAAAAGAGGAATTGTGTTTTGGACTTAGCTGGGCATTGAAGGGAACTTTCCCAATTCACCATATAATTCTTTTGTTGTTAATAATGAAAGTCTCAAAGAGGCTATATTCACTTTGGGAGAGGAGCATAAGGAAAGATGTGATAGGATTAATTCAGCATTTATTATGCAGTACTTACCATTTTGTTGGTTTATTCATTTGGTAAAGCTGAATATTTTAGGTGCCTAGATAAATTCTGTTCTACTTAACTATTTAGCTGTTCATGGCTGTATTTTTTTTTTTAAGTCTCAGTAATTTTATTTTCTTGGTAGGTGGTAGATGAAGCTCTGAAAGCAGATGATTGTGACTATCATCCTGAATTTGTACCACCATCAAGTGAGTTTTTTTCCCCTTCTGTAAATTTTTGCTGAATTCATGTAGTGTTGCCTAAGCTTCTACATGCTAAAATTCACAAAAGCCTCACTTATATTTGCTGTTGTTCTCCTTTTACTTTGCAGTACTTCTGAGTCTAGAAAAAAATTGGAATATTTATTTGAAATAAATGCTCAGTCTTTTCATAAATTTAATTTTGGAAATCCAGGTAAAGGTATGGAAAGGAAAAATGATGCTCTCTTGGTCTGCTACCTAATTTCCACTAGGCCGGTGTTTCTTTATTTCATTATCTACCCCCTGCTCTCAGAGCTGTTTCTCCTTTCATGAAACTTTAATACTTGAGCTCCCATTTGTCTGTTTTATGTTCTGTATGTACATGTGTGCTTTATATATAAAAACAGATTTTTTTCATCTTCCAGTAACCAATTCCAACTTTCTTGGGGGTGATGTCACCCCTAAGTATATGTTGAGAATGGATATACTTTAATACTAGTTTATTTAAATTATATGTGTTTAGTGCATTCCTTTATTTATGCATCTAGAAAACACGGAGACACACAGCAGACCTCATCTACTTGGTGCCTTAAGGAAATGAAAGATTGCAGAGAAGCAAATACTCATGCTGCATTTTTTTCTCAGTGTCCCTTTATACTTCCCGCTTCTGAAGGAAGTCATTCTGAAGTGGATTTCATTCTTCTCTGTCTTTTAAAACAAAGTTTGAGAGAATTCAGACATCCTCGATGGTTCACGGTTGTGGTTACACACACGTTACTTCCTCAGGCTTTCATGAGCTCCTTTCAGAGCTATTGTGGTGAGATGGTTGACCTAGTTAGGGATCCTGTTGCCCTCTTTTCTTTCACTAGTTTTTTGGTTCCTTAATTTTTTTTCAGTGTTTTTACTTCTGGCAGTTGTTTTGGTCTTATACTTCTGCAGCTCTATCTTCTCTTAGGCTCTAGTGCTGCATATTCAACCACTTACTACTGGTTAGCACTATAGCACAGATATAAAGGGGGGGAAACACAGGTGCCTGCCTTACCTGATGTGACTTTATGGCATATGCAAAATATTTGAGAATAAAACTGTTTTTCTTTAAAAACAGCTTTTAATTTATTGATATTTCTTAGGCCATTATTCAGAGAAGGCAGTGGCACCCCACTCCAGTACTCTTGCCTGGAAAATCCCATGGATTGAGGAGCCTGGTCGGCTGCAGTCCATGGGGTTGCTAAGAGTCAAACATGACTGAGCGACTTCACTTTTACTTTTCACTTTCCTGCATTGGAGAAGGAAATGGCAACCCACTCCAGTGTTCTTGCCTGGAGAATCCCAGGGACGGGGGAGCCTGGTGGGCTGCCGTCTGTGGGGTTGCACAGAGTCGGACACGACTGAAGTGATTTAGCAACAGCGGCAGCAGCAGGCCATTATTAGAACATTTAAATCATTTAAATACTGTTCATAGTTCTGCGTCTATGTTCAAAGAAATTGAGGTCCCAGAATTAGATTAATTAAATTTTGCCCTAGGTCACCCAGTAGAAATCAAACTGGAACTCTTCTTTCTAGAAGTCTCTGGTTTTGTGAGGCCCCCAGAGCTCAGGCTGTTAGCCCCTCCCTGGTACATAGCTGACTTGCTTCTCCCAAAGCTTCCTTCAGACGCACCTCGTCCCTACCTGTGCTCTCTTCTGCACAGTTGTGTACAATGTGTACAGTGGCGCTCTTCTCCTCCTTAGGAGGTCAAGGCTGAGCCGCAGGGCTGGAGAGGCAGAAGCACTGGGCATGTACACATTTACACCACCTGCCCCTTGCAGCCTGTCCTTACTTAACCCCCCTCAATCACACAGGTTTGCCTAGTGCTTCTTAAAATGAACTCCATTTGGCCCATTCTATGTAAATCCTACTTGTTACCTTAAACACAGATGCTTCATCCTCCCTGACGCCTTTCCCAGTCACTCCAACTTATGTGATTTTCCCTTCTAGGAATTACAAGAGCAATTACTATGGGATTGATATTTCAATAACAGCATAGAATCTTCTTTTTTTCTTAATGGGGATTGTTATTTAATTACTGAAGTAACTGTCTTTTTTTCCCGTATGATTATAAACTCCCTGAGAATAGAAACTATAGCCTGAAAAAAAAAAGAAAGAACTATAGCCTTCTATGTCTCGTCTATAACTATATCTCTCTTGTAAACTATATCTCTTCTGTATCTACGGTAGGGTTAAATGATAATCATCATTATAATTTATTCTTACAATAATTTTATAGCATACATAGAGAAACATTATCAATAGCTTTTTTAAAAATAGCTTTTACCTGTTAGACTCACAGTATTGCTCTCTTTGCTTTATTATTCCAATTTACATTTTTTAAAAACTTTACTTTTAAGATTGTAGATTTTTATGTACAGGTTTCAGGAACAAATACTTTTGTATTCGCAGGTCAGCCTCCAAAATATAAAGGGAAACAAAAATCTCGAAACAATGAATTGGAGAAGTTCAGGTATGTTTCTTATCTTTTTTTTTTTTGCTTTATTTTGTTTCCATAATGTCCGCCTTCCAAGAAGAAAAGAAAAATAAATCTCTTTCAAGTAGTAGCTACTTCTGCATATGTGTATTATGATAAGTACATCTTTTTCAAATGTCTAGGCATATCTTTGGAAGAAGATCATTTATCATGGATGTTAATTAACTGAGAGTCATATAATAGATACAGCAGCATTAATTTTCTAAGATTTCGAAATACATGCTCATAAGAGGAAGAGGAAGGCATATTCAGATAACTGTAAAGTAAATACTTGATCTCCTTCACTGTTCACTTGCTTTCACCTGTCTCTCAATTCCTTCTCTAGTGTCTTTCTTTAGAAATTGCTGTTAATCATTTCTTGACCATCTGGAAACTAACTGTGCGTGCCCTGACATGGCTGTATGTGTATTCAGAGGCCCTTTTGAGTCATTATCCCATTAGAGGAAAGAATTTACTAATAAAGCAACCACTTACAAAGTGGTTGGTTCTACCAAAATGCTTGGTTGTACCAAGCATTTCCCCCAATTAACAGTAGGAACTCTTGGCACCAATCTTTATAGTTAATCTCCCATTACCTACAGCGATGTAAATTGATGGCAAAGGGAAAGTGTAAATCTTACAATAGATACAGAAATTGATGAAAGCAATGAAAATGATGCTGGTGAAACTGCAAAGCCTTCCTTGCCACAGTTCCACTAGTCTTCAGTTTTCTCTTTGTATCTGAAGGCTGATTCCTTGATAGGTGCTTCAAGGAGAATGAATTTCATTTGAATGTCATAGCACTAAGAGAAATTAGTAAACTACCATTTTTTTGATGGTGCTGCAAAATACAAAGCAAAGCCATAGTGCCTTATGTTATTTTCTTATTTGTTAGAAAAGCCCTGGGTCTTCCTCCTCACCCCTCTTCTCTCAGCACAAAAAGAAACCAAAACCCAATACATGTTTATTCTTTGAATGCATAGTTACAATTTCAACGCTTTGTGTTAAAGATAACTCGATTTTCATGATGTTTTGTTTCTGTTTTCAAATTGAATACTTTTCTTGATTATATCTATTTCATGAGGTTATTAAATAATAAAGTGGATGGTGGTTTAGTCACTAAGTCGTGTCCAACTCTGTGACCCCATGGGCTATAGCCCACCAGCTCCGCTGTCCATGGAATTTTCCAGGCAAGAATACTGGAGTGGGTTGCCATTTTCCTTCTCCAGGGGATCTTCCCATCCCAGGAATTGAACCCAGGTCTCCTGCATTGCAGGCAGATTCTTTACCAACTGAGCTACATGGGAAGCCCAAGTAGGACAACCACATAAAATTCTTAGAGCCCTGGAACATAGTAAATGTTCAATACACTGGAACTGTCATCATTGTTAACACTCATTTTCATTGTTAGAACCATTCTGGCCTCTAGCTTCCCTTTATCTCTTCTAAAATGCCTTGACTACCTTCCCATATCAGACCATGGATATCTACATTCTTCATTTTCATGGCTGTAGGATATTTCGTGAAATAGATGTTATGTGAAGGAAGAATTTCTGGAGTAGGAATTGCCGTCAAAGAGCATGTGTAACTAACTTTGCCATATTTTCCTCTCAAAAAATGAGCAGTGTTCATACTGGTACTAAGCTATGAGAGGGTATGGTATAAGAAAGATGTTTATAGATTTGGTCCATGTCCCCAGTTCCTGGCACACAGCTCCTAGGACCCTTGGAGTTTCCTGAGTGAAGAGGGTCTTTGGTTACTTCCAAAAGACTTTGGAGCTCCTTCCTCCCTATTTGAGTTTATACTAATAAGGTGACTCAAAGCTGGGCCCCTGTCGTCAAGATTGAGGCTGGTCACCAAAAAGATAAAATGTGTGATTGGTTGGAACTTTCAGCAGCCTCCACCCCCCAGTCTTTTGGGAGGGAAAGGGAGCTAGAAATTGAGTTTAGTCGTGAGTGTCTAGTAATTAAATCATTCATGCCTGTTTAATGAGACCTCAATAAGAACCTCTAAACACAGGGGTTAAGGGAGCTTCTGGGTTGGTGAATACATGGAGACGGTGGGGAGCAGTGACTCGGGGGCAGTGTGAAAGCAGCGTGGTGCTTCTCCCCCAACACCTTCCCTGAGTCTTTTCCACTGAGCTGCTCCTGACCTCTGTCCTTACAATTCACTGATAACCATAAGTAAAGTGCTTTCCTGAGTTCTGTGGGTTGTCCTCAGGAATAGTTGAACCTAAGGGGGTTGATCACAGGAACCCCTGAATTTGTAGTCAAGTGGGGCATAAGCGTGGGTAGCCTGGGTACCCCATTGTGGCTGAAGTGAGGGCAGCCTTGTGAGACTGAGCCTCTAACCTGTGGGGCCTGAGTTACTAACTCCATAACTGGTGTTAGACGTGAATTGTTGGACTCTTAGTTGATGTTGCAGAATTGGTGTGGAAAATCACAGGTATTTGGTTTCAAAGCGCCACACATTTGGTGTCAGAACTGGTGTCAGAAAACACCACCTTAAGGTCAGCCTTTCTGAAATGTTTGTGTCTTTTTATTTGATTTTCACATGAAATGGAGCATCTTTGCGGTATTTATTGGGCACGTTAATTGTCTCAGGAGTTTGTTTTTATTGATGACTTATATTTGTAATAACTTGGTGATAGGTGTAAATCCCAATTTTTTTTTTTTTTTTTTTAAGCTGTTCTTCCATAATGTTTATATAATGAATTCATCTGGTCCTCCTTCCCCTCTAATTTAATAGGGGTTTTATTAAACTTAGAAATTACTTGGCAGAGAATCAGCATCTTGGTAATATTTCTGTTTAGGAATTTGTGACTCTCCATTTGCTCAATGTTTGATATGACTTTCAGTAAATGATAGTATTTCCCTTTATATAAGCAGGATTGTTTTAAAATAATTCACAACAGTACTTTTCTCTTTTAGCCCTGGTTCACAAGAAACTTTACCAGTAGATTTGAAAAACATCTTGGAGAAACAGTTTTCTAAATCTTCCAGAGCCGCACACCAGGTAAAGGCAGAGACTTTGCTAATGGAAAAGAGATTCTCTGAAAATAACATTTTGTCACTTGAATGAAGTCTAATCACGTACCACTCTAAGTTTTTTGGTTTTTCTAATGTAATTTCAGTTATGGACATAGAATTTGATAGATGATTGCTAAGAGATCAAGCTATCCTTAAATTTAAGTTTTAACTTGGTAGTTATGTGAACCTGAGATTTAACTAATGGTTAATACTGCACAAGTGTTTGTTTCCAAAAGATTTAAAAGGAAGAAGGAAGTCTTTCCAAAGATGTAAAGCTTTGGAGATCTTTGCTTCCCAAAGTTTTAACTTTTAAGTTAAATAATGTAAAAAGGTTTAAATACCTGCAGTTTTATTATACCTACCATAAAATCTTAAAGGAGCAAACATTTTATTCTTTGATTTATCAGATAACTGTATATAAAATTCTTTCTATGATATTGAGTAAGTAATAAAAAATATACTTTAAGGGGGAAGAAATGAATAGGCAGAGCACAGAGGATTTCTCAGGCTGTGAAGATTCTTTGTCTGATGGTATAGATGATGGACACATTATGCACTTGTCTGAGTCTATAGAATGTACACCAAGAGTGAGCCATAGGGTTCACAGGCAAGCTGTGGGCTTCAGATGATTAGGTGGTGTCAGTGTCAGTTAATCCTTGGTTTAAGAAAAAAAAAAACTGTATGTCATTCTGATGAGTGATACTGATAGTGGGAGAAGCTATGCATTTAAGGAAACAAGGAAGTTTGTGGAAATCTTGGTGCCTCCCTCTTAGGTTTTTTTGTAAACCTAAAACTGCTCTCAAATAAAACATTTTTAAAAATGCAAGGGATAAAGCTAAAAGATTACTTTGAAGGAAATTTGTCAAGCTGAATGCATGTATTAAAAGAACAGAGACATTTACATATTTGCTTGTTTATTGCTGCACCATGTGGAATCTTTGGTTCCCTGACCAGGGATCGAACTCACACTCCTTGCATTGGAAGTGAGGAGCCTTAATCACTGGACCACCAGGGGATTTCCAAGACTTTTAAATTAGTGACACTCTCCTCTCAAGAACAAGGGGGAAGAAAACAAACAAAAAAAGAAAAGAAGGAAATAACAAAGTAGAAAATAATGAAATGAGCCTCTCAGCTTCTGAGATGGCCCACACTCTGTGGAGTGTGTTTCTCTCTAAATAAGTCTCAGTTCAGTTCAGTCGCTCAGTCGTGTCTGACTCTTTGTGACCCCATGAATTGCAGCACGCCAGGCCTCCCTATCCATCACCAACTCCCGGACTTTACTCAAACTCATGTCCATTGAGTCGGTGATGCCATCCAGCCATCTCATCCTCTGTCGTCCCCTTCTCCTCCTGCCCCCAATCCTTCCCAGCATCAGTCTTTTCCAATGAGTTAACTCTTCGCATGAGGTGGCCAAAGTATTGGAGTTTCAGCTTTAGCATCAGTCCTTCCAAAGAACACCCAGGACTGATCTCCTTTAGAATGAACTGGAATAAGTCTACTTCTTACCTATTAAAAGAAAAAGAAAGTAATGAAATGGAACAACACATAAAGGATCCACAGAGCTAAAAGTTGACTCTTTGTCTTTGACAACATAAATAAAATTTATGTACCAGTGACCCACTCCAGTACTCTTGCCTGGAAAATCCCATGGATGGAGGAGCCTGGTAGGCTCCAGTCCATGGGGTCACTAAGAGTCAGACACAACTGAGCGACTTCACTTTCACTTTTCACTTTGATGCATTGGAGAAGGAAATGGCAACCCACTCCAGTGTTCTTGCCTGGAGAATCCCAGGGACGGGGGAGCCTGGTGGGCTGCCGTCTATGGGGTCGCACAGAGTCGGATATGACTGAAGCAACTTAGCAGCAGCAGCAGCAGCATGGAAACTAAACTGTGGTGTTGGAGAAGACTCTTGAGAGTCCCTTGGACTGCAAGGAGGTCAAACCAGTCAGTCCTAAAGGAAATCAATCCTAAATATTCATTGGCAGGACTTGGTGTTGAATCTTCAATACTTAAGCCATCTGATGTGAAGAGCGGATTCGTGAGAAAAGACCCTGATGCTGGGAAGGATTGAAGGCAGGAGAAGGGGGTGACAGAGGATGAGATGGTTGGATGGCATCACCGACTCAATGGACATGAGTTTGAGTAAACTCCGGGAGTTGGTGATGGACAGGGAAGCCTGGCATGCTGCAGTCCATGGGGTCACAAAGAGTCAGACACGCTTGAGCAACTGAACAACTGCAGCGGACACTGATGGGTTTCGCAGGTGATGCTAGTGGTAAAGAATCTGCCTGCCAATGTAGGAGATGCAGGAGACTTAGGTTCTGTTTCTGGGTTGGGAAGATCCTCTGGAGAAGAAAATGGCAACCCACTCCAGTAGTCTTGCCTGGAAAATTCCCTGGGGTCACAAAGAGTTGGAAAGGACGGAACACACATGAACTGATAGAAGATACAATAAAGCAATTTCAAGAGTGGAAAAGGCACATTACTCATAGATGCTTTACTCTTACAATTACTATATCAAAATACTATTATGAACATTATACCAAGAAACTTAAAAATGTATATAGATGAAATAGACAAATTTCTAGAAAAATCCAGCTTATAAAAACTCAGAAAGGCAGAGGAACCAGAGATCAAATTGCCAACATCTGCTGGATCATGGAAAAAGCAAGAGAGTTCCAGAAAAACATCTACTTCTGCTTTATTGACTATGCCAAAGCCTTTGACTGTGTGGATCACAATAAACTGTGGAAAATTCTGAAAGAGATGGGAATACCAGACCACCTGACCTGCCTCTTGAGAAATCTGTATGCAGGTCAGGAAGCA
>SJYT01036854.1:10419-94768 GCA_006410635.1 Cephalophus harveyi | reverse complement strand
CAAAGAGTCGGACACGACTGAGCGACTGAACTGAACTGAGCTGAACTGAATAAAAACTCACTCAGAAAGAAACAGAAACTTTAACAGAATCTGTGGATTACAACAAATTGTGGAAAATTCTTAAAGAGATGAGAATACCAGACCACCTTACCTGCCTCCTGAGAAATCTGTATGCAGGTCAAGAAGCAACAGTTAGAACCAGGCACGGAATGATGGACTGGTTCATAATTGGGAAAGAAGTATGTCAAGGCTGTATATTGTCACCCTGGTTATTTAACTTATAAGCAGAGTACATCATGCAAAATGCCGGGCTGGATGAAGCTCAAGCTGAAATCAAGATTGCCTGGAAAAATATCAATAACCTCATATATGCAGATGACACCACCCTTATGGCAGAAAGCAAAGAGGAACTAAAGACCTCTTGTTGAAGGTGAAAGAGGAGACTGAAAAAACTGGCTTAAAATTCAACATTCAAAAAAACAAAGATCATGGCATTTGGTCCCATCAAAAGAACAAAGTCAGTGGACTTAACGCTATCTGCTCCTTATGTCAAAGAGAAAGTGAAGTCACTCAGTCGTATCCGACTCTCTGCAACCCTGTGGACTGTAGCCTGCCAGGCTTCTCCATCCATGGGATTTTCCAAAGAAGAATACTGGAGTGGGTTGCCATTTCCTTCTCCAGGGGATCTTCCCGACCCAGCAATGGAACCTGGGTCTCCTGCATTGCAAGCAGGCACTTTACTGTCTGAGCCACTAGGGAAGCCCTGGTCCCATCACTACCGGTCCTATCAATTCATGGCAAATAGATGGGGAAACAATGGAAACAGTGGCCAACCTTTATTTTCTTGGGCTCCAAAATCACTGCAGACAGTAAGTGCAGCCATGAAATTTAAAAGACACTTGCTCCTTGGAAGTAAAGCTGTGACAAACCTGGATAGCATGTTAGGAAGCAGAGACATTACTTTGCTGACAAAGGTCTGTCTAGTCAAGGCTATGGTTTTTCCAGTAGTCATGTATGGATGTGAGAGCTGGACCATGAAGAAGGCTAGGGACCGAAGAATTGATGCTTTTGAACTGTGGTGTTGGAGAAGACTCTTGAGAGTCCCTTGGACTGCAAGAAAATCAAACCAGTCCATCCTAAAGGAAATCAACCCTAAGTCTTCATTGGAAGGACTGATGCTGAAGCTGAAGCTCCAATACTTTGGCCATCTGATGCGAGAGCTGACTCCTTGGAAAAGACCCTGATGCTGGGAAAGACTGAGGGCAGGAGGAGAAGCGGACAACAGAGGATGAGATGGCTGGATGGCATCACTGACTCAATGGATAAGAGTGTAAGCAAACCCCAGGAAATGGTGAAGGACAGGAAAGCCTGGTGTGCTGTAGTCCATGGGGTCGCAAAGAGTCAGACATGACTGAACGATAACAGAATCCAGAATTTCTAGAACCAGCCATAACTAGTCACTATTCCAGTCATTGAATACCTATAGACTATTTTTGGTGAAAAGTTGTTTGTTTTGTTTTGTTGTTTGTTTTGGTTAAATGTGATTCCTACAAGTCTGCTTTGACAGTTCAGTGCTCTGTAAATACAGGTCTGTTTCTTCTAAAATAAAATACTGGATTTAAATCCCCCTCAAATGAATATTAACATGGAACACAATACTTATTTCAGTATGTGAGTCATTTTAAAATTCTTTTATCTATTTTAGGTATATATGACATTTCTTTTTAAGGTCTGTTGGAATGAAGCAAGTTTCAAGCATTTTTAATGTTTCCTGATCAGTTTCAACAGCTTTCTAATTAATTGCGTGAAAGCATTTTTAGAATTTCTATCAGTGTTTAAATTGTCAGTGATTGAGTTTATTGATCCTGAAGACTGAGGGACTTAAATATTGAAGACAGTTTGTAAAGACAAAAGATTGCTTAAATAAAAATGATAGTTATTTTTGAGCTTTCATTTGTTTAACACACCTTTACTTAGGCCCCTGTGTATGCTGAGGACTGGCAGTGCCATTCAGCCCACTCATGGAGCTTTCAGAACAGACCACTAACTTGTACTGTATTGAGAGGATTAATTTCCAATGGAAACATAAGGCAAATGGATCTGTTTTCTAGAATGAAAGATTAGAATGAAATTAATTCATTCAAGGCTAGTAAACCAGTATGTATGCAGATAGCACATCATCTTCTGTAAATGTTAAAATTCTTGTTACAACATAAATATGGCTGTTGTTGAGCTATTAAAATTCTGTATAGCAAATACTAAGTTTATGTGAGAACTGCTCTTTTCTGTGTGTATTCAGGGGTAAAATTCTCTTAAACTTTCATTCATTGGACAAAAAGCAATAGGTAGCTTTGTTTGTGACCAGACTGTTTTTCCCTCTATGTGTTTTAGATCCTCATTGTTAGAAACAGTGAGGAATGTCACGCACATATTTGCATTTTCTGCTCCAGTGAACTGCGTACACATGTATGTCAGGACTTGAGATGTAAGTTTAGCCTGTAGTCTTATTTCTCCAGTCTTCATACAACTTTTTTAGCCTATAGCTGTTGCCATGTAACTAAAATCTGAATTCAAATTATAGTGTATATGCTCATGTATATTCAGATTATAAAGTTTTTCTCACTTTGAGGATGCATTATAGCAGTTTTTTCTTTATGCTCTTCCCTTTGCATTTAACCTAGTATTATAATATCTCTCCCAATAATTCTAATCATATTCAAGTACATGTTAGGCAGGAATAGAGCTACTGATTGAAGTAGCCATTTCTTGCTGAGAATTAGGGTTTGTTTTAGGACACGAGGGCAGTTGTTGAAATCTGATAGTGACCCGTAAATTGATTGCTTGTTCTTACTTGTCTAATTGTTCAAGTCTCAGCCAAATAATATACTTACTTAAATGATGGTTAATGTTCTCCATTTGTGCTGTTAAAACTTCCAAACACTGTCTGTCTAGTCTGGTAAAGAGAACACGACTTAATATTATAAAGTGAACCACCCTTTCCTATCATGGGCAGCACTGGAAATGTTGGAATTAAGATGTGAAGCTGTACGTTTTAATTTCTACTTTAATGGTGGTATGCTGAAAAAGGACTATAATGCATAAAGGTTAGCTTTGCATATTTTATGATCAGTTATAAGGTATAACTGCTTAATGATGAACTTTGGCATCTTATGTTTTAGACTAAACATTCACAGCTCTAGACTACTGAAATAGGATTTCTTTTTGCAGGATTTTGCTAATATAATGAAAATGCTGAGAAGCTTAATCCAGGATGGCTACACGGCCTTGCTGGAGCAGCGCTGCCGCAGTGCCGCCCAGGCCTTCACAGAGTTGCTCAACGGTTTAGATCCTCAAAAAATAAAGGTAAAATCGACTCCTGGTGATTTGTTTATCAGTGCGGACGCATTTCAGAGGAACGTAGACGAGAACCAAAACTTTGGTTTCGTTGTTTTAGTGTATCTTAGACCATGCTGAGATTGGCTGAATCTACTCCAGGTTGTGAGAAGCAGATAATGCTCTGATTCAGCCTCTATGGTTGCCCTAGCTATACAGCCTGGATTTAAACTCTCATTGCACTATAGCTGGTGTTGGTTAGAGTTCTTGGCCTTTTCTCTTTATTAGAGTACAAAATCAAGGATTTGACTCACTTTAGTCATGTCTTTTCATCTACAAAGAAACTATTGGCTAGGTAAATAGTTTATGTGGGGTTGCGAGAGAGCAAATATTGAGTTGGCCATAAAAGTTTGTTTGAGTTTTTCATAAGATGGTATAGCAAAACCTGAATGGACTTTATGGCTAACCCAAGAATGTTACACTTCCCATTTTTATGCAGAAGAACATGATATCAATTTTTGTATTATGAACCATGTTCAAGTAATTCTGATACAGTGATTCTGTGTTTTAAACACTTCATAGCAATATAATTGCATATCTTTACAAAATATGTTTTCTAATTCTATTTGGCCTTGACCCAATAGCAATTAGATTGTTTACACTTCTTTTACTGTTGTGGTTATCATATCAATATGGTGTAAATTGGGCAGAATTATGTTCAGATATTTAACAAGAGGATTTTTATTAACAGCAATTGAACCTGGCCATGATTAACTACGTGTTAGTAGTCTATGGACTTGCCATTTCACTCCTTGGAATAGGACAGCCTGAGGTAAGATTTGTAACAGTGATAATAGACTCTTAAAATACACCATTAACTTTAGAAGGTATGTTAAAATAGTTTTCCCTTCTGGGCTTGTTTCCTTCTGTGTACTTTTTTTCTCTTCCAGTTTTACTGAGATAATTGACATACAGCTTTGTATAATTTTAAGGTGTACAGCATAATGATCTGACTGATTAAATCATGAAATGATTAGCACAGTAAGTTTAGGGAGTGCTGTCTGTGTACTTTCTTGATAATTTTTTCTACACTTGATCTTGGCCAAAAAGCTGAGAAGTGATGATAATTTTTTCTGAAACGCCTAAATTTAATTTAGTTTGTGTTTTGTTTTTTTTTTTTTTAAAGAAAATTTAGTTTGTATTTCCATTAGAAAAAAGTTATGCCAGGTCACCAGTGGGAATCTACTTTTTATTCATATAAAAAGTAAAGGACCTGACGTGTCATGATAGATTTTGGAAATACATCGAGGGAAAAGGCAAGTTGGAAATGTAGTAAACAGTGTGATACCACTGATGTACAATTTGGAATATTTACAGAACAGAAGTATATATTTATGGCTATCTGCATCTTGTAAAAGAAAAAAAAATGAACTAGCCTTATATATCAAGTTTAAGGTAATGGCTGCATTTAGTGATAGAAGAAAGGAGTTGGACTTGGGAGGTTAAAAAAGGAGAGTTCAGCTTTGTGTTATACTGTTTTATTTTTAAAAACATACTTAAAATGCTAATATTAATAGCTCTTAGTTCTGGATAGCAAGTACCTTGGGTATTTTATTATTTCCTAGAGTTCAGGCTTCCCATAACCACATGCAGTCGGATATGGGTGTGAGCACACCTGGTGTCCATTACTCACGGTCCTTTAGTGTGCCCCTGGAAAGCTTACTTACCTGCACTGCCCAGCATTATACTCCGCTTTCCATGGTGTTGGATCTTTGAAAAGTAGAAATGGTTCTAGAATTAACCTCAGGGAGAAATCACCCTGTGTACCAACTTAGGCTCCAAGCTTCCTAGGCTAGATGAGGCTTAACCCTAACAGCTACCTAATGAGGTTCACTCTCTGAGTGGTCCACAGAGCCCGAGAGTCGTTTTTCCCATGACAGGCTGCTTTTCTTGTCCTGATGCGGCGGATGCATGTCTTCCATTAGGGACTCTCTGACTCTGTTTTCTGGTAGATTTTTGAAGCCAGGGCGACATGTTATCAACAGAGTAATAATAAATATCATATTTTGCTTCATCAGAATTGAAGAAATAGTTTATTACATTTTTAATTTACTTTGATTTAATTTTTATTAAAAAAAAAACAGGGTGATAGAACTTAAAAGAATGATAGACATTTAAAATAATTTCATCAATCAGAGTATCTCCAGAAGGAATTGATGTATTTACTCCAGAAAAGCCCTTGCTTTAGAATGCCTCCTTTAGAACTGGCTTCAGAGCTTCTTCTTAACTCCATTCTGTAGTGACATTTCCTTTATCACCCACAATGGCGTGACGGCCAATATTACTTTGAGCTAAATATCGTTTGGATTTTTTCCAAAACAAAATTCATTCAAAGCCCAGAAGCTTCCACTGTTGAGAATTGTCAAAAGAATGTATTTTAAGTTCTAAATTTTTACTAAATAGCTGTTTTTAAGATACAGCATTTGTCTTATGTCACAAAACATTGTGGCAATATTATTGGAATTCCTGGGACTCTAAGGGAGCAGTGCTTACTAGGATACATGTTGTAGTGCATTTACATCCAAATCAGTCTTTTTGCCATGAGCTTATTTCTTTTTTAGCCAGCACACTCTGGGTCCTGTGTATGTGTTAGTAAATGCTCATTTGGTGCATTGCCTGTGTTCAGTGCCAACTTCTCATTCCAGAGCTGGATCATTTTGGTTCTGTGTCTAAGTATCCATATGGTCATATTTTATGTAATTGCTAAGGATATGAAATGCAGAAGGTGTAATTTTTCCATAGAAATTTTTGGGTATACAGTTGTTTTTAATATTACACAAAAAGAATCAACCTTCAGGTAAAATCTGTTCCCAGCCTTTTTTTCTCTGTAAGTGATCACTGTTCTCATTGCTGCCAAAGGAGTTATCTGAAGCTGAAAACCAGTTTAGGAGGATGATTGAACACTACCCCAATGAAGGACTTGATTGCTTGGCCTACTGTGGAATTGGAAAAGTATATTTGAAAAAAAACAGGTTAGTGGAAACTACACTACATTATGCTCTAGGCTGGTAACTCATTTGAAGTCTCATGGGATGATGATCCCTGTTCTGGAGTGATTTTGACATCTTTTCCTACATACTGTGATAATTGTGTTCACTTTGGGGACTGGCATTTCAATATTTATTATTAAAGTCAGCAATTCAGTTACCAGTGCTTTCTAATTTTAAATCTAATAAGAAATTCATTAATAATGTGGCACAGAAGTTTTACATTGTATGTTTTGGTATATGTCATTTATAAATGGTGACTGAATTGATATAAATTAATGGTTTACATTACCCCTTCATGGATCACAGCCTTGTGGTGAAGGGGCTTGTTTACCCCATGAAGCTATGAACCGTGCTGTGCAGGGTCACCCAAGGATGGATCGTAGTGAAGAGTTCTGACAAAATGTGGTCCACTGGAGGAGGGAATGGCAAACCACTCCAGTATTCTACTTCTCCTTCACTGATTACATAATCTTTGACTGTGTGAATCACAACAAACTGTGGGAAATTCTTTAAAGATGGAAATACCACATCACCTTACCTGTCTCCTGAGAAACTTTTGTGCAGATCAGTAAACAACAGTTAGAACCTTACATGGAACAACTGACTGGTTCAAAATTGGGAAAGGAGCATAACAAGGCTGTATTTTGTCACCCTGTTTATATAACTTACATGCAGAGTCAGTTCAGTTTAGTCCCTCAGTCGTGTCCAGCTCTTTGCGACCCCATGGACTGCAGCACGCCAGGCCTCCCTGTCCATCACCAACTACTGGAGTTTGCTCAAACTCAAGTCCATCGAGTTGGTGATGCCTTCCAACTATCTCATCCTCTGTCGTCCCCTTCTCCTCCTGCCTTCACTCTACATACAGAGTACATCATGCTAAATGCCAGACTGGATAAATCACAAGCTGGAATCAAGACTGCTGGGAGAGATATCACCAATCTCAGATATGCAGATGATACCACTCTTAATGGCAGAAAATGAAGAGGAACTAAAGAGCCTCTTAATGAGGGTGAGAGAGGAGAATGAGAAAGCTGGCTTAAAGCTCAGCTGTCAAAAAAAACTAAGGGAGGTTGTGGCATCCAGTCCCATCACTTCATGGCAAATAGAAGGGGAAAAGTGAAAGCAGTGACAGATTTTATTTTCTTAGGCTCCAAAATCACTGCAGACGGTGACTGCAACCATGAAATTAAAAGATGCTTGCTCCTTGAAAGGAGACCTGTGACAACCTAGACAGTGTATTAAAAAGCAAAGACACTTCGCTGACAAAAGTCCTTATAGTCAAAGCTATGATTTTTCCAGTAGTCATGTATGGATCCAAGAGTTGGACTGTAAAGAAGGCTGAGTGCCAAAGAATTGATACTTTTGAATTGTTCTGGAGAAATCCTTAAGAGTCCCTTGGACGGTGAGGAGATCAAACCAGTCAATCCTAAAGGAAAATCAACACTGGATATTCATTGGAAGGACTGATACTGAAACTGAAGCTCCAGTACTTTGGCCAGCTGATGTGAAGAGTGGACTAAATGGAAAAGACCCTGATACTGGGAAAGATTGAGGGCTGGAGGAGAAGCAGGTACCAGGATGAGGTGGTTGGATGGCATCATTTACTATATGAACATGAATTTGAGCAAACTCTGGGAGACAGTGAAGGACCAGGAAGTCTGGCTTGCTGCAGTCACCTATTCTCCCCTCAAAACTTGTATGAGGATGGTTTTAATATGAAGTATATATTTGTTGAAAGACATCACATGTTAGAAGAAGTGAAGTTGCTCAGTTGCTTCTCCTCCTGCCTTCACTCTACATACAGAGTACATCATGCTAAATGCCAGACTGGATAAATCACAAGCTGGAATCAAGACTGCTGGGAGAGATATCACCAATCTCAGATATGCAGATGATACCACTCTTAATGGCAGAAAATGAAGAGGAACTAAAGAGCCTCTTAATGAGGGTGAGAGAGGAGAATGAGAAAGCTGGCTTAAAGCTCAGCTGTCAAAAAAAACTAAGGGAGGTTGTGGCATCCAGTCCCATCACTTCATGGCAAATAGAAGGGGAAAAGTGAAAGCAGTGACAGATTTTATTTTCTTAGGCTCCAAAATCACTGCAGACGGTGACTGCAACCATGAAATTAAAAGATGCTTGCTCCTTGAAAGGAGACCTGTGACAACCTAGACAGTGTATTAAAAAGCAAAGACACTTCGCTGACAAAAGTCCTTATAGTCAAAGCTATGATTTTTCCAGTAGTCATGTATGGATCCAAGAGTTGGACTGTAAAGAAGGCTGAGTGCCAAAGAATTGATACTTTTGAATTGTTCTGGAGAAATCCTTAAGAGTCCCTTGGACGGTGAGGAGATCAAACCAGTCAATCCTAAAGGAAAATCAACACTGGATATTCATTGGAAGGACTGATACTGAAACTGAAGCTCCAGTACTTTGGCCAGCTGATGTGAAGAGTGGACTAAATGGAAAAGACCCTGATACTGGGAAAGATTGAGGGCTGGAGGAGAAGCAGGTACCAGGATGAGGTGGTTGGATGGCATCATTTACTATATGAACATGAATTTGAGCAAACTCTGGGAGACAGTGAAGGACCAGGAAGTCTGGCTTGCTGCAGTCACCTATTCTCCCCTCAAAACTTGTATGAGGATGGTTTTAATATGAAGTATATATTTGTTGAAAGACATCACGTGTTAGAAGAAGTGAAGTTGCTCAGTTGCGTCCGACTCTTTGCGACCCCATGGACTGTAGCCTACCAGGCTCCTCTGTCCGTGGGATTCTCCAGGCAAGAATACTGGAGTGGGTTGCCATTTCCTTCTCCAGGAGATCTTCCCAACCCAGGGATCGAACCCGGGTATCCCGCATTGCAGGCAGATGCTTTACCATCTGAGCCACCAGGGAAGCCGAGAGTTAGAAGAAAGGAAAAAAAAAAAAAACTTTTCTGAACTTGTACATGAAGTCCTTACTCAAACTTTTAATACGTATCTGTTCCCTGTTTCATGTCTTACCTCCCCAAATGTCTATGAGCATTAGGGGACAGGATTATGATTTGAGCTTTCTAAAAAACAACTCGCTGTTCCTGCCACTTAAACCCAGTATAGTGGTAGGTATGTTAGATTACTTTTATAAAGAAATAATTAACTTATTGAATATCATTCATAACTTTTAATTATCCTTAAATTGTCATCTTAACTGTTTAGAGGAAATGTTATCAGACCATTGGGATTCTTGAGAACTCAACTTTAGAGACTGTCTAGAACCTTCTTTAAAGGTCTTTAAAGATTAAAGAAATTTATTTTACTTCCTAAAGCTACTGTCTGACCATCTCAACTCTGTTAAGAATCAGAGGTAGTGAGGATTTTGGAATCATCTCCATGGTAATAACAAATGCAATTAATTTGAAAGTTTAGTGTAAGTTGTTTAGGACACACCCGTTTAATGCAGTGACCACACGCACATATTCACTAGATCTAGGAAAATAACATAAATGTGCAACATCATGGAGGTTATGATAAGTGAAGAAGTGTTTTACCATTTTGAAAGTCATTTAAAATTTTTAAAAATTTTATTGAAGTATTGTTGATTTACAGTGTTGTGGAAAGGCTTTTAAATTTTAATTTCAAAATAATACAGTTTGGCATCCAGTGACCAATAAACTAGCTGGCTTTTTGCCATTGTAATGTGTAGTCTCTGGTTTAAAATCTTGCTGTTTAAAACCATCTTACGGTGGATGGTGGTCTAGCTTTCCTGCAGGTGAAGTCATCTACACAAAGGTAAAAATGACTTCTTCAATTGGGAGATGGTTTCAAGATTGAAAAATAGGAAACCTTTTGCTTCTGTAGTCTAACAAGAAGAATAGAGACTGGGAGAACCTTATAATTCATTATTCTAGTATTCTTTGGTTGAATGAACTTTGGGAATCTATTGGTATTATTTTTTTAGCTGTAAATTGGCACTAAAACATATCATATTTATAGTAAAACAGTTCACATACACATTTGTTGTGTTAAAATAATCAACTGCTTTATAGCTGAAGAAAGATGTCCAGAATACACAAGCTCTTTAACAGTTTTACAGCAGAGGGATTTTATTATAGCCATTTTAAATGAATCAAGTTAAAAAAAAATTTCCCCGTTTATGATTAATTAGTTGAAGTGGACCTATGGTGTTGCACTACAAGGACCTCCTTTAATTAGATTAGTAAATTAAATAAAAATGGAACAACCAAATTTGTTCAGTTTTCTGTTTTAATTGTGGAAAACTTTAAAAAGTAAATTACAGCTTTAAACGAACTAGTGTGCACCTACCATAGTAAAGCCAGTGTCCTGGTAGACTTGTGTTTAATTTATATTACTTTTGTAGCAAAGAGTGATAATGTCTTGGTTTTTTGAAGAAAATATGGGTTACTGTGAATATTTCTGTGCAGTGATTTGTCAAATGTACTCTTCCTGGTAAGCTTGAAATCTCTGTGCCTTGTGGGGAGTAGAAATTCACATCACATCTTTAATACCTTCTTCGTAATTCTGACTTTAGGTTTTTAGAAGCTCTTAATCATTTTGAGAAAGCAAGAACCTTGATCTATCGTCTTCCTGGAGTGTTAACTTGGCCCACAAGTAATGTGGTTATTGAGGAGACTCAGCCAGGGAAGATAAAGGTAATTATTTCTGTAGAACTTACTAACCATAAAAGCTCATCTGCACTCCTGCGCTCTTGACTCAGGTATAAGATGACAGAGAGGTAGTAACACTCTGTCCTCAGCTCCTTCATTTCCCCTTTAAAAACTGGTGGAATCACCAATATTTATTGAGTATTTCCTATTTGCCAATCATATACCTTCCATTTATCATTACCTGTACCTCTTCCAACAACCCTATGTGATGAGCACTGTGATTATTCCCATTTGACAGATGAGAAAGATTATGTTTAGACAGATTAATTGATGAGTTCAGATTAACCAGCTCTGAAATGGTGGAGCTGACTTGAATCCAGGCATTCTGGCTAGAGTGCACTGTTGTGTGCTGGCTGTACATAGAGGAAGATTTCACATTATTGTTTCCTTATACTTTCTATAGTTATTGATATTGTATTTGAAGACCTAAAAAGTATAAATTGGTCTCATGTCCAGAATCATGGGGTGCTTTGCCAGTTCTAGAAAGACTAAATCATGTAACTTGACTGGGATAGGCCTTTACTTGTGGTGAGCTCTGGTGTATACTCAGAATTTGCTTTTAACTAAAGCTTTTATAAGCATAGGAATCAACTCTTACTCTAATTAAAAGTAGCCAGAAGATCTACATAGGAGTATCTGCCAACAGCTTGTATAAATAGGTAATAAATGTGCAAAGTGTTTTCAACAATTAGCCATCAGAAAAATGCAAATGAAAACAGGGTACCACTTCACACCCATTAGGGTGGCTATAATCAAAAAGACAGTACAAGTGTTGGCAAGAATGTGGAGAAATCAGAACCCCCATACATTGCTATAAAATTTAAAATGGCGGAGCTGCTTTGGAAAATAGTCTGGCAGTTCTTCATTGGTTAAAGATAGAGTTACCAAATGACTGAGCAATTTCAGTTCTAAATATACTCAGAGACAGGAACACATAAGTTCTCCCAAAAACTTACACATGAATGTTCATAGTAGCGTTATTCAAAATAGTCAAAAAGTGGAAAGAACTCAAAGGCCATTAGTTGATGAATGGTTAAATAAAATGTGGTGTATCCATATAACACATTTGGCCATAAAAAGGAGTGAAGTAGTGATACATACTACAACATAGATGAACCTTGAAAACATTATGCTGAGTGAAAGCAGCCAGGTATGAAGTGCCAGATACTGTGTGATTCTGTTTAGCTGGAATCTCCACAGTAGGACTTTTTTCTTTGGGGGCTACACCACATAGCATGTGGGATCTTAGTTGCCCAACCAGGGATCGACCCTGTGCCCCCTGCAATGGAAGCACAGAGTGTTAACCACTGGACCTCCAATGAAGTGCTCACAATAAGAAAATCTATATATGAAGGCAGATAGTATATGAGTGGTTGTCAGGGGATAGGGGACTGAGGAAAGATGAGGGATTACTCATGGGTATGGGATTTCTTGTTGGGTGGTAAAAATGTTTTAAATTTAGGCTATGGTCATGGTTACATGACTCTGAATATACCAACAAACCACTGAACTATACACTTTAAGTGCATGAATTGTATGGTACATGAATTATATATGAACAAAACTGTTATAAAAAATAAAACGGACTATTGGATTTTCCTCTCTTTATTCTGGACTGGGATGGAGGCATTGGAACTACTGATAACAATGAACCATCCTGGGAAGCCTGGCATGAGTCTTGGGGGCTTCAGTGGCAGTGGTGTAATTCTTCAGAGGATGGGCAAGCACAAGTGCAGGGTTTCGGGGAGGAGGATGAATGTCAATGGAGGATGGGAGGATGTCCCAGGTGAAGTGACCCTGGGCAGAACAGTGGAGTCCTAAGGGTAATTCTACCTCATTAGGCACCTGTGAATGCTTAAAGGAGGTTTTTAAGAGATATGTGTTGTAAAATGAGGTTTGGGGATTACAACAAAGGATAAGGTTTTGATTCAGTCTGAAATTCTGAAAATTTTTTGTGCAGTCCTTTTCTTCCATTCTTTTCTCAGCATGTCTCTGTATTAGCCTCTCTCCAGCAGGAAAAACTTTATAAGTTGTATGTAGTTTCTTGGGTAAAAGGCATTTGGTCCTTTCTGTGCTGAAAATATTTTGATAGCAAGAGATTATTGAAAGAAGGTGATTGATGAATTAGTGTTGTCATATTATTTTTGTTTACTTTTGTTGTAGATGCTGTTAGAAAAATTCGTTGAAGAATGCAGGTTCCCTCCAGTGCCAGATGCCACTTGTTGCTATCAGAAGTGCCATGGATATTCCAAAATTCAGATATACATAACCGATCCAGACTTCAAGGTACAGAATGAGGGTATACCGGGACATGAACTTGCTGAATCGTGCCTGAAAATGATTTCAGAACAAATTCTTTAATTGGAGCCACCCAAGTTCTCTGCTTTGCTGGCAGCTTCTCGTCCTCTTGTCTGCCTCCTCCCCTGACTTCAGTCTGCAGCACCTCACGTGGGGGCCCAGAGTCGTTGAAATAAACACCGAGGGCAGTGGTGGTGACCTGAGAAGGCAGGCTAGCTAATTCCATTTCCGCCTTCTAGCCACTGTTCTGTGTAATTGCCTGCTCCTTAGGAGCCCAGGAAACACAGTGAGGTAGTTAACCTGATTGGCCGCAGTTCTAATTTCTTACATAATTTGAGTCCAAGAGTCTGAAGAATTGAAATCCAAGAATCATTCTGATCACTGAATAACTCCTGGAGACCTAAATCTGAGACTGAGTCTGGTAGTTAATTGAGTGAATAGAACACTGCACCTTAGTTTATTCAAGAAGATAGAAGCTGCCTGCTGTCCCTTGTTAGTAGTTCAGATGAAGTAAAGTTTATAAAATATTTGATATTTTGTAAACCACTCCAGTATTCTCTCCTGGAACACCCCCATGGACAGAGGAGCCTGGTGGGCTGTAGTCCATGGGGTCACAAAGAGTCAGGCACAACTGAGCGACTAACACTTTCACTTCCAAAGGAATATGCAACTGTAAATTGTGGAAATGAATGTCAGTCAAGCTCAGTGTTTTCAGCGCTAGGCAGTCTGGGGTATGGAAGTACTATACTCCCCTAGGAGGAAATGTGACATCTAGTTATGTCTGCCAGGTGAAGGGAGGTCTCTGTCTTATTGTGTGTTGTGGGTGTGAAAGAGAGAGTGTATGTAGACATTTTTAAGATGTGAATTAAAAATTGTTTTAAAACCCCAGGGTTTTATACGAATCAGCTGTTGCCAGTATTGTAAAATAGAATTTCACATGAACTGCTGGAAGAAGTTAAAAACAACAACCTTCAATGATAAAATTGACAAGGTAAGACTAGCAAGATTTTCTGGATTTTTTAGTATGCTTATTGTGTATTGATTTTTCTTCCCCAAGAATCTTCAAGAAAAGTCTTAAGTGAATATGAATTTCTCTCTTTGTGTGAGACATCAATAGAAGGTATTAAAGTTTTGATGATAAAATAGAAAGTTTTTGTTTTTCATTTATACAAGTGTAAAGGCAGTAACCATAGAGGCTTCTAATAAATTGTTGAACCCCCCTTTTTATGTTGGGAATGTATGATCAAAAATAAATGATTTAATGTTATGATGTAGAATTGGGGCCTCAAATTTTTTATTTTCTAAAAAAGTTTGAGATAATTTGTACTAAGAAATCAATTTAAATTTTGTACTCCCATATTTGGTTGGGGTTTCTCTTAATTAGCGAGATAATTATGTTAATTACCATTAGCCAGATACACTTTGAGAGCAGTCATAGTTTAATAATCTTCATTTATAGACTTTGTTTCTGATCTATATAAACTATGGACTTAAAGAACCTTACTCTACACTACTTAGCCTCATATAAACCCCTGTCCTTATTGAGGAGAAAAGAATAAGGTGGTTGTGCTAGGTGAATGTTAGCAGAAGTAATTATTCAAGTTTAGTAAAAATAAATGCTCACATTTTAGACATTTTCATGTTGTTATCTAGAGGTATGATGATGTGACCAAATAACTGTTGCCGTTGAGTCGCTTGTTCTGTCTTTGTCTCACTTTAATTGAGCTTCTCTAGCTATACCCTCAGGGCGGTGGCGCTGTAGCTCAGATGGCAAAGAATCCACCTGCAATCCAGGAGACCCAGGTTCAATCCTTGGGTTAGGAAGATCCTCTGGAGAAGGGCATGGCAACCTGCTCCAGTATTCTTGCCTGCAGGATCCCATGGACAGAGGGGTCTAGTGGGCTACAGTCCACAGGGTCGCAAAGAGGGGGACACAATCGCCACTACCACTACCAGCTATACCCATCCCCTTAGTGGTCCTAACCATTCCCCTGGGTTGAAGTACCTTCTGTATATTAGCTTTCACTAGGGTACCTTGAAGTAACTCAAATGTCTCATGACTTAAAGTAAGAAAGGCTTGTTTCTTGCTTACATTACTTGTCTTGCAGTTTTGCAGTTGTCCAGGATTGGACAGTGGCAGCTCTGGTCTGTGGGGCTGTGGACTTTGTTTCTTAATTGAGGTTGAGGAGTGACTGGGACATGTTCTTGTGATCTAGAGGAAAGAGCAGTGGCCAGTCCACTCAGCGTTCTTAACGCTTTGGTGTGGATGGTAGCACACGTCAGGGCAGCTCACCTTACATGACCAAGCAAGTCAGGTGGACAGCCCTGCAGCTGGAGGCTCTGGAAATCAGCTGGCAGTGCGCAGGGACTTTGCAGTACCTCCTGAAGAAGGTTTTAGATCATACTTTGACTGTTCCGTGGTTAAAATGGCATACATGTGTACATTTATGCCAAGATGTAACCCTCTCCCCACCCCCCCTGCCAACATGGACCCCTCCCCCCCCCCCCCCCCCCCCCGTTTTTAAATCAAATAGGATTTTCTGCAAGGAATTTGTCTTACTCCTGATTGTAAAGGAATCATTTCAAAGATTATCATCTTCAGCAGTGGTGGTCAAGTTAAATGTGAAGTAAGTAGACCCTGGGGAAATCTCATTAAATAGATAACCAAAATGCTTATACCTTATAAAATATTATGTAAATTTGCTTGCATTTTCCAGGAACGAAATAGTTACTTAATATAAGAAATTATAGGAAATAATAGGATGTAAGAATGCTGCTTCTCTTTTTTTTTTTTTTTTTTAAAAAAAGAGTGATTCTTTGCAATTAAGGATTCTAGTGTTCTTTTTGTCTCCTAAAAGGCAAAGGAGGTTTTTTGCATTTCAGTTTTACTGATTTTACTCCTTTTGATAACCTTGTTTTTTAAATTTCCAGTGAACTTTTTGGTGTTGACAAGGTGGGGGATCTTAGGGAGGGAGGAGAGGGTTTTGAGCTGCACTACGTGGGAGCTGTAGGAGTGGGTTGTTGTAATGACATCTGTCATTCATTTGATCTTCTGCTTACTCTAAATTTTTTTTAACCTTCTTTAACTGTGTGTACTCTCTTGTTCTTCTTTTCAGTAAATTGTGTTGCTAAAGTGTTCTGGGCTTTTGTTTGGGTCAGAATACCATTACTGTTCTCTATCAGTTTGGATGTTGATTGTGCTTTTGAAATGCTTATTAAACTTGTGATTTTATGCTTAATGTCATGGGAGCATGAGACAAATTTTAGATGTCTCTGTTTTATTTAAAGTTTGAACACAAGGTCATTAAAGAAAAGGTTCCTCCAAGACCTATTCTGAAACAGAAATGTTCTAGGTAAGATTTTTAATAATCAGATTAATAATGTCCATTAGAATATGATTCTGTTAAATGCACATTTCTAAATAATGCTGTTTTAAACATTGGCTCAGCACACATATCCAAATAAGTAGTTTTGAAGTGAATTTTATAGGTATTTATAACTTTTAAGACAACCTTGAATAGTTAAATGCTAAAAACTTGAATAAGAAGCATTATTTAGTGATTGAATTTATAAGTAAAATGACATTTGAACTATGAAATGACGTGTTCAGTAGATTTGGCATTTGGATAAAAATTACATACTTATCTCTCAGTTGTTTACTCTTTAATTCCAAAAACATCTTTCCTTTTGTTCTCTTCAGCAAACATTTTGAACCAGTGACTCTTTCTCACCCTGAAATACTCAACGAACTGTCACAATTAGTCACTTTTCTGTTATCTTCTTGTTCAAATAATTCAGTCCTTTTTTCTTTTCTTTTTTGCCCTGCTTTTTGTTTTCCATTTTAAGAAGTTGTTTTTTTATCATTGGTGACCAAGAAAAAGCAAAAGAAAAGATGAATTATTTGTTGAAGAGAATTTCTTATAGCCATATTGACCAAATTTGAGTGTTGTAGATCATTATTGGATTATGAAAATGATATTTTACTATGGAAATGAGTATTTACATGTATTATCTTGCATAGTAATTTTTTACTATTCCTCTTTACCCTAATGGTATCTTCTATACATGGGGATAATATCTGCATGATCTATATGTGCATCCTTAATTAGAAATCCCTTAGTCATTGATGTTCTTGTTTTTATGAAACAAGTACACTTGTTTTGACTGAATTGACCGTGTGTCAAAAGTTTTTGATATTGAACAGAGGATATAGTCCCAAGTTCTAACTAAAAAAGAAAACTTCTAGTTTATTGTTTGGAAAATGGCTTCTACAATAGGCAAAGGAAAGTAGTTGATTGAGTTCATAACAAAGGTGAATTGTCACTAACTATAATTATTTATCAGCCTAGAGAAGTTGAGGCTGAAAGAAGACAAAAAATTGAAGCGAAAACTCCAAAAAAAGGAAGCAAAAAAATTAGCACAAGAAAGACTGGAAGAGGACCTAAGGGAAAGTAACCCACCAAAAACTGAAGAGCAGAGAGGTATGCTGGGAGTCTGAAGCATGATGAGAATCTCATATTCTTGCTTAAAAGTGTGTATACAAATATTCATCTTGTTGGGCTTTATGTTAATACTTAAATTGAATTGAAATTTAGATTTCCCTTGGTATTTTAATACTATCACCATCTTTTGATTACCCTGAGATGGGAGGGGCGGAGTGGTGTAAGGAACATTGAATTTAGAAGTAATATACAGGAATTGGAAACACTTTCCTGCCACTTACTCAGGGCAAATTGTCTCAGTTCCCTTATCTCCAATGTGAACGTGAAAATAGTATTTGAAATTCCATACATATGTTTGAACTGTAAATTAGCCGCTGATTATCTGAAGTATGCTACTTCACGTAAAGAAGCAGTTCATATATAAGATGCCAGAGAGATTACCTCGTGTTTTATGCTCAGCATTCCCTGATCAACATGGGAGCAGTCTCAGTGATTTACTGTCCCTGTGGACACATTTACTTTCTAGTTTTGTGTTTGGTTTTTTTTTTTATGTATGGTTTCAGATGTACAACATAATGATTTGATATTTCTATATGTTGCAAAATGATTACCACAATAAATCCAGTTAACATCCACCACCATACGTACAGAATTTTTTTTTCATGATGAGAACTTTCAAGGTCTACATGCAAATACACGAAACAGTATTATTATTAACTATAGTCATTGTACTATGCACTGTATCCCCAGGACTACTTTCAGTTTTGAGTTAAAGTAAATTATTCTCATTTTCTACTCTGATGACTGTTGCCAGCATTAATATTTCCTCTTGCTATCTTTGTTTTTCATCTTCTTGTTGTTTAGTCACTAAGTCATGTCTGACTTTTTGCAACTCCATGGACTGCAGCACACCAGGCTTCCCTGTCCTTTACTATCTCCCAGAGTTTGCTCAGACTCATGTCCATTGAGTCATTGATGCCATCCAACCATCTCATCCTCTGTCACCCCCTTCTCCTCCTTGCCCTCAATCTTTCCCAGCATCAGGCTTTTCCAAAGAGTCGGCTCTTTGCATCAGGTGGCCAGAGTATTAGAGTTTCAGCATCAATCCTTCTAATGAATATTCAGGGTTGATTTCCTTTAGGATTGACTGGTTATTCCATTAATGTTTCAGAAATCAATTGGAACTGTCTTTTCTACTGAAACAAAATTTGGGGAACATCATTTACTTTATTTATTTTTTGTATTTGTATGTTATTTACTCTATTAGCATCAAGAGGTTAAATGGCCACTTTTGGGGGGAAATGCCTGGGTAGGAAGATGCACTTTTGAGATACTGCAATCAGTAACTCCACAGGTCTTTGATTTAGGATTCAGCAGTAAGATAAATAACACATATTTATCCAAATTCAACCAAATATTGTTTTTTTACCTGAAGCAATGATCCCTTCAACTTGAGGGGGAAAAAAAAGCTTTACATTTATGCCTGAAACATATTTATTGAATGTAAAATTTGAGTAGTCGATAAGGCTCAGTTAAGATTGTTGTGGGAAGTAACCTTATTTTAGAGGAACTAAGTTTTTAGATGTTACATGAGTGGTACCAGTGAAGGAAGTCAGATACTTAATATGTTTGATTTACTGTGAAGTTTCATGTCTTTTAAAGGCACTTTTAAAGTTAAATACTTTATATCTCTAATTTAAAAGTTCTTAGGTTATTTAAAACAACATAAAGAATACATCTGAGTCACGGATTATATTGCTATGTAATTCCCTAGTGGCCCAGACAGTAAAGAATTTGCCAGCAACGGAGGAGATGTGGGTTTGATCCTTGGGTTGGGAGTATCCCCTGGAGAAGGGAATGGCTACCTAGTCTAGTATTCTTGCCGGAGAATTCCATGGATAGAGGACCCTAGCAAGGCTCCAGTCCACAGCATCTCAAAGAGTCAGACACAACTGAGTGACTAGCACTTTGACTTCACTTTCACACACAATGTTAGGTTAAGTTTTTCACAGTTGATGTTTTTGCAAATTGGTCCTCTTTCTCCTTTTTACTGTGCACTGTTATTTATCCTTAGAAACTATCAACCGTGTCCAAAGTTGCCAGTTCCTTGATGACAGAATTCTGCAGTGCATAAAGCAGTACGCTGACAAGATTAAGTCCGGGATACTGAATACTTCCAAGCTTCTCAAAGAATTGCTTTCTTGGAAGGTTTTAACCACAGAAGACTACACAACGTGTTTTTCTAGCAGAAATTTCCTGAATGAAGCAGTAGACTATGTTATTCGTCATTTGATCCAGGAAAAGAACAGAGTAAAGACAAGGGTATTTCTGCATGTTTTGAGTGAGCTTAAAGAAGTGGAGCCAAAACTAGCCACCTGGATCCAGAAACTTAATAGCTTTGGTATGTCTCCTAATTGTAGAGATGCAGTTTCGTAGGAGGGTAAATACAGATATCTGAATCCTTCTTCATTTTACTATCACTTATGATTTTTTAAAATGTAGAACTACAAATTTGTATGGTTAAAGAACACTGTTTGCTGAAGTTCACAATTTTTGGGTTACCTTGTAGATAAGTTGACTTCCCTGATGGCTTAAATGGTAAAGTGTCTGCCTACAGTGCAGGAGACCTAGGTTCAGTCCCTGGGTCGGGAACATCTCCTGGAGAAGGAAATGACAACCCACTCCAATATACTTGCCATGGAAAATCCCCATGACTGTTAGGCTACAGTCCTATAGGGTCACAAAGAGTCGGATGCGACTGAGCAACTCCACTTTCTTTCTATAGAAAGGTTACCTTGTGCTTTTGTGAAAGATGTCAGTAAGAAAGTCCAGTCCTGTGTTATGCTCAGCTATTGTCAGTGTGTTAACTTTGTGACTACCAGGCACTCCCCTGGGTAAATAGCACCCCTTGGAGTCAGCTGCGCAGGGGTGCCCTCTGGGGTTGTGAAGAGTTTGGAGGGGAGAGTGGATGGAGCTATGGATGATTGGTTAGGATCGCCTATGGCAGATCTGTATCTAAGGATCAAGAGAAATGTTCTGGGGCTGACCTTCAGCAGTGTGAATCACAGGATCATAAAACTCTGATGCTCTGTCCTGATTTTCCTAGTTTGGTTGAGGAAGAACCTTCGAGCAGGCTCTTTACCAGACCTACTCAGGGACCATGGAAGGCAGTGGCAGAGAAAGCTGCCAACTGACCCTATAGGATGGGGTCCTTGGGCACTGACCAAGGCCTTGTTTGTCCTGGTGACCGAGGTGGCCACTTCCTAGCCCAGTAGACGATTCAGTCGGCAGCTATTGGATAAAAGGCTAGCGGGAACCATAGCAGCGGCCCATAGAGATTGCCAGCCTGGCCTGCCTTAGAGATGGGAGCTGATGGAACACTAGTTTCAGAGAATATACTGGTAAGTGTCTGCCAGGAGGCACGGTGCGGTGGCAGGACACTTGCTGTGGTTGGTGACTAATGTTGCTGCTGTGGACATACGTCTCCACGGGCTCCTGGCCCCATAAAACTAGTCCCAAGTGACGCCGCCATTAGTGTCTGCTAAACAGGCAAGGAAATGATAAAATGTTTGATATTTCTTACTTTAATTTGCTTTATTTAACAAAGATTAATTTAAATTGGGTAGGAGCGGGGTTAACATTTCAGTACTAGGTGTGATTTGTTGCCTTCCTCTCATTGAGCACACTCTCTGATGTGAGCTGTATTTGGAGATTTGAATGTGGTATTTCTTCATCCATGATTCCCTTCAACCTTGTATCATGTGAGTATTTCACATGGTCGCTGATTCTCATGTTTAAATACACTGATATGTAATATGACCTCTGCAAAGCTGTTGCGTCTAGAAGGCTCAGCCGTCTGAAGTTTTGACTTGGCAGGCTCTGCTGCATTTGCAGACTGAGAGCCTGTGCCCCATCCAGTGTTAGCCCCATCCAGTGTTAGCCCCGTCCAGTGTTAGCGATGTAGGGGAGGGAGCAGAGCCAGGCCTTGCTTCTGGTGGCTGTGTCAGCATGCAGCAGGGGCTCACCTCCTTTCAGTAGTAGTGCGTGAGGGTGCAGCCACCCTTCCTCTGGAGTTGCAGAAGCGGGAGGAAGATCGGAAGTATTGACCACCTGGAATCTCGTGAGGAGGATAAGGGGCCACGGTGTTCGAGGGGATGAGGTGCATTCTTGAAGGTGTCGGATGAAGAGTTCACCCATTTTCTGTTTTAAAGGCATTTGGGAAGTTCTATAGATTATTGATGTTTTGTTATTATAGAATATACATAGAAAAGCATTGTAAAATCTAGCTAGCTTGTACTAATTGGAATGAAAATCATTATGAAGTAGTGAAAAGTTACTGTTATATTTTTAAAGGAATTTAATGCCTTTAAAAAATTCCTTTTCTGGGCCTTCCCTGGTGGTCCAGTGGTGAAGACTCCATGCTCCCAGGTTCAATCCCTGGTCAGGGAACTAGATCCCTCATGCCACAACTAAGACTCAGCACAGCCAAATAAGAATAAATACTAAAAAATTTGTTTTTTCCTAAGTCTAATAAAAATAGCTAGAATAATAGAAGCCTTTGGCCCACCTTTTTCAACTAATAGGTAAGAATTACTGTATTTAGCATATTCATGTGAAATGGTGTTTCTGAAATCCATAATAGCTTGAATAAGTTTATTCTCAAGTATTTAAATGTTTTCACTGAAAATGTAAGTAAACTATAATAGAACTGCTTTCCAAGATGTGAAACTGCATGTAATTTTATAGCAAATGATCCTCCCTTCTTCTGACTTGGGTTTTGTTTTTTATTATAGGCTTAGATGCCACAGGACCTTTCTTTTCTCGTTATGGGGCTCCTCTTAAGGAGCTTGATTTTAGCATCATGACTTTTCTCTGGAATGAGAAATATGGTCATAAGCTAGGCTCTATAGAAGGAAAGCAACTTGATTATTTCTATGAGCCTACATCACTGAAGGAAGCGCGGTGTTTAATATGGCTGCTGGAAGAACACAGAGACAAGTTCCCGGCACTGCATAATGCCCTGGACGAGTTCTTTGATATAATGGGTATGTGGACAGTTTCGATTTGTGTCTAAGGAAAAAGTCTTCAAAGGATCTAGCTTACTTAGATACTTAACAAAGAAAATAATGAAAATCATTATGCTACATCTGGCTTATTTGGGGAAGTTAGTATTAAGAACAGTGATTTTTTTCTTATACTAAAGGCTTTTTACTCTATGGATCTCAGTGTTGTCAGGACACTCAGATGGATACATTACATGGACTATTCTCATTGTAGGTGTTTTGACAGTGTCATGGCAAAGATGATATATATATTAAGGGAATGAAGTTTCTTAGGAAATGGTTTGATTTGTAGCATTCAAGGAAACATTGGCCTGCAGAAGGAGGCAGTGTTTGCAGAATCTAGAACAGATAGCATATCTGCTGTGGTGGGAAGAGCCTAGAGCTGGGAGTCAGAAAAGGAGGCTGTGGCCCAGCTACACCCCTAACTCAGTTCGTTAGAAATCTTTTACTGCTGCTTCAACACCTTGTGCTAGGTGTGATAACAGGGAATTCAGAAATGCTTACGCTAGTCCTTGCCCTCAGGACCTTATGTTTAGAAAAAGGAGTAAAATGAATATACAAGTAACTGTAATATGGGAAAAGAGAGGGCCAGGAAAAGTGCTGAGGGGTTCCCCTCCTCAGGAAGAGGAAATTGTTGGTGCAGGGGTAGAGTCCACGCCCAGCTGTGAACACGGAGGTGGATTTGACAATTGACATCCAGAGTTAGACACGTTCTTCGATTCTGAAATTAAATTTCTTATCTTTGGTACTGCATGTATTTCTTAGGATACTGTCTCTCCCTGCCCTCTTTCTTTTCCCTTCTCATCAGACGTCTGCTTTATATATTGTCAGGAGTTAGACTCAAATTTCATGCTATTTGTTTTAAAGGGTACATGAAAAGGTTTTGGCCTTGTACTAAAGAAGTACATGTTATGAAATTCAGATACACTATAAGAAACTGAAAAGCTTACTTTTGTTGTGGTTCTTAGGAGAGAGCACACTCAGATATAGGTGGCTTTATTTTTCAGGGACACTGCTTCATGACTGGGGATGACATGCTTCTTGATATCCTGGATTGATTGCTCTCAGCTTGCTGCTCCTGGGAATAAAATGCTTTTCTGGGACTGAGCTTACAAAACTTGATGCATGTTTGGATTGCACAGGACAGTTCCAAAGGACACAATTCCCTTTCATTGTGCATTTTCTCTGGTCCTTGTGTTCTGTGCCTGAAAAACCCAATCCATCTAGCTATGAGTTTCTCTGCTCTCAGTCATAGGGTTGCAAGCCACCAACCAAATGACCAGCCACCAGCTTTTCAAGTCCACTACCTCTGCTTCTCACCCTTACCCCAGCATTTTCAATTTTATCTCCTTTCAATTAAAGGAACAGTTACATTGGTTAAAGACTTTTCAAAATCCACTGATGTTATCGAGCACTGTTAATTTATAAACATCACCAGTGCTGTGGTAATTGGGAGACCCAAACTCTCTCTTGGATCCCATGTGCATAACTCTCTCTTGGAATGGCTTAAGCCGCATGAGATTTATCTCAGATAATAATGCTTTATGTATTGTTTTCAAGCAGGAAATGCTGAAATTGGTCTTGACCCTTCCTCTTGCCTTTTACCCCTTACCTAGTTTGTTGCCAAGTCAAGTAAGCTGTATTCTTGATCTGCCCTTCCCTGTCCATCTCCATTTCCCTAGGCCAGGATCTTAATAACCTTTCCATGATCTCAGTAGTCTCCAACAGGTCTCCGTGCCTCTGACCCTCCCACTCCAAACCTTTCTCTCACACTGCTTCTGCTGACTCTTCTAGAACATCTGTCTGATCCTCTTTAAGTATTCTGTTTGGGAAACACTTCCTTCCTTTTGCCTGCAGGTTGAAGTCACAGTGTCTGGGCTCAGCAGCTTGCTCCTGTCACCCCACGGAATGTACACCTCACTTCCTGCTGCGCCCAAACCTGCCTTGTGCTGTCCCTGCCTGCTCACATCCCAGCCTGTTGCTTGCTCATCCGAAGTCTTCTGTTCTCCACAGCCCTCCCTGACCCTTCCTTGGGCTGCTCCCCTTGAAGACTTCATTCCTCTGTCAGCTTTGTTTCCACTGCATTTACTGTGGCCTTTAGCACACTGGGCTGTGGTGTTTGCCTCTCTTGTGTAGTTTGCAGAACATGAGCTTATTGATGGCAGGGACTTTTCTATACATTTCTGTATTCCCAGAACCTAGCATGCATAGAGTTTGGTATCTAGAAAAAACTCAAGTTATACTGAGTTAGATTGAAATTTCGTGATTCTTAGTAGTTGGTTTTCCACTGAGTCAGCCATTTTGCTCTTGGTTTCTAAACTAAACTGTGTCAAAGCCAAATAAGGAGTAGGACATAGTGGATGTTAATAGTATCTGGGGTGGTTTTCTTTAAGGACTTCGTGTATCGTACAGCAATATAAACCTTTTGTTTCCTTACAAAACCATCTGTATCTTCTAACAGACAGCCGCTGCACCGTGTTAAGGAAACAGGACAGTGGTGACGTGCCAGTAAGTTATCCTGTCATTTTCAATGTCATATTCTAAGTTGTGTCAGCCAGAGGAGGCGGGGAGCACCCGGCGTTTGTTTATATCCCAGGAGGCACTGCAGAACCAAATCTGGAGGACTTCGGGGTAACATGGTCATTTTCTCAGAAAGGGTAATCCCACTCTTCCTCTTGGAGCAACAGTCAGTACACTCTGCAGCTTAAATTAGACAGTGTCCATAAATTTTCACAACTAATGAATTTTAATCACAGACATAGGAAGGGAGTTCTTGAGTCATCTGATGGCATAAAGATAAAATGTTAACCTTGAAATGATTAAAATTATGTTTTGTTCTGTAAGGAAAACAAATGGACTTTGAATGGCTTATAATTGAGCTTAAAAAGTTAAAATAATTCCAGGGCTGTCTTCCTTAGTTTGAGGCAGTTTTTGAACAGAGACATACTTGTTTAATGATTTTTTTAGGATCACGTTGTCTATACTTAAAATTTTGTCTTCATTCAGTCAGATCCTATCTGGCTGACTGTGGAAGCACAGATGACATGATCCCACGGGAAGTTAGACGCTGCTTCTAATTTCACTGTTGGTCCCCCGGTGTCTGGCCAAGTGCAGAATGTCTAGTTTGGTTAGTAAAGGAAAATCATTAAAATGTGATAAGCACATAGCTGGAATTACTTTATAAATCCATCAATTACTTGAAATGGCATAAACCTTGTTGAAAATGAGTACCAGCATCTTAAGTTGGAACGATTAATTTTAGTTATATAGCATTAGGTGTCATTTAACATTTTTCTTATTTTCTATTATAAATCAAAACAGTGGGGCTTAACACACTAAAAGTGTTAATTTTTGGTAAACATTTTATGTACTTCAACTTAGGACCAGTCTATGAAAATCAAAATGGTATCTTTATAATACATGGTAGCTTCATATTATTATTATTTGAGTGTTCAATAATTTTTTTTTTTTTTTACTTTTTAGTTTAATTCTACCAAGATAAAAAACAAAGGCAAGAAAAAGAAGCCAAAAGATTCAAAGGTATGGAGTATTTTCTGTATTGATTCTTAATTGAGTTTATAAATAAGAATTAACTAGTTATTGGGATATTCTGAAGAACTTTGTAGAGAAAGACTTTAGGCTTTAAATATGTTTTGCGAAAACATACTTTTGCGAAAACTTGGCAAAAACATATTTACTTACATACAACATATTACTTACATACGACACGAAGTTTCATGTCATATGTAAGTAATTCTTAACAGAGACTATTATCCTTTTCATTTTCTAGGTTTTTCCTAGTGAAATCATTGTCGTAATGTAGCACTTTTTAATGGCTGTTCATCAGTGTGACCAGGGCTGCTTTGAGATCAGGCAGACCTGGGTTCTTAACCTTGGTTCTACCAATTATTATTTTTATTCTCTCTGTGACCTTCGGTAAATTGACTTCCCTGTGCCCTCATGTCATTATCTGTATGACAAGACATGATGCATATTATTATTAATTAATGGGATTATTACCTAAATATTCAAAGTAAAAATGCTGAGACTTCCCTGGTGGTCCAGTGGTTAAGCCTTCACTTTCCAGTGCCCGGGGAGAGGATTCAGTCCCTGGTTGGGCAGCTAAGATCCCACATGCCTTGTGGCCAAAAAACACCAGAACATGAACAACAGGAGCCGGTATTATAACAGATTCAATAAAGAAAAAAAAAAAGCTAAATCATGACAGAGTCTCAGAATTGATAGACTCCTTCCTTCCGCTCACCTAAAGCTCTGCTTCAAGCCCGTGAAATGACTGGGGCGTTACTTTTAAGTCTTACGGTGGGTTCTTAATGGCTATCACACATTTGCGGGATCAAATGGGAGGCAAGGGTTGAAAATTAGGGGCGGATAACAGTAGCTTAAAAGTTCCAGTACAACTTTTGTTTTTATCTTTGACTATATGTCTATCAGTTCAGTTCAGTCGCTCAGTCATGTCCGACTCTTTGTGACCGCATGAATCGCAGCATGCCAGGCCTCCCTGTCCATCACCATCTCTCGGAGTTCACTCAGACTCACATCCATCGAGTCAGTGATGCCATCCAGCCATCTCATCCTCGGTCGTCCCCTTCTCCTCTTGCCCCCAATCCCTCCCAGCATCAAAGTCTTTTCCAATGAGTCAACTCTTCGCATGAGGTGGCCAAAGTACTGGAGTTTCAGCTTTAGCATCATTCCTTCCAAAGGAATCCCAGGGTTGATCTCCTTCAGAATGGACTGGTTGGATCTCCTTGCAGTCCAAGGGACTCTCAAGAGTCTTCTCCAACACCACAGTTCAAAAGCATCAATTCTTCGGCGATCAGCCTTCTTCACAGTCCAACTCTCACGTCCATACATGACCACAGGAAAAACCATAGCCTTGATGAGAGTTTCCACAGTGATAGTGTAATATTTTCTGTAGTTTTAGAAACTATCTAAATGTTAGCTTGTGCCTATTTTTGGCTGTTGAAAATTTAATTACTATATGTCTCTGTTCACAAGAAAATTTAGATGTCATATATATTGGCAATTTTTGTACATATTTATGTGAGCATTCATCAGTTTTAGTGGTACAGGTGGAAAATCATTGTCATTTTTGTTTTTTAAACCAGCCTATGTTAGTTGGATCTGGAACACCTTCAGTCACACCAAACAATGAGACTTTCACTTCAAGTGAAGACCATATGTAAGCACAGTCTGAAAATTTTTGCTTTTATTTTAACTTAAAAGATATATTAATCTGTATCCTTTAAACTTGTCTTTTTTTATTTCTCTGACTTCTCTGCCTCAAGACATGCATCTGTTACAACAACCTGATGTGACCCGTTGTGGTTGATTTATATAGTATGGGCTGTCGGTGTTAAGAATTGATATAAACTGTATTAAAATCAGAGGGTTGATAACATTCACTTGATAAGGTTGAGAACTTACTACTGTGTGCAGGATACTGTTGGAAAATCCTAGAAAATACTCACTAAAATATTCAGTGAAGAGAATGTCCTGTTGATAAATACTAGGAAGATATTTTGGAGGCTCTATGTGATATTATGTTTCAGCCTTAGGTATTAGCGATTTCCAGTGGATCTGGTTGTTGAAACTGAGTTTTCAAGAGACAGGTAGATACAAGAAATAAAACTAGTGAATAGCAGTAAGTTTTTTATATCATACTCCTTTATGGACCAAAGACCCACAAATTTTTCCCCCCACATTTCTTAAATGAGTTGTAGTAACAGTTGTTTTGCATATTTTCGTGGACTCTTTCAATGGGGGAATTGTTTTAAGTTTAAATAATAACTGCCTATATTTTGATAGCACTTAAGTGCCAGGCACTGTTTTAAGAGCTTTTTATGTATATATAAACTCATCTAATCCATTCTTCTTTCTTGGAGATAAATACTATTATATACATTTTACACATAAGGATGCTCAGGCACAGTTCTTGACAGTGCCCAAGGACACAAAGCTCATATTCAGCAGAGCCAGAGTTTAAACCAGCAATCTGGTTTAGAGCCCACACTCAACACTACTCCAGCTTTGCAGCATGCTAGACTCTTATACTCTTTAAAAAAAAAATTTTTTTTTAAGTACCTTTTACCAGTCTCAATCTCACTTTAACTTAAATTGATCACCATTGTAATAAAACGTTTCATTTTGCTTTTTAACACGTTACAATTAATACAACATTGATTTTTTTTTCTAAACCAGAGGTTTTAAAAAATATTACTCTTGATAGCATGAGTAAGTAATTATTAAAAAAGAATTTACTCAGCACTCAGGTATCTCTTGACTAAAGTTGTGAAAAGTTAACTTTTCTGCATTAAATTCTCTGGTAGTATGTTTTTGCATCCAAAAGTTGAATAATATGTTATCTTTATTCCAATTTAAATGTTATTCTGGGTCACCTAGAAGTTTATTATTCACAAGAAAATCATTTGTTTGTTTGTTTTATCAGCAAACGCAGTTTAAATTCTGCAGGCCCCTTTGTAGTGCCTGATCACCTTCGGCAGGATGTAGAAGAATTTGAAGCTCTGTATGAACAGCATAGTAATGAGTATGTTGTCCGTAATAAGAAGCTGTGGGACATAAACCCAAAACAAAAATGTTCAACTCTATATGAGTAAGTGTCTTAACATTCCAGCTATTATATTGAGGCTGCCAATAAAAGATCTTAAGTTGTTTTAAATTTGTGTCCCTTTCTATTTATTAAAAGGATCTGTGTTTGACTCACAAACTCTGGGGAAGAAAAGTATTTCTATGGCTTTTGGTCATGTATTACACAAAGTTAATTAGAGATTTTTAATAATTAAAGATTTTTTTAGAACCCTAACGTTTATTAGTTGTGTCAGTTTGCGCTGCTAATGTAGAGTCTTTGTATTTCCAAAACTGTCCTAGTGTGTCCTGATAGGAATGATAAATGAAGCTTCCAGCGATAATCTTTTATCATGAATTCCACAGTATATATTTGACAAGGAATAGTATGATTATTTGCTGTCATTGTCTTTACATTGATATGATGTAGTTGTTTGGTGTCTCCTAAGCCTGGTGACACTTCATGTGGCTTGGTGAAGTGTTACCCTTCACTAGGAAGGGATACCAGGATCTGGTGACTACTGCTGAGAGAGCTGTCCAGCTGGGATGTAGTACAGATACAGAGCCCTGTATCTCTGTATTGTACTGAAAACTTGGCCTCCCGACATTCATCTAGGAAAAGATTTCCTTCTAAGAAACTTTGGGCTGAATTACTTTTGGTTAGAAAATGTGAATGTGAAATTAACACTAGGAGACTTCCCTTGTGGTTAGTAAGGTTAGGACTCTGCAGGGGCCACAGGTGTGATCCTTGGTCAGGGAATGAAGATCCCACATGCTGTGTGGCCAAAGGAAAAGAAGAAAGAAAGAAGTTAACACTAAAGTCAAGTCTGAGTGGTATGGATAGAGTAATGGAGTTCAGGAAAATCTAAAAAGCGTCTGCTTTTTTTTTTTAAGCTTGGCATTAAGAAGTAGTAAACGATGCTTTCTTTAGGAAAAGAAGTTGAAGGGCTGAGATCTGCAATAGAAAATTAATTTGTAAGCAAACTCCTGGAAAACCCATCACTCATCTGTAATTTGGTTATTTTTTCTATTTTTCTCAGTTGCATTATTCCTCTTCAGTTTAGTTACATGCTGTTGGATCCCTCTTCATAGTTTTTCTTCAGAGTTGAAGTGCTAAACAAATCATATTCCCAGAGAGCTGGATGACAACCTGGAATCAGCTGTAAAACCATACCGTTATTGTTGTTCAGTCGCTCAGTTGTGTCCGACCCTTTGCGATCCCATGGACTATAGTCCGTCGGGCTCCTCTGTCCCTGGGGTTCTCTAGGCAAGAGTACTGGAGTGGGTAGCCGTTTCCTTCTCCAGGGGACTAGTATTTCTTAAAACATGCTAGCCTTTGCTTTAAGCATCTGAACTGAAGCTAAACTGTAGTTTTCAGGAGTTTGCATCTTAAAGACTACATTACCTTTATAAGTGGGAAGAAATTAAGTAACTTTATGAGAAGAAAATAGGTTGATTTGTTTGTCTATTTTGAAATGAGGTTTATATCTTATAATAGGAGAAAGTCAAGAAGTTACAGGAAGTCACACCTCAGAACTTAATTCTGTCTTTGAATTTTAAAAAATAAACATGTAATGATTGGCTTGAAGATTATTTTTCAATTGACCATTGGGTAAAAGAAAAATGAAACTAAACTTCTGTATCTGAAAAGAGTGTAGAGTAGGAAGTGTAATAGACAGGAGTTAAGATATTGGGATAACTGCTTTTTTAATTGACTTAAATATTTTACTTTAAAGTAGGAGATTGGACTGATTTGTTTTCAGTGACCCCCTTTGTTCTAATGTTTTATCATACTGATAGTTGAAGTATATGGTATTCTGCATTCAGATAGTATATGGTATTATCCTATACTATTATAGTATATGGTATTATACTATACATTGCAGATACTATATCTGCAATGCCAGTAGTATATGGTCTTCTGCATTCACTTTATCCTAAAACCGTTCTTTAGTAGTGTTAGTTAGTCAAGATTTATTAACCAGTTAAAGTGGAAGGTTTCAAAAAGTAGAAAATGTGATCCTAGCATGCAGCTTACAGATAGCAGGAGAGTGAAATTGATCGTAGGTTGAATCACAGTGTGTTGCAAATAAAAATAACTTTGTGAAATAAGAATCATGTTTTTTCTCCCTGTCAGTTTTTGCCTACCAAAAAGAACATGGTGGTTCTTGCTTGCTTGTCATGCTTTCTTCCAAGAAAGAAGCAATCGGGTCCTGATCTTTAATCTGCTTCTTGAAAAAAAGAGAAAGGAATCATGAGCATGTAGAAAACAGTGGTTTTTCAAAGGGGCATACCTGGAACACTAGGACAGGAATGCCTTCTGAAATATTTTTCCCATTTCTACCCCTTGGCCCCATGCTGGCAGTGACATGCACGAGCACTGTGGTAGTTCATCAAGGACTGTTGACACTAACGGTCATCTTTCAATTATGAAAATATGCATACACATATTTGCAAATCATATATCTGTTAAGGGGCTAATTCCCAAAATGTATGAAAAACTGAGGCAACTCAGTAGCCAAAAAAAAAAAATTCAGCTTAGAAATGGGCTGAAGATTTTAATCAACATTTTCCCAAAGAAGACATACAGATGGCCAGCAGGTACATGAAAAGATATTCCAGAGACTTCCTTGGCAGTCCAGTGATTCTCCGCACTTCTAACGCAGGAGGCGTGGGTTTGGTCCGTGGTCAGGAAGCTAGATCCACATGCTGCAAATAAAGATCTCACATGCCACAACTAAGACTGCTACTGCTGAGTCGCTTCAGTTGTGTCCAACTCTGCGACCCCATAGACGGCAGCCCTAGCCAAATAAATTTTTTTTAATCCAAAAGCAAATATTTAAAAAATATATATATATAGAGAGAGAATAATTATTTAATCATAGCTTATAAAAAATAACCTTTTAGTAGTTTTTTTTTTTTTTTTTCCAAAAAAACCTTCTGAAGGATTATTTTCTGAGGAGTAAATTTAATTTCATTTATAGTATTGATTTCAGTTAGCCTTTCTCAGATTTAATATGAGTATAATATGTTTGTTGAGATGTTCAGGTCAGGTAGAAATGAAGTAGTATTTTGCTTTGGGGGAAATTTTGAGAAATATTTTCTTCAGAAAAGCATGTGTAAGTACTTCCTTATAATAACATATGTAAATTTTCTTGCCTAGTTATTTCTCTCAGTTGTTGGAGGAACATGGTCCCTTGGACATGAGTAACAAGATGTTTTCTGAAGAATATGAGTTCTTCCCAGAAGAAACTCAACAGATATTAGAAAAAGCAGGAGGTTTGAAAGCGTTTCTCCTGGGATGTCCTCGTTTTGTTGTGATTGACAACTGTATTGCATTGAAGAAAGTTGCATTACGGCTCAAGAAAAAGAGAAAGAAGAAAAACATTAAGACAAAAGTAGAAGAAATTTCAAAAACAGAGTATTTACGAGTTAAACTACCACTGAATCCAACTGCTAGGGAATTTAAACCAGATGTAAAGTCCAAACCAGTGTCTGACTTACCTTCAGCACCAGCTTCTGAGGACATGAAGCCTCAGCCTGCATCTGCTAATTCTCCCCAATCAGCTCGTGACACTGGGAAGCCAAAACCAGTTTCCGATAATTCTTCCAGATCAGTTTCTGAGGATGAGAAGCCCAAAGGGATGTCTTCTGATTCTCCCAGGCCAGTCCCTGAGGAGACCGGTCACAAGCCAGTCTCCTCTAATTCTCCCAAACCAGTTGCTGAGGAAGTGAAAGCGACCTATTGGCCTCGACCCCAGTTGGTCACAGGATACTGTACATACCTTCCCTTTCGGGGATTTGACATTACCCAGACACCACCAGCCTTCATCAGTGTGTTACCGACTTTGCCCCAGTATAGCATTTACACCCCTCTGGCCAGCGTTCCTACTGAGTATCACCTGCAAAGACCAATACCAGTGATACCGTCTTTTGTAGCCAGTGACATAACGGAAGTGCATTTTGAGGCTCATCATTTCAGTGCTGAGAATGCCCCTGGTAACCAGATTGCCTCCGAAACACAGATCCTTGAGGAATCTTTGGAAACACCAGTGAAGTCAGAGTGCAGCTCTGATGGTGCTGATATAGCCCAGAGTGAGGCTAGCAGAAACGAGGACTACTGTGGAGATTCTGCCAAGTGGGAAGTAAATCCAGAAAGCACCAATAAAGTAACAAATATTCCATGTACACAAGTGGTTGCCGTACAGGTAGGACTAAAGTGAGAAAGTTTGAATATCAAAGTTAAATTTCCCTCTTCATTTTCATTGTCATTATATTTACTAAAATCCTTTACAATGATGGACTTTATGAACCCTTTTGTAGGGCATGACTGGTAATGCCAGAAGGAATTTTGAAGTGTAGTAAGTAATACCCTTCATCCTATCCAAGTTTTGCACCAGTTGAGACATAAAGCAGTAGAATCAGCAGATGGAGCCAAAGCACCGCCTTGATAATTAGTAAAAGTGCAGTAGGATGATGCCAGGAGCCCGCGTGAGGAATCCCGCCCATGACAAGGTCATGAGGAAGGAAGCCTGGCAAAACGCAAGGACGTGATCAGGCTTCAGGGATTCCCCCTGGAATTTCCTGAGCATCCACCCCCCAAAACCAAAGTCTGCCTGCTTTACTGTATCCTTTCCACCTACTCTTCTGACATTAACAGGGGGCTGTCCCCCCACCACCTTTTTCTGGAAAAAAAATTAGAGCTTTTAGATAATAAATCTCCTGGGCATAATACGAGTGTTTCAATCCAAAAACCCCTCTGATGGCTTTCTAGCCTCCTGCAGGACTCGTTTGAGGTCTCCTGACCGCGGGAGGCACAGGAAGCTTAAAACATCCTAGGAATGTAGGGGCTTCCGAGGAGTCAAAATCATTAGAATAGGACTGATTAAAGGTTTCATTTGTTGAGCCAATACTTGCTGCCAAATTTTCATGTCCTTTATTTTTAGATATAGTTGGTATATAGAAAAACATGTAGTAGACCTGGTATTAGCAACGTTAGATCTTTGGGTTAAGTACTTTCTTTGTTATAACTCACTGCACCTTTGTTCTAGAGGAATGTAACTTTATTTAGTACTTTGAGGGTGATGCAGAGTAAAGAAAAAATACTTCTAGGGAAAAGGAGTTTTCTGGTTGATAGACAATTATCCAGGAAGAGAGCCATAAAAATATTAACAGGCCTCTTGGCCAGAAGATATTGTAAACCACCTGAGACCTTTTGTATACGGGAGGGTATGCAGAAAGAAAGCCTGGTCTCAGTGAGGGTCAGGACTGCTGCCCCTGCATAACTCTGCATATTCCATTATGTACAACTTAGGGTATATAAGCTGATTTTGAAAAATAAAGTTTTGGGAGTCTTGCACCAATGCTGGGCTTCCCCATGTTGTTCTTTTCTCCCCCTTTTCGGCTGAATTCCCATCTGGGGCGTGGAGGCTGATCATGTCTACTTACTTGTCCAGGCTGCTTAAGATCCGTAAGAGAGAGAGCCCAAGGCGGGGCACTCTCTGATATTCAAATGGGCACCGGCGGCCTAACGTAGATGGTGCAAGTTCCTTGTCTGGAACTTTATTGGCTTTCCACATAAACCAAGTTATTCAGCCTCTTTTCTCCACTTAATTTTCCTACTACACTATTTCTTCCTAATCTAATCTTATATTAATAAATAAATAAGTCTTTCCTCGCCAACGCCGTCCCCGCTTTGAATTCCCTGGATCCACCAGGGCTGGACCCTGGCAGGATGATGTGGCTGTTTTCTCTAGAAAGTGTCTGTCCCAAGACTGAAACCCATGACTTAGCAGCTTCCCTGCCTCGTTCACAGCAGTGTTGGACTAGAAGGCCTTCCAACTTGGGTGCTTGCCCCCAAGACAGTGCAAGGAGGAGGAACAGGAAAATGTGCTCTCTGCACGGGCAGCTCCCAAGAGAGAGAAAAAAGAGCCAGGGCTGCACATGCCCAGTTTCTCCTCTCAAACCATCGGGGGAGTGAGGGAGACACAGGACACAACCAGATGGAGAGAAATGAGGGATAGGAGTAAATGTTCTTCCTAGCAAACTCGAGAATAAGGTTTATAAGGCATGAATGCATGAAACCCTTACTGGTTATCCTGCTACTCATTAATTTTAAAAGCTTTCTAGAAAGCTTTGAAAAATTATGTTAAGAGTAATGAACCAAAATCATTTTCACTTTTACAAGTTCCAAATGATACTCTCTCCTGTTACAAACATTTGTAGAAAGCATAGAATGTTATCTGAACTGGCAAAAAAATTAAAACCTTGAAAAAGTTATGGGCATGTTTCAAAATGTTATCAAATGATGGATTTATTTTACTAGAGCATTTAAGACAGATTGAATGTTCTTCTTGCCCCAAAGGTGTCTTGGAATATAACACATCAGGAAGTCAATACTGAGCCATATGGTCCTTTTGAGGCACAACAGGTGAGTCAGAACTGTATTAAACTGTTTAAAGTTTTAATTTTCATTACTTTAACTAAACAGGAATTATGAACTTAGAACTGTTTTGAAGTGAGTTGTTCCATATAAAACATCATGGAATAAGCCTTGTTGTTTAGTCACCAAGTCACGTCTGACTCTCTTTGACCCTATGGCTCCTCTGTCCATGGAATTTCAGGCAAGCATACTGAAGTGGGTTGCCATTTCCTCCTCCAGGAGATCTTCTCCACTCAGGGATTGAACCTACATCTCCCGCATTGGCAGGCAGATTCTTTACTGCTGAGCCACCAGGGAAGTAGAATAAGCTTTAGAACATAACAAAAAAATTGTTTATTTTTATTGTTCAAATTTGGAAAAGAGAGGCAGAGGAAAAGTTTTTTCTGTCTTAACAGCTTTATTGGTTTAACTGGTATAATGAGCTTGTATTTATAAATAAAAGCTTATTCACCTGAATAATGCAGAAATTATTATAAAAATTTTAAACACTTTAAGGATGATTCAGTTAGAATATTTATTAATATAAGTACTGTGTAATAGATCTTTAAGGGAAAAGTCATTTGATCAACTCCATAGTTGCTGAAAAGATATTGGATAAAATTCAAGTTTTTTTCTTGACTTAAAACTCATAATCAAATGAGAATAGCTCAATACTTCTCAGCATGCTTGTATCTTTCCCTTTTAAGCCAAACCCCATCATCCTGCTTAAATATTGTATATCATCCTTAATATTTATTATTATCCTGGAGATATTGGTTAATAAAAGTAGAGAAGAGAAAAAAATAAAATTTTAAAGGTGGAAGTGTAAAATATCATTATTTATAGAGGCTAAGACTGTGTCCCTGTAAAATCCAAAATGATTGGTCAGAAACCAATACCAAAATGTAAGAGAATTTAGAAATACAAATGAATAAAATACCTTTCTGTTTGTAAACAACCCATTGCAAAACATAGTAAAGGAAAAGATTTCATTCTCAGTAGTATCAAAAAATATATTATCTTGTGAAAGAAAACTTTGAAATGCTACTGAGAGACACACAAAATACTTAAGTAAATGAGAAATGGTCAGTGTACTTGAATAGGAAGACCTAGTATTAAAGGGATTGGCTTTCTAAAGATTTTAATTTAACACAGTCTCAAAACAGACATGAATAGAATGCATGTTATCTGTTGCTACATAACAATGTCTCTGTCAGCAGTTTAGGGCATATGAATTAATTCATAATACCAAGCTGCAGTGTGATTCTTTTGCTGAATTGAGAATTCAAATAGAAATAACTAAAATCTGAAACCATAAAAGCTTGCTCATGGGTTCATCATCTAGTTGATTATTTAAACATGGACTGTATTCATAGTGCCGAACTTTCAGTCTGGACGACATAAACAGCAGACTGGCGTGTGTGGTCAGCTTGGCCATAGTTCACAGTTCTCTGACAGTGAACAAAATTTCAGAACCTCAGTTCCCTGCCTTTGTACACTTGGGAGATGCTAACGTGCTGTAAGAGGTTCAGGGGATGGGAAAGGTGGGCCAGGTGTGTGCACCTGGCTTAGATTCCCAAGCCTGGCTGCTGGAGCCCTCGTAGCTGGGCAGAGCAGTTGCCTGCAGCTGAGAGGAGCTGACAGCGTCTAACAGGTGCTCCATTCACAACAATTGTGTGACTGCTGCCCATCTCAGCAGGATGAAAGGCTTACAAATACATAAATGCTGCTTATTGCTTGCCAGTATTTCACAGTACAGTATGACTTCTGTTTGCTTTTTTTAGAGCTGTCCAGGAGATAGTTACATAACTGAAAATAATTTCTTGATAATATTTTAAGTCATCTTTTAAAAATAATCATCAACCGTCTATTTGAAATGCTATAAAAGTAGGGCCAAAACTAATATGTCCTATTCATATCTAATGCATGCATAATATTTGCGGTTCTTAAAGCCAGTAAATAGTTCTTGATGTTAATTGTGGAGGATGACAGTCATATCAGACTATTTAATACTGAATCCTTCTAAAACAAATATTCATAGCTAATTATGGTGCATATTGGAAAGTTTCCTTATGAATTCCAGTAATATGAATAACTTTTAAAAAAGAGCTGACTTTGCTAAACAATGTAAGGGATTTTAAATTCTTGAATTATTATGACATTTTCCTTGTAAATTTTCATCAGCCTTATATCCTCTTTTGTTTATCTGAAGAGACATTTCAGAACAAGATCAGAAATAGGCTTTTAAAACTACTTGTAACAGGTAATTTTGTATTATATTTGTAGGGGGGTATTTCACAGGTTGAAAAGGAGTACCAGGTTTTACAAGAGCAGCTTAAGGAAGCATGTGAAAATTATGAACACAGCAATGTCAAGGGCTCAGAAGAAACCAAAGACTTGGAAGAAAAGTTGAAAAGAAACATCGAAGAAAATAAGGTAATCCTGTCTGAAACCTCTTTTCAGTAGCATGTGGCATCATTCAGAGAATTGTGCTTGTGTAGCCTCTGTTAGCTGAGCTATTGCGTTGTTGGCTAAACAAAGGATTCTTTCTCACTATTGCCTATTTCACAGTTTTTATCACGTTAGAGTGACAGTTGTTATTTGCAGTGTTTTACAACCTCTGCAAGTTGTCATGTAAGAAAAGGGCTATGAATCTGAATTTTCATTTATCTATAACTTGGTTTCCTTGATTAGCTAAAACTATTTCCTGGTAAGTTCCAAGTTAAATTCTTCTTTATAGTGAGAGTAGCGGTGTAGCACTAGAGGTTCCACGTGTGAGACCTGGAGACAGACAGACTGGGTCCAGATCCAGGCTTAATTCTACAATAGTTCTGTTCTTGGGCAGACTGGTGTGTGTTGTGTGTATGTGTAACATCTCTGCTTTAGTTCTGTAGTTTGGGTAATACTTGCTCCCATTTTATAGGGTTAGATTATTACTCTCTTTTTAATTTTCAAATTTGTTTTATTTGTTTTTGGTTGCACTAGGTCTTCATTGCTGCACGTGGGCTTTCTCTGGTTGTGGGGAGCAGGGGCTACTCCGCATTGCCGTGCTCAGGCTTCTCACTGTGGTTGCACAGGCTCTAGGGCGTGGGTGTTGTGGCGCACCAGCTTAGTTGCTCTGCGGCACATGGAACTGTCCTGGACCAGAGACTGAACCCACACCCCCTGCATTAGCAGGTGGATTCTTTCCCACTGTATCACCAGGGAAGTCCTCATTGTGGTTTTGATTTGCATTTCTCTAATGAAGAGTAATATTGAGCATCTTTTTATGTGCCCATTTTCTTTGGCAAAATGTCTATTCAGGTCTTCTGCCTATTGTTTAATTAGGTTGTAAAAACTGAAGTCTTTGTACAGAGGTGAAAAGGGTCTGTTAGTCCATTTAAGAAAGGAAGAATTTGTTCCAGAAGTCTGAGTCATTAGCTGAGGTCACATATTAAATAGAAGAAAATTAGCTGTGGGACCTTAATCAATAAACTTACTTGTTGAGATTTAAGTATACCCAGAAGAAAAGGGTTGTTTTGTAGAGGTGACCGTTACAACACTCCTTAGGACATGTTTTCACTTGGGATGAGACTGGGGAGATTTGAAAAATTAGAAGGAACCAGCCTTTCTGCTCAGTTGCCCAGTTGAATGGAATCTTCCTGATTAGGAAGAGGGGAAAATGAACAAAAATAAAACCTTTCACAGAGACTCAGAACCTAAGTTGGATAAGCTACTTGGGGGACTTAACAAAACATTGTTGTAAACTTCGTATTGTGTCAGGAAAATTCAGTTTTAGTAAAACCGTATGAGAATGCCTGTGTCCACCCAATTAAGTGATGCAGACAGATACAGACACAACCGCTTGATTTGAGGTGGTCATCTGGTGAGTGAGGGCTTCCCTAGCTCAGTTGGTAAAGAATCTGCCTGCAATGCAGAAGACCCTGGGTCGGGAACATCCGCTGGAGAAGAGATAGGGTACCCACTCTGGTATTCTTGGACTTCCTTGTGGCTCAGCTGGTAAAGAATCTGCCTGCCAGGTCAGGGAGACCTGGGTTCAGTCCCTGGGTTGGGAAAATCCCCCAGAGAAGGGAAAGGCTATGGACTCTCTAGTCCATTGGATTGCAAAGAAGTGGACACAACTGAGCAACTTTCACATTTCACTTTCTGGTGAGGTTCCTTTCTTTCTGGTAGAGGCTTGTCCAGCTTTATAAGCTCCTGGTTTGACTGGGTCCTGTGTTTGTGCAATTCATCAAGACTTCTTTGTACAAGGGACCAAGAAATGTACAGTAAATGAGCACCCAGGGAGGAGGGCTGTGAGAGAGCAGCAGCTTTAACCAGTGGGCTTGGGCTCTTGACCTACTTCTTAACTTTGCTGAGACTCTGGGTCTGGTTCCATGGGGGTGTGCTTAAGAGTAGTCAGTCCATTTTTTAAAAAGAGCCATTATTTAGTCCCTCAAATTGCAGACCTGTTAGGCTATTAGACTTTCCATGCAAAATGTCGGAGAAGGCAATAGCAAGCCACTCCAGTACTCTTGCCTAGAAAATCCCATGGATGGAGGAGCCTGGTAGGCTGCAGTCCATGGGGTCGCTAGGAGTCGGTCGCAACTGAGCGACTTCACTTTCACTTTTCGCTTTCACACAATGGAGAAGGAAATGGCAACCCACTCCAGTGTTCTTGCCTGGAGAATCCCAGGGACGGGGGAGCCTGTTGGGCTGCCGTCTATGGGGTCGCACAGAGTCGGACACGACTGAAGCGACTTAGCAGCAGCAGCAGCAACATGCAAAATGTATACCTGTTTCCTTTCAGGATAAATTGTTCACCTGAGTTCCTTAAGTTGTTTATAGAAAAGAGCAAGTGAGATTTAGCTGTGCTTTTATTTATTAATTACGATTATGCTCATAATTCACTCGTATAAAAATCTTTTATAAATATAAATTTTTGCTTTTGTTGATCTTTCCTTTGGCCTTTGACTCTCTCGATCACTAAGGTTATGAGTTAGTATTTTTACTTAAATTTTCTTGATTCTACCTTTAGCTGTAATTAGATGCAGCTTTATAGAAAAGAGAGAGGCAAGCTGTAGCAAATCATGCTTAAGAACTTGGGCAGTACGATCAGACTGCCTGACTGGTGACCCCAGCCCTACCACTTAGTGGCCTTGGCACCTAAAATAATTTACTCAGTTTCTTTGACCCTCAGTTTCCTCATTAATAATACAAGCTATACTTCATAGTTTTGTGAGGATTCACAGGGGATGGGTGAAAAGGGATGGGGGAGTGGCTCAAGATAAGTATAGTAGGGGAAAGAATTGCCCCACCCAGAATGCTGTAGTGCCTTGTTGAGAAAAATAACTTATTTACAAGGCATTTGAAGAATGCTGAGCATTTACAAAGCATCAGTAAAGATCTGGGCTAGCTATTGCGTGTAGCTGATGGAGTTTGATTTTCATGAGCTAGAAATGGCCTTTAATAATTAGCCTAGCTACTTCTGTGTTCCCTGCCAGAGGAAAATAGCAATTCTAAAGCCAGAATCTCCTGTTGTTCTTAAAGTACCCTTGTTCGTAGTGAAGCAACAGTTAGAACTGGACACGGAACAACAGACTGGTGCCAAATAGGAAAAGGAGTACGTCAAGGCTGTGTATTGTTACCCTGCTTATTTAACTATATGCAGAGTACATCATGAGAAACACTGGGCTGGATGAAGCACCAGCTGGAATCAAGATTGCCAGGAGAAATGTCAATAACCTCAGATATGCAGATGACACCACCCTTATGGCAGAAAGTGAAGAGGAACTAAAAAGCCTCTTGATGAAAGTGAAAGAGGAGAGTGTGAAAAAGTTGGGTTAAAGCTCAGCATTCAGAAAACTAAGATCATGGCATCCGGTCCCATCACTTAATGGGAAATAGATGGGAAACCATGGAAACAGTGAAAAAGTTTATTTTGGGGGGCTCCAAAAATCACTGCAGATGGTGATTGCAGCCATGAAATTAAAAGACGCTTACTCCTTGGAAGGAAAGTTATGACCAACCTAGATAGCATATTGAAAAGCAAAGACATTACTTTGCCAACAAAGGTCTGGCTAGTCAAGACTATGGTTTTTCCAGTGGTCATATTTGGATATGAGAGTTGGACTGTGAAGAAAGCTGAGCACCAAAGAATTGATGCTTTTGAACTGTGGTGTTGGAGAAGACTCTTGAGAGTCCCTTGGACTGCAAGGAGATCCAACCAGTCCATCCTAAAGGAAATCAGTCCTGAATATCCATTGGAAGGACTGATTTTGCAGCCATGAAATTAAAAGACGCTTACTCCTTGGAAGGAAAGTTATGACCAACCTAGATAGCATATTGAAAAGCAAAGACATTACTTTGCCAACAAAGGTCTGGCTAGTCAAGACTATGGTTTTTCCAGTGGTCATATTTGGATATGAGAGTTGGACTGTGAAGAAAGCTGAGCACCAAAGAATTGATGCTTTTGAACTGTGGTGTTGGAGAAGACTCTTGAGAGTCCCTTGGACTGCAAGGAGATCCAACCAGTCCATCCTAAAGGAAATCAGTCCTGAATATCCATTGGAAGGACTGATGCTGAAGCTGAAACTCCAGTACTTTGGCCACTCAATGTGAAGAACTAACTCATTGGAAAAGACCCTGATGCTGGGAAAGATTGAGGGCAGGAGGAGAAGGGAACGACAGAGGATGAGATGGTTGGATGGCATCACCAGCTCAATGGACATGAGTTTGAGTAAACTCCGGGAGCTGGTGGTGGACAGGGAGGCCTGGTGTGCTGCAGTCCATGGGGTTCGAAAGAGTCAGATAGGACTGAGCGACTGAAATGAACTGAACTGAACTTGGAACTGACAGGTCATAACTGGTTGCCGTATTGCTCAGGGGCATATGTTCTCTCTCTTAAAAATTCTTTCTTTATTTTTTGGTATACTGGGCCTTCAGTGCTGCACGGGCTTTCTTTAGTTGAAGCAAGCGGGGGCTACTCTCTAGTTGTGGTACGCGGGCTTCTCATTGTAGTGGCTTCTCTTTTTGCAGAGCGAGGGCTCCGGTAGTTGTGGTTCCTGGGCTCCCGAGCACAGGCTCATTATTTGTGACACAAAGACTTAGTTGCCTTGAGGTATGTCAGGTCTTCCTGACAAACCAATGTCAAACCAATGTCCCCTGCATTGCAAGGCGATTCTTAACCACTGGACCACCAGGGAAGCCTTCTGTTTTGTTTTATTAAGGTAAAGTTCACATTTAACCATTATAAAGTATACAGTTAAGTTGTTTTCAATATATTTACCATGTCATATAATCACCACCACCATCTAATGCCAGAGTTGTTTTCATCACTCCAAAAGAAGCTATATTCCCATTAGGCAGTCACTCCCCATCTTTAGAAGGTCATATATTCTTAAGGTGCTTTAATAAGATTTGCTTATAGCTAAGATGGGTATTTAGTTAGCATTGACTCTTAAAACAGTCAAAATAATTTTGGCCTAGACGAATTTATGGAGTAGAATCTGAAACTTTGTGCTGTTTCAACAGAATCTTGGGTTCCTGCCTACCCAAACTTCCTCAGCCCACATGTGCAGAGAAGTGTGGTCCTATTCAGTCATGGTCCTTGCCAAGTTCAGCTCTTTTCTAATCTAGCATTTATAGAGCTCATGTTATGTTCCATACTCAGTCATAAATGTTTTAGCTGTATTATTTTATTAAATCTGAAAGCAATTCTATTGCACTAGTGTTCCAGTATGTAGCATTGTCTCCATTTTACTGATGAGGAAATGGAGGCTGGACTCACTAAGGTGTCTTGCTCCAAGTTGCACCAGCAGTAAGCGCAGGAGAATAGGTGGTGAGTGTCAGGCTCCAGATCCATTAAGAGAACGTCGGTTCCACAGCCAGTTGAAAAACATTTCCCGGCACTCCATGAGCAGTATCGGTTAATTGATGCCACAGTAATGCTGAGTAAAAATCTCAGTGACACATGACAATAAATATCACATGTGCGAGTCTGTGAGTTAGCTGATCCTGACTGAGCTTGGCTGGATGGCTTTACCTTTGGATCAGCTAGGGCTCCACTGTTCTTGGCTGTGCTTGCTCACGTATTGGGGTCATCTGGCTATAGACCGATCAACAGTGGCCTCAGCTGGGGCAGCAGGGGCAACTCCTTCTGTTCCGTGTATCTTTCATCTTCCAGTGTGAGTCCAAGGGCAAGCAAGAACCAGCCCTGCTAATACCCCATCAGGCAAAGCAAGTCCCATAGCCGGCCGAGGATCAAGGGGTGGGGAAAGGCTCGCTCCTGAGTGAAGGGAACTCCAGGGTCCCATGACAGAGGGTGTAGATGGGGGGAGGGTGCAGGATGGGCTGTGTGTGCCATCCCTCTGCCACAGTAGGTTTGCGCCATAACTCATGAACACTCAGCAGTCATCACAAGCTTGAAACCCCCCTGTGGTTGGTTGTTACTCCATCTCCAGCTTCTTCTCTGCCGGTTCTCTGCATCGTCCTGTACACTTAAAGGGTGGTGGAGTTTGTCATGTGGTTTTCTCACTTCTGGACCTCTTCCCAGCACTGGTCCTTCCGCCTCAAGAGCCTTCTCCATCCCCGTGCCTGGCTCACCCCTCATCTTTTGGGTCCAACTCAGGCGTCACTCTGTGAAGCAAGCAGTCACTGACAGAACCTCAGCCTTGGTTAGAGGCCTTTGTTAATGCGGTAGTGATAATGACCACCTCACTGTATTAGACAGTAATTATCATTTTGTTAACATCTTTATTGAGATGTAGTTTACATGCCATAGAATTCACCCCTTTGAAGTGTGTAGTCAGTGTTTCCAGTATAGGCACAGAGTTGTGTAGCTGTCACTGCAATCCACGTTTAGAACGTTTTTATCACCCCAAAAGAAGTCTCACCACTGCCAGTCACTCCCTGTTCTCCCTCCCTCAGCCCTTGGCAACCACTGATGTACTCTGTGGATTTACCCCTTCTGGGTGTTTTATATAAATGGCATCACACTTAACTATACGTGGTCTTTTGTGAGTGCCTTCTTTCACTTAGCTTAACGTTTTCAAGGTCCATCTATGTACATCGGTCCATATAACATGGATCAGTGCTTCATTCCTTTTTATTGCTGAAGAATATTCCATCGTATGCTGTATCACATTTTATTAACCCATTCATCTGTAAATGAACATTTGAATTCATTTCAACACTTAGAATATCTGAGTACAAGTTTTTGTGTGGACACATGTTTTCATTTCTTTTGGATGTATACCTAGGAATGGAAATGCTAGGTCATCTGTTAACTCCATTTTTAAGAGTTTGAGAAACTTCCAGACTATTCTAAAACAGCTGCACCATCTTATATTCCCACCAGCAGTGTATGAGGGATCCAGTCTCTCTGTGTCCTCATTAACACTTTCTATCATCCATCTTTTTTATTTTAGCTCTTCTAAAGGGTGTAAAGTGGTTTCTTATTGTAGTTTTGATTTGTGTAAGGCTAATGGTGTTGAGCATCTTATATGTGTTTAATGTCTATTTTTATATATTTGGAAAGTGTGAGACATGTCTGTTTTAATCCTTTGCCCAGTTATTAATTGGATTTTTTGTTCTTTATATTGAATTAAGAGTCTTTATTTATATATATATATACACACACACATACACACACTTATGTATATATGTATTCTAGGTACAAATTTCTTATCAAATATATCATTTAGAAATATTTTCTCTCATCTTCCCATATTTGCAGATTTATTTCTCCTATGCCCCATTCTGTGGATTGTCTTTTCACTTTCTTGGTGTTATCATTTGCAACACACAAGTTCTAAATTTTCAGTGTAGTCGAGTTTCTCTAATTTTTCTTTTGTTTCTTATGCTTTTGATGTCATAGCTGAGAAACCACTGTCAAACCCAAGATCAGCAATATTTACTCCTATGATCTATAGAGTTTTATAGTTTTAGCTCCCCCACTTAGGTCTGTGATCCACTTTGAGTTAATTTTTTGTGTATGGTATAGTAATTATCTTTCATGCATATTTCCCCCACTGTCCTCCCCCCGCGAGTGAGGACTGTTGCTTAGCCATCCATGGATCTCGGTGTGCAGACTAGGAGCTCTGCCAGTGTTACCCAACAGTGTGTACTTGGGCCCCTACAGAACTGAGTTTACTGAATTGTGTCTTCATTTTCCATCAGCCTATGGAAAGGTCATTAGGCCTGTACGTCCTATGATGATTGTTACTTTATTTACTGCTAGTATGTAGTGGAAGGTAGCACTCATTCTTTCATTTGACAGATATTTATATTGGATGTTCCTTAAATGCCAGGCTCTGTGCCGATCTTCCAGGACTTTTATGTAGCACCCTCTTTGTGAGGCCAGGTAAACATTGTGGTCACCCCCATCACAGTAGTGACTCAGCAAATTCAAGATTAGCAAGGTTGCAGCAAGGGAAGTGTGAATTGTTCTGTCCCCAGGCTGCAGGAAATGTCACCAAACTGTTGAGCCTCTTCTTCCTAAAAACAGTTGGCCTGCACATCTCAGGGCCGCTGAAGTCAAACCTGCTTCTGAGGCAGGACTTCAAATTCATGAGGACCCTGGGCTGGTCAAAAGTACGTTCATGGTATTGAATCTGCTTGCCAGGAACATCCGAAACCCTGGTGTCCAAAGCTGAAGAGGGCGGAATATTCTTCTAAGTTGGTGCCCGTTTTGACTCACAGCTGTTACTTCCCAGGGAATCTGTGTAGCTTGGCTCCAGGGTATCCTGTCCTCTCTGAAGGAGAGTTTCTGTGGCTGAACCCTTGTCCTCAGTTTCTGTGGCTGAACCCTCAGTCCTCATTCTAAGCCTAAGCAGGGAGGTCAGATTATAGGGAACCTGGTCAGAGGTGGGACATGAAAGGATCCCTAAAGCAAAAATGAAATTGAGATACCAGTTAGCAGTCGTTGATACTAGTAGAATTTCAAACTGGGAAATATTAAAGTTTAAATTTCTTTTTTTAGTTTCTTGTAAATATTACTCCATCCTGACTTGCACAGTAATTGTTAGAAATAGTAGTCCAGAGTTTATTTATAAATGGCATTTATAGGCATGTGCACTACCTGTCTGCTAACATTGAAGAGATGACACTTTGAAACACTGGAATGAAACTTTTAGAGAATTCGTAGGTTCAGAAGAAGTTTCAAAAGGCAGCCCTTATGTAAGATAGCTGACGGAGAAGGCTTGTCTCAGGTGGTGGTGTACCTAGCCATCCAGAACCTCAAGATACAGCATTTCATTTCTCTTTGTCACATGCCCTGAAATTCTGACAGATATCGCAGCCACACGTTCTTTATCACCAGGCAGAGATAACACATTTGTACTTTAAAAAGCAGACAAACAAGTATTGGACTTGCCAAATAAAACATGCGTGCCGACTCTGTGTAGATTAGAGAATCACTTAAGCTAAAGAGTGAAGTGTGAATACTTCCAGATGAGTCGAAGTGGGTCTTTTTAGCACTGTGCTGCCTTCAGATGCGCTCCAGGTGAGAGATTGAAAAGGAAGGAGAGGAGAGATGTTGTGGAAGTGTGCCTGGGCGCTGGGCAGGCCCTCGACTGGGGGGTGCTTAAGTCAGGGGTCCAGAGAAACTCGAAGGTGCAGAGTAAGGAAGAGCCCCCAGTGGGTGGAACCGAGTACCACAAGGAAGGCAGGAGGCTGTGAAGATGGACATGAATCTTTTCAAACCTGTCTCAGAGGCTCGCCTTTGCTTTCCTCTTTGTCTCTACAGCATCGCATGTTCTGCTCCAGCACCCCCGTGGAGATTTATTTCTTCCTCAATCGAATAGACTCATGGTCTGGGAATGTGCCCTCTTTAACACTGTAGACCTCATTTTGTTCAGCTTACAAATGGAACTGAGAGCTTCTTGGAAGAGAAATGTTGGCTGTTTAACTGATGTTTCTAATATAACTTTCTATGGGGAAGTGCATTCCAAGTTATAGCCAATGAACTGGTGAATAGACTTTGAAATTGTAGTATGTTAATAGGTGGGAGTTTCCCGTGTTGGGAAAGGTGTTTGGGGACCAAAACACACCTGACTTGATGGTGTGCTAACCTGTGCTAGAAGAGCCTGTTGGCAGATGTGTAAATCAACAGGACTTAGAATACATTACTCCTTTCTCTGTGGTTGTGTTGAAAAGTGGTTATTTGTTATTTCAATTTAGTATTTTATTCCTTGGATGTATAGTCTTTGTCAGACACCTATAAACTTCTTCTCTGTCCCATCAAAATAATTTCAGGTTCAAAATTATTGAATTCTTAATATACATTTTATTGTTTACTCAAATTTATTTTAAAATACTTATCTAGGTTGATTTCTGTCCTGTATATCTTCCATAGTCTCCTGTTTTGTTAATAGAATTTTGTTTAGTTATTCATCCAGGGTAGAGGTTTCTGTCCCCTTCCACTTTACATCATATATCCACATGATAACGGTCTTGTTATCCATCCTAGTCTTCTAAAGTGTCCTTTCTTTTTATCATCTCTTTAGTTACCTCTCTCATCCTCATTGTCTCTCACCTGGGCTAGGGCAGTGAGATTTTATGTTCTAATACAGAGTATTTGACATTAAAGGTTATAATTCCTAATGGGCTATGAAGTCAGTTTAATGATGGTGACTAAAATTGTTCTTAATAATAGAATAAAAATACAGGAAAACATTTCAGAAAGCAAGGGCAGTGTTTTCAGCTTCGTGTGTATATAGATGCATACATGTATGTACATAATGCTGGGTATCATGATTAAAATGTATTTGCTGTTGTGGGTCACAATAAGAAAGTATCAGAGAAAGTCAAGAAAATGAGAAAGCTTCTGTTCTTGTCTAACCTTTATGTACCCTCTTTCCCCTGATCCACCTCTGTGTCTTTCAGTTATTTTTCTAAAATAAGAATCTCATCATCTCACAACCCTGCTGAAGAGCCTTCACTGGCTTCCTGTTGTCTGCAAGATGAGGTCCACACTCCTCAGCATTGCTCATAAGGCCCCTGATCATTTTATCCCAAGGTGTCCCAGGCGCCTGAGGTCCTAACATCCACCTAGTACTAATCCGTACAGACATGCCTTTCTCTTCTAACCTTCTGCCTCTCCATGCCCACTACTTGGAATCCATTCTCCGTGTGACAGCTCCATCTCTGAAGACAGAGATCAAATTGTACTGATTTGGAGAATCCCTTCCTGAGTACCAGAGCATCTGCCGTGTCTCTGCCCATCCTCGTTTGAGGGCTGAGGCTGTGTATTGTGTGACTTCATGTCCCAAGCTCAGCCGGGGTAGCGCATACAGCCAGCTCCTGAGTGTGTGTTCCAAGGAACTGTAGTCATTGGTTAAGCTCGTTCACCACCGCAACACTAGTCTCTTGGGCTCTTTTTAAAAAGAAAAAAAAGTAAATCTTCCCATTTATTTAAATACTTTCTAAAATGTTTTTAGATCTCAAAGACAGAACTAGATTGGTTCCTTGAAGATTTGAACAAGGAAATTAAAAAATGGGAACAGGAGAAAAAAGAAATCCAAGAAAGACTAAAGGCACTGAAGAAGAAAATGAAAAAGGTGTTAAATGCCAGCAAAATGTGAGTAACACTTGAAAGACAATGATTTTCATTTATTTTTAATTTGGATATATTTTGGTTATTTTACCCTTTCTGGTGTTCAGTTTCAGACTATCAAGTAAAGTGAAAATTTTAGACACTGTTCTCATTTCTTGTTAAAGAACATCTGTTGGGAATTATCTCACCTACAGCTTTTTCTAAATCTCTCATATAAATAAAAGTAGGACTGCAAGTCTAAGAACTTACTTCCGGTCTGAACACCACCTCTTTCTCTGAACATTATCTTCGACCCCTTTTCTTTGTTATAAAATGAGGGGACTTGTCTAGATCTAAGGTTCTTTCCAGCACCAAGATTCTGTGGTGATCATTTTATTTATTACTTCCACCCTGAATCTTTAAATTAGTAAAATTTGGTCCTGTAATACAAAGCATTCAGTAATATACATTCAGGCAGTCGTCATATGGGCTAGGTTTGTTTTAAGATTCTGTGCGATCCATTCCTAACCCCTGTTTCCCTAAATAATTGTATGACTCCTCAGCTTAATTGCTACCTACTGTTGAACAAAATACCTGAAGCTTGCTGGTTTAAATTAACTTAATTTTAATTTGATCTGAATCTTGCATTCTGGGCTGTCTTGGCTGGGCCACCCTTCTGCTGGTCTTGTCAGTGGTTCCCTCTGTGACTGCGTTTAGCTGGGAGTTGGCTGAAATATTTTGGCCTCTTTCTCTCTATGCAGTTTCAGGGCTTCTTCCTCTCCATGTGACTTCTTCATGTGACTTTTATCTCCAGCTCAGTAGCCACACCTCCTTTGTGATGTCTAAGAGCATCCAAGAGTGCACAGGTAGAAGCTGCCAGGCCCTCTGAAGCTTCAGGCCCGGAACCGTCAGCATCACTTCTGCCACATTTTGTTGTTTCGGGCAAGTTGCAGGCCTGGTCCAGATTGAAGGGCTTTAATAAGGGGAGGTGTGGTTCCCTGGGGGCTCCAGTGACCACACTCACTGTTCAGGGCATTTACGTTTTGTCCAGTTGCTGTGCCCTGTGATCAGGTGAATTTCATTATGAGTATTGCTAACCTTACCCTTTGGACAGTTTTTAAGTAGTCATTTATAAAGCATGATAAAATGGAAAATACTGCATACGTCATGTAATTTTGATTTTGCTCAAAGTTTCATTAGAAGAACACATTTATGGAACTCTAAAAAGCTTTTTACCTCTTACTGCTTGAGCGAGTACAGTCTTAATTTTTAAGTTGTATTTTAATTTTTTCATATGTTTAGTTCAGACATACTATCAAACTAGGCAAAATAAATGAAACTGAGACTGTTGATAAAATTTTTTTCTGTGCTATCATAAAAATCATTTCTGCTGAAGAATAATTTTTTATTGTCTTTTCACTTTATTAGTGTATTTCTTTGCCTTTTTCTGTTGTAGTTTAAAGATAAGCTATATAACTGAGACTGTTGATAAAATTTTTTTCTGTGCTATCATAAAAATCATTTCTGCTGAAGAATAATTTTTTATTGTCTTTTCACTTTATTAGTGTATTTCTTTGCCTTTTTCTGTTGTAGTTTAAAAATAAGCTATAGGCTTCTTTATGCTTTTTGTACTTTCCGAAAAAAGCTAAATTTTTATATTTAGATCTTAAAACTTTTTGGATCTTTTAGCGAACAACAAAGGTATATGAGGCTATTTTATTGATTTTTTATGCTTTAGATCACAGTTGGTATTCACTAAGAAATGAATGGTCACGAGGAGCTCATGGTTGGTACAGTGATGCAAGTCAGAGATAATTGTTGAAGGAAGGCAGAAATTCCATGAAAAGTTACCCAATGTTGAAAACTTAGAGGAACTGTTTTACAAAAGAACTGAAATGGCATTTAAATTGGTAGTTTGCGGAAATGGGTTTTTATCCAGTAGAGATGACTAAAAAGGTGTGAAGGAGAGCATGAAAGAGGCAGAACCCTCTTGGTACAGGGCATTGCTTATTAAGAAAAGGTTTACACACTTTGTTTTGAAGAATTATCCTACTGTGTGCATGCGTGTATGTGTGTGTGTAATTGGACTTCAGGTTCTGGCTTAAAAAATAGAAGGCTGCTTTTATTTTGAGTGAGAACCTATGTTACACTGGTGATGACCCAACACCTTATTCTTCTGTCCTATGTTGAACCACCTGGATGGAGGTGCTCCTGACATAGGACTGAGATGGGTTCTGTGCTGCAGACACACAACGCAGAGTGAAGAAAAGGCGATCTGCCTTCCAGGCGTAGAAGGGAAATTTTTCCAAAAGGAAAAGGACCCAAATTCTTTGCCTATTTAGAAGATACTAGAAATGAAATGTAAAGAAATCAAGAAATGTTCGCATGGATGTAGAATTTACTGTGAGATTGTGCTTTTAAAAATCTTTGAAAATTGATTGAAATTTGGTGATTATGCTTTTGCAGGTATACGCAGGAAAACGATGGAAAGGAAAAGGCACTTGAATTACTTCTGGATCAGTCCCTTGAAATCAGGCAAATTAAGCTTAAATTTATTTTTATATCTTGTTATATTCTTAATATCAGCGGCATAGTCTGAATATAGTTAGACATCCAAATATATTTTTGCTTATATGTTTCTTTTAAATAATTGTTTCTCTTTTTTAAAATTCTGTTTTATTATTTATATTAATAAATAAATTTATTCTTTAAGTATTTTTATTTAATGATGTTTTCTACTTTTATTTCTCATTGTCAGTATAAAAAGTCCTAAATTTAGCATTGTTCATTACTCTTCATTTCCTTTGAATTAACCTGAAACTAAATTTGTATTTTAAAAACCTACATTACTTGAAATAACAGTCTCAACTATTGTAGTTCATTGCTCTACAATTAAAAAATTATTAAAGAATGTTTGTTATGAACCTATAAAAAGTTTTCCTTTTAATCTTTATTACTGCAAATACTGTTTGTATATACTGGAAGCCAGTATGTAAAGTTTATTAACATAATCAGATTAAACTTCACCTAACTTCATAAAAATGGGGAATCCATTTCACAACATTGCCACCAAGTAACTTACTTTTAATTTCTCATCTTCCTTTGATCGTTTGCAGAGAGCAAATAATGGTCTTGTATTAAGTAGCCAAATGGTGAGCAAGAAGTTTCTCTGGAAGATGTTCTATTATCTGTCTGTGGCATGACTTCAGCGCTAACCTGACTTCACCCTTTGCGAGCTCACTGGTTATGTTTTTTTTCAGTTAGTTTTTTTGTTTTCTTTAATATTTGCAGTAATACATTTACAAATGAGAAAATGAAAATAGAAGAGAGTATAAAGAAAGGGAAAGAGCATTATGAAGAGAGTCTTCAAAGGGCTGTGGATGCAGAGGTGAGTCCGGAGTACTCGGTGACTGACAGATTCGGCAGGGTGTCATTTGTTTACTCCGCGTTTAATTACACATGAGCAGGACAACATTGCTGGGAAGTGTGGAGGCTGAGGGGTATCCTTTCACCCATAACCCTGCCTCCCTGAAACAACCACTCTCTCCTTGCCTATAACTTGAAAATTTTTTGCCTTTATGCTTATCTTATGATAGAGTGTACACCATGTTTTGTGACTAGCTTTCTTTATTTAACACAATTCAGGCATTTTCAATGCTCTGTACTTTAATGGCTTCATTATATTTAATCAAGTGGTGTACCATGAAGTAGCCAACCAAAAAACCTATTTGCCAGTGCTAGAAAAGGAACTTGGAAATAATATACTTATTAAGAATATATGCTCTCTTTCCTCCCCCTGGAAGAATATATACTAAAGTCAGTATACTAACTACTGAGACAAAAATAATTATCTCTGGCTATATTCTATTGAATTCCTGAAATATGGTTGCCTTTGTTTTTCTAATTTGCAAAGTAAATGTTATTTATTAGTAAATGTGCCTACGATTATTTTAGAAAGGTAAGGAAGAGCTTAACTCATGCAGTCTTTAAACATGGGTCTTTAAAAGAAATGTCAGCTGTGCAGCTGCTTTTCTAAAGGAAGGAAAAAAAGAGTCCCAGTGTTTACTTCTGCTTCGTGGGCCCTTTTCCTGCATCTGTGTCCCCAAGTCACCCAGTTCCTATTTACCACCATTTAGCAAGCAGTTTTCCCTGGTGGGCCCTGTCAAGATTACTGACACCTGAATTAAAGCAAGGCCAGTCTACATTTTCTGCAGTGACTTTGACACAAATGGCCAATTGGCTTGTGTGGGGAGCCAGAGTCTAAAGTTTTCAAAACTTACCCTTGCTGGTAATAACTTACCCTGACCTGTGCAGTAGCACCTTGCTGTGCGCCCATCCTCTGTGTGATAGTTTGCACCTGCTGGTCCCAGACTCCTCCACTCCATCCCCTCCTCCCCTCCCACTCGTCAACCAGTCAACCACGAGTCTGCTTCCCAGGCCTTTAAATCCATAGGTGCAGCCTTGGCGCTGTTCTCCAGGGTCCTGGCTCTCTGCTTACCGTGGTCAGCACCTTAGATTAGGCACACCAGGTGTATACTTTCAGGTAACCTAGCTCTGTGCTCCTGTATGGCTTCAGCAGTAAGCCTTATGGAAAGTTTCATATCTAAGAAAGTATCACTCTAGGAATATAATTTTACTATCACTTTGTTATTCTGTTTTCAAATTCTAAAGTTTTTTTTTTTTTTTTTAATTAATTTTGGGCTGTGCTGAGTCTTCCTTGCTGCATGTGGGCTTTCTCTAGTCGCCCCAAGCAGGGATGTCTCTTGTTGGGGAACATAGGCTTTGGAAGTTCGGGCTTCAGTAGTTGCAGCACACAGGCTCAGCAGTTGTCGTACACAGGCCCAGTTGCCCCAAGGCCTGTGGAATCTTCACAAAACCCAGTGGACCACCAGAGAAGTCCGAAAAGTTTTAGTTCAGGTTCACTTGAGAGAAACGATAGCTAAATTCTGGTCAGTCTTCTGATCATGTGTCATTTAAGGAGAAACTTGAAAGTGGTTTAGAATGTTTGCTTTCACAGCTTTAAAATAGTTTGTTTTAAAATGCTTATATTCTGTCATCTAATGGTAGGTATCTGTGCTTGAAAACTGGAAGGACATGGAAGTGTGTAAGTTACAGAGCATGGAGTCACAAGCTGAAGGGTTTCTCAAGAACTTGAAGCTAATGAGCAGGTACTGTGGTGTCACAGGTGTCTTTCCACAATTGTTATTGCGGAAATAAAGATTAGGGCTGATTTGATGAAAAATTATATTCAGTTCAGTTCAGTTGCTCAGTCATCTCCGACTCTTTGTGACCCCATGAAATGCACCACGCCAGGCCTCCCTGTCCATCACCAACTCCCAGAGTTTACTCAAACTCATGTCCATTGAGTCAGTGATGCCATCCAACCATCTCATCCTCTGTCATCCCCTTCTCCTCCTGCCTTCAATCTTTTCCAGCATCAGGGTCTTTTCAAATGAGTCAGTTCTTCTCATCAGGTGGCCAAAGTATTGGAGTTTCAGCTTCAACATCAGGCCTTCCAATGAATATTCAGGACTGATTTCCTTTAGGGTGGACTGGATGGATCTCCTTGCAGTCCACGGGACTTTATTTTTAATAGTTATTATAATACATGGGAAAATCAAAACATATCAACAAAATGATAAATTATCCTATTTCTCAATTGAGTTATAACTAGTTAATTTAGTTTTGTGGTAAGTCCATTAAGGTTTGGGGGGAAAAAAAGAAAATTTATATATAGTTATCCACTAAGTAATATATGGTGGTGGTTTAGTCACTAAGTCATGTCTGACACTTTGTGACCCCATAGTCTGCGAACCTACCAGGCTCCTCTGTCCATGGGATTCTCCAGGCAAGAATACTGGAGTGGGTTACCATGCCCTCCTCCAGGAGATCTTTGCAACCCAGGAATCGAACCTAGGCATTGTAGGCAGATTCTTTACGGACTGAGCTATAAGGGAATCCCAAGCAGTATATAGGAAACTTATTTTCTTATCAGTAATTACATTTCTCCAGCCTAATTTTAAAAGGCTGAATAGTATTCCAGTGTACAACCATGTCATGATTTATTAAAAAGCTATGTAGTGGGAGAGCTGGGTTGTTTGCACATTATGCTATTCAAAGCTGCACTGGGGCAGATATCCTTATAGCTAAATTTATTAGTCATTTCCATACAGTGAATAAATTCCTGGAATTAAGATCACATTTTTGAGGCTTTTCAACAGTTGCCTTCCATAAGAATAGTTATTTAACAGTCCTACCGGTAGAGTGTGGGAATGTCGCTTTCAAAGATATTTACATGTGGTCATTTTTTCAACTTCCCTGGTGGCTCAGACTGTAAAACGTCTGTCTACAACGCAGGAGACCCGGGTTCAATCCTTGGGTTGGGAAGATCTCCTGGAAAAGGAAATGGCAACCCACTCCAGTACTCTTGCCTGGAAAATCCCATGGACAGAGGAGCCTGGTAGGCTCCAGTCCATGGGGTCACAGAGTCGGACACGACTGAACGACTTCACTTTCTTTCACTTTTCTTTCATTTTTCAACCCTCCATAATCTTTAACTGTTTTTGTTTATTTTGCTTTCTTTTTGAAATAAGGTTTACCATGAGAAGCCAGAGAGTCTCCTTCAATCTAGAATGTAGCACTTTGCTATATGGATTTTTGCACATTACTTTTCATCTGGTCCTTTTATCATATTCCACAAACAGGTTTTAACTTTTTAATTCCTAGTGTTTTTTTATTTAAATTTCAAACCCTCAGTGTTGAACCAGAGATTTTACAGGTCATGGAAGAACAGTTTTAATGTACAGTTCTTTTTTTTCTTCTTTTTTCAAGATTAAGTTTTTTTCACATCAGAAAACTTTGCTGATTAAAGGTAAACTGGTATGCTGATTCAGATTACAGGACTAATAAATCTGAGGTTGAGATCGTGTGGTGTTTAGTAGCCAGTGTGCAGCACGCCAAGGGCTCTGGATTATGGTGCATCTGGGAAACAGAGATCTCAGGCCTCACTTTATCTAATAGCATTGACTCCTTGGTAAGCCTCATGATACACAGGTGGTCTTTCTTAGGGGGTCTGCTAACTCTGCTCATTCCACCAAAGGGTGGCAAAAGAGGAAAGCCATGAAAGCAGTGTTCTGGTTCTTCTTTAAGATGTATGAGAACAGACATAACCATGGATTGGTGGGGGTGATCATCTCAATTGGAGTAGAAAGCTTGTGTGTCACTTTCAGTAAACCAGATTCATGAGGTGCTGAGAAGTTTAATGTAGCCTGTTAGACCCCACCCTTTGTTTTACAATGAAGTAGGGATGAAGGTTTTATTGGAATGTATCCAGGCTGCCAACTTTTGGTTTATTTTTCAATGCTAAGATAGCCTTTGATGTTAAATATGAAGATGTCAACTGAAGAACTGTCTAATCTTCAAATGTGAGGAGAGAAGGTAAAATTCAGGAGAATATGTGCTCTCTGTCCACCAGTTCTGGGCTTTGGGTTAGGTCAGTCGATGACATTTCCTAAAGTGGAGTGCCTTTGTAAGATACACAGTTCTCTAAAAATCATCTTTTTTGCTCTGTGTGCATGATCCTGTTTCTCTCATTATCTTTAAATGTTTATTTTCACTTGTACTCTAGTGCTTTCAGTTTTTAAAAGTCTTCAAGTGGACATCAGCAGTTTTATGTTTCTCTCCTCTCAGTGACTCGGCCGCGTATTCTGACATGGACTCAGACATACATTCATGGGAATCGTTTCTTTCTGATGTTAGAGAAGAAATTGAGAAAGCAAAGGTAAGTTATATGGTATTTTATCATTCTGTCAAAATCTGTCTGATGGTTATAATTCTAAAAGAGGTAGTGTCATACTGAAACTTTGTTTTTTGGGCTGTTAAATACATTTTTTTGTTGTAATTAAGACTTTTTCATGAAAGAAATATTATCTTGTTAACGATTTAAGCTCAGCCCTTGATTGATAAGATAGCAAAGTTATGTTTGATAAGGCTTAGAGCATTCTAGTTAATAGAGTAAGTAATATTAGAGTTAATTAGTTAGAATTAACAGTTCTAGTTATTTTGAACTTCTTTCCTTACAAGAAGTAACCTTGCATCCCAGTTATATTTCTTGGAAAATGGTTGAGCGTTTGTTATGTATGTATAGTAAGGGGGAAAATAGTATTAATGGACAGTTGTGGTTTTCCTTGGAATTTATTAGAAAAACTTAACATTTTCCTTTCTACCTACAGTCTCAGTTTGAAGAACAAATTCAGGCAATTAAAAATGGTTCTCGGCTCAGTGAACTTCCTAAAGTGCAGATTTCTGAGCTTTCATTTCCTACCTGTAACACAGTGAGTCTGTTACATCTCTTTTTTTTCTTTTTTGAAGGAAACAGAACTGAAAAGGAGTGAGGCACAATTTCTTTCCTAGCTGGCCACAAGTCGTTTGTTGTTACTGGTTTGGGAGTGGGCGTGAGCTGGGTGAATAATTACCTTACTGTCTGCATCAGGTGCTAGGTGAGGCCCTCATTAGAGTGGCCCTCGTTCGCCCTTCACCCCATGACCCTTCCGTCCATGCTTTCAGCCTCAACTAAGGCAGTAGGCTCTGGAGCTGCAGTCAGAAGCTGATCTTGAAGGTGTTTTTCTTCTCAATACTCTGCACTCTTAATATTCAAATTTACTGTGGATTCATCTGCAAAAATAGAAATAAAGATTTAAAACGTTAAAAAGGTTAGCCACTTTGAACTGAGTAAAATATTCTATTGAGCACCAGTGTTTTCAAGTTCTTACAACACATACAGAGGGGGAAAAGCATGAGATCTCAGTAGAATATTTTACTGTTAATTTTTAATTCTAGTTTATGTGATTTTATAAATGACTTAAAAGAATTTTAAAATTGAAAACCTTGGGAACTCTCAGTGTGCCAGGGGCTTGAATAATTAGAACCCCTAAAAACGGTTTACTTTGTGTGTCATGTCTCTGCTATTCATTCATCGGGTATTTAGTGGTGATCAGATGCGGATTAGATGCGGTCTGTGCCCTGAGAATGCACATGGGTTTGGGAGTGACTTCAAGCCCATAATTATAAGCAAAGTGCGCCAAGAACATAGAATGCCATGGCAGCAGAAATCAGGGGGAACTAACTTAACCCTGAGGCCTAGGCCTCGGCAGAAGCTCCCTTGCTGGAGGTCTTAGTAAGCCAGAGATCTGGAGTAGGAGTTCACCAGGCAGAAGAAGGGAGAGAGAAAGAGAGAGAGTGAGTGTGTGTATGTGTGTGAGAGAGAGAGAGGAGGGCTGTGTGGTGTGATGTTTCAGGGTCAAAACGTTCAGATGGTGGAAATAGCATATTTGGAGGCTAGAAAAAGAACACCTTTCACAGCTGTGAAAGAAGTTCACTAGCACAAAGGGGACTGTAGGGAAAAGATTGTGATACCGTACCCACGGGCCAGAACAAAGGGAGCCTTATTCCATAAGGTGTGCTCCACAATGTGGACTTCCCCTCAGTTCACTGAGCAGCCAGTGTAGGTTTCCAGTTAGGAAATGACGTCAGCCTGACTGCAGTGTGGAGACCTGGTGGGAGAGGGGCCCGGGCGAGGGATGTGCAGCGGATCGGGTGCAGCTCGCTGTCCCGCCGGGCCCGGTGAGAGAGGCAGCGGGGCTGGAGGGAGGAGAGCCGTTTCCAGTATTCAGGTGGTCAGCTGAAAGAGGCGCTGCCTGTGCGGTCACGCTCAGCGTGAGTGTGTCGGGGAGTGGACGCCAAATCTGGTCTGTGTCAGGTGGCGCCAGAGGAAGAGCAGGTGAGGAAGCCTGCCTGGAGGCTTTGTTTGCAGACACAGAGTTTGAGTGCCCTTGGAATCACCCAAGGGGAGCTGCCTTTTAGGATGTTTGGATCTCAGGAAGGTATTCTAGAATGGAATTGTTTAAAAAGGAGGAATTATTTGCAACAAGCACACAGTCGTGGAGGCGTGAGAGCGGGTAACCTGGGGTGCAGACTGGGGCTCTGACAACATGAGGGGCCTCAGCCCTTTGGCGTGGACTGCAGAGCTTCAGGGAGAGCCCAGCAGGGCCTGGCAGTGTGGAGCCCTGAACAGCTTGTTTTGAGAGAGATAGTTACCAGTGACTTTTAAGGACAATAACATTTAATTTGTTATAGTTCAAGTTCTGTGCACTTGAGCAAGCAGGATTCATTATAGTTGTGCTTAATCATTAGTCTTTGTTCATGGATCTAACTCTTAGTGATCAGCTTTTGTGGTGTATTCCTCTCAGATTCATCCTCAATTACTTCCTGAGTCTTCAGGCCAGGATGGTCAAGGTCCCTCCACTTCTACAAGTCATGGGACCGGAGACCAGACAGCAGCTCCTGAGGAGTCAAGTCTGGGCTCTGCCACTGATAGCCCAGTGGAGTCGCCCTCCTGCAGCCAGAAAGTCCCCCAGCTGCCAGAGCGTGAGGGCACTGGCCAGGCAGCAGGGCCAGAACCAGGCCTGGTGGCTGATCAGAAGTTACGTGTTGCTCCAGAGCGTGCCACCCGTCCAAGCCAGTCTCCAAAGAAGCCGTTCAATAGCATTATTGAGCACCTGTCGGTGGTGTTCCCGTGTTACAGCAGGTACGAATCTAAAACGTCAGCAGCACTAGTAAACGCTTTGTTGAACTGATGTTTCCTGATCAGATAACAGTTTGACCAATTAGGAGCTGATGTGGAAAGGACTGTGCAATTATTTAACTCAGAAGGACAAACACTGCATTTGTCTTCCTTTTGTAAACATAAAAGTGAGCATTTTCAAACAGATTAATCCACACTCATCAGAACCCATGGCAGTTTGCTAAGATTTGGATGAACACAGTAACATGCTCCAGCACTAATTATGGAATCAATAAATGAACTTCAAAACATTAGTTTTGTATCATTTCAGGGGGAAAAAAATCTCACATATTATCAAAGAAGGCAGCAGCAACTTACACTTTGTTGAACAGCCCCTCTGATTTGTTAGAGGTATGAGGTGAAGAGACTGGATAGTTTGCCAGTGAATAAGGTGTGTGAGCATGTTGTGGAGGGAGAGGTAGGGAGAGCTGATTTACAGTGTGTATTAGTGTCTGCTGTAAACAAAGTGGATCAGTTAGACACACACATATATCCACTCTTGCAGATTCTTTTCCATGTGGGTCATTTCAAAGTATTGAGCTCCTTGTGCTGTGTAGCTGGTCCTTATTAGTTATCTGCTTTATGTATAGTAGCGTGTATATGTCAATCCTAAAATGTCCGAATTTATCCATCCCCCCTTTCCCCCCAGGTAACCATAAGTTTCACATCTGTGACTCTTTCTGTTTTGTAAGTTCATTTGTACCATTTTTTTAGTTTCTGCTTATAAGCAATGTCCTATGATGTTTGTCTTTCTTTGACTGACGTCATTCAGGACAGCCTCGAGGTCCATCTGTATTGCTGCAGATGGGGAGAGCTGCTTTTAACTAAGGCAGCCAGAGTCATCAGTTGGGCACTTTCGGAGTGCTCCTGCATCGACCTCTGACCTCACTCTCCAGATGGGTACGAGGGGGCAGAGGGATCTTTGTCTCAGGCCAGAGGGAAGGTGAAGTGGAGGGAATGTCTCAGGGATACAGTGCAGAAGAGAGGAATCCACATCCAGGAATGATCCTCTGCACCTCCTGTGTTACTTCTGTCTTTGACACAGTATTAATCATAGTCTCTGGGATGAACTTCTGAAACACAGTGGTTAATTACTATTGGCCAGAATTAATGTTTTGTGTTTGTCAGTGGAGCCCTGGCCACTTGGAAGTAAGTGTTGTTTTTTTCCGTCTTGTCTGCACGTGGACATATTTAGCATAAGTTTGAGAAGCATTGTAAGTTCTCTCAATAGCAATTACCATAAATTTGGCAGAATAAACATATGTTGCTTATGTTAACTTGCTTTTCTGCAAGTTAAAGCATATGAGGTATTAGTGCTGTAGATACCAAGTTCCTATTGATTAATGATATAATCACATCTACTGCTACCTATGAAAAATGCAGGAAACCTGTGAAAACTTTGTCAGATTTTTATTCTATTTATTTATTTTTTTGTCAGATTTTTAAAGGGAGAAAGTAAAAAAGTAGTTTGTTCTTAGAGATTTTATTGATTTCAAGTCAGATCCAGTGGTGTCTGATCATTCAGTGATTTTGCTTAAACCTACGGTATGTCCAGGCTCTTAAGAAGTCAGGTTTCTAAGTAGGGAAGGAGATCTGAAATGGATCTGTCAGGTACACTATTACTTTGAAAATATATTAAAACAAATATCTTAGGAATAATGTTGAAATGTTCACAATGCTTTTTTTTGAAAGTGATTTTGCTGCTTTTACTACAGTTACTGTTGTTTACAAATGAATTATTTGTGTATTTGATTTCATTTCTTTTCAGCTGCTGGTTGATACTGGACATAATATTTCTTCACAGTAGAAAACTTTGACTTTGTCTTGACTTCCCCACTTTCCCTTTCAGCACAGAGCTTGCTGGTTTTATTAAAAAAGTTAGAAACAAAAACAAGACCTCTCTGTCTGGATTGAGTATTGATGAAATTGTGCAAAGAGTGACACAACACATCCTTGATGAAGAGAGAAAGAAAAAGGTCAGTGTTTCATTTAAATTCATATATACTCCACTTTCTTCCTATTTGTTTATAAAATGCGAAAGTTGTGGGGGAAAATGCTTCCAACAAAAGATGGGGAGCAGCAATGTAGTAGACGGTGCTCACGTTTTTGGGTAACTGAACTTGCTTCCCTTCTATACATTCTGGCCCCAGCCAAATCCAGGAAGGGACCAGAGGTCGTCTGCACCCAGCTCTGCTGTTCCTGCGCCCAGGGCCGCCCAGGACCCGCCCTCCGTGCCTGTCGGAGCATCACCCAAAACCAGGGGGCTGAAGACCGAGGATGTCCCTGTGAGTGCTGTGTGCGTGACCGTGGCATTCCCTCTATTCTGTGAAGAGCGGGAACAAAGCAGCTTTAGTCCATGATGTAGCCTCATGTTTTTCATTTCTCGATGGACTTTCTTTGAGCTTCCGTTAGAAGCCACGTTTAGGTGACTTGAGTGTTCGGTTAGAGGAGCTGGTGACTAGCGAGGTTCTCCCCACCATTGTGGGGACTTCAGGGCCCCTGCATGTGGGGACAAGAGGCGCAGTGGCCACACCATGGACGTGGGGCCTGTAGACGGTCAGATCTGTTCCTCACATCAAGTGTGAATAGTTGGCAGAATTGATTTTTGGCCGGTTTTCTTCTGTGTGACCATAGACTTTGGAATCACATGAACTTGGTTTCATCACTGCTAACACTGTGAGCTTGGATCATATCTGCTTGTTGGGGTTGCTGTCTGGATGAAGTGCTCTGGTGGGGTTAGCAGGTCACGTGCTGTTCTCAGAACAGACTGGCTGCTTCCCTCTCCCCCCCTCATGTGCCTGGGGACGGGGGTGGGAGGCATGCTGGAATGGGCTGAGGTTGCGTTTATTTGATACACTGATTTAAATTGTTTATTGTCCTTTTAGACAATGAGAATGTTAGTTACATAGAACTTTCTATAAAATACCATTATATCTATGATCTCAGTTGATAAGGTATTACAACTGTCTTTATGAAAGAGGAAACCAAGGCACTGATGACTCATGCTTCTGGCCAGCGTTCCTTCCTTTGATTTGCGTGTGCGGCGTATAATCCCCTGTCCTCACCCACACGGACCTCACACGCTGGGGACCGTGCAGTAGGCACTGATCATGTGGGTGGTAGGAAGGTGGTCCCCTGGGTGGCTCCCAGCCGTGGGCTCCAGGGGGAATTCTGGCGTAGATCACATCTTCCCCTTCTGTCCAGCCTCAGGTGAAAGTAAAATGAGAAGAGCTGCAGGCAGAGTGGGGTCAGTGGTGCAGGACTGCATGGAGAGCGCTGGTTCGCTGACCTGACCTAGGCCATGCCTCCTTCTGTGAACTTGTTTTTGTCCTTCCCGTACATTTTCACTTTCCACCAGCCTTCGGAGATTTTCCTCGTCACATACACTTGGGTGCCAGAGGGTACCCCCTCCCCACATTGAGAAAGTTTATACCATGCAGAGCATTCCTGCCAAGCCTGGCTGGAATCCACTCCCTCTCAGGGGTGTTCCAGCTGGTTATGTGCTCTGTGGTCCAACAACCAGACCGGCTTCTCAGCATTCTCACTGATTTGTGTGTGAGTGTGTGAGTGCGCACATGCACACTCAACACACTTCTTGGCCACCCCAAGTTAGGCCATAATCACCTTTCAAGGTGAGATTACTTTCTGCTTCATGGTTCATGGTAATAAAGACGTGAAAGCTGACTTATAAGAAAAATACGTATTGAAACCAGGACTTAATTTTGTAATCATAGGTTGTTTTTTTTTTTTTAAGTAATGATGTTTTGTATTTTTAACCACAAAACCACAGAAGTAATGTGGTTCTTAATAGAAGGTCCAAATAAAAAGAACATATAAAGAACCCCAAAACCCACCCTGTAAGGGTAACCAATATTATTATCATATTGATGCATTTTTTCTGAACTCTTTATCTGTGTGTATATGTGAATTTAGTCAAAACCATATATATATATTTGTGTTCTTTTTACGTTTTCACTTAGAAATACGTTGTGCCGAATTTATCATGTTGGGAAGTAATAACTTTTTTCCTAAACTTTGTGCTGTGCTGTGCTTAGTCACTCAGTCATGCCCGACTCCCTGCAACCCCATGGACTGCAGCTCCCCAGGCCCCAAGGCCACCTTGCAGAGGCCTTGACCTGCCATTTCTGTTGCCTCCAATTCTCCCAGACCCTTCCCTGGGGGCCACAGAGGGGAGGGCAGGGGAGCGAGATCCCGTCTGTCCCATCACTGCCTGGTGCCTGGTGGTGGCTGCAGTGCCCTGAGAGGGACAGAAAAACCTGTTCGTCTGTTCATGGATTCACATCCTTCAGGCGCTGCCCCGACCCTACTCCCTGGCCATTGCCCACTGCCGGGGCTGCATTCACTCACTTTGACAGTTCCCAGAGCCTCCCTTTAGGGCCAGGTTCCTCACTGGCTGCTAAGAACACAAGGAAGCAAAACCATTTGCTGCCTTCAGGGTGCTCAGAGTTAAGAAGGGGGAGTGGGGCTAGGGGCTGCAGGGAGGCCGTGGTGCCCAGAGTCCTAGGGTGGCACCGGTTCCACTTCCAGATGAGAATGCTATCTCTGTCCCCAGACTGAGTGGCGGGGCCAGGAGCCCTTCCACTCACCCGTGTCCCCTGACAGGGATGTTGCTGAATGAGCCATCAGTTTGTTTTGATTTGATTTATGCAAGTAATCCCGGAGAAGGCGATGGCACCCCACTCCAGTACTCTTGCCTGGCAAATCCCATGGACGGAGGAGCCTGGTAGGCTGCAGTGCATGGGGTTGCGAAGAGTCGGACACAACTGAGCAACTTCCCTTTCTTGATGCATTGGAGAAGGAAATGGCAACCCACTCCAGTGTTCTTGCCTTGAGAATCCCAGGGACGGGGGAACCTGGTGGGCTGCCGTCTATGGGGTCACACAGAGTCAGACATGACTGAAGTGACTTGGCAGCAGTAGCAGATGCAAATAATCCACATTCATAGAAACTTTAGAAAAATAGCAAATTCATAGAAACTTTAGAAAAATAGCAAAGAAAAAGTTAAATCTCTCAACCCAAAGTAGCCAGTCACCATCATTAACATTTTATATCTTTCCAGATTATTTTCTAGGCATCTCTATATACAGACATTCTCTTTCTGTTTAAAAACTTAAATTATATAATCATATGATACCTACTGTTTTGTTAGCCTACTATTATTCAGAGAGCTTTTGGGACCAGCTTTCTATATCTGGTGGCTCAGATGGTAAAGCTTCTGCCTACGGTGTGGGAGACTCAGGTTCAAGCCCTGGGTCGGGAAGATCCCCTGGAGGAAGGCATGACAACCCACTCCAGTATTCTTGCCTGGAAAATCCCATGGATGGAGGATCCTGGCCAGTTCATGGGGTCGCAAAGAGTCAGACATGACTGAGCGACTTCACTTTCACTTTGACCTTCTATACCAAGGATTATGGAATTCAATTCCATAATTTTAATCAGCCTCATGATAATCCATAGTGTAGAGGTGTCATAATTTGTTACTGTCTCCAGCTGTTAGATAATTAGATGAATAGTTAATTTGTAATATGCAGCTAGTACCATACTTCAGGTATGGAATGGGATAAATAGGTATTTGTAGTATTTTAACTGTGAGTGAATTAACTATATAAATCATGATTTTTAGCTGAGAAAATGAAAACTTTGTTTTTTCCTAAGAAATGTTATTCAAAAATAAGTTGTTCCCTCAGTCTGCTTAACTGTAATTGAGAATAATTTGCACCCTGTGCTACAAAAGTTTTGGAAAGTCAATTGTGGGAAGAGTCCTTTATTACGGAGATACATTTGTTTCCGCAGGTGTCCTGTGCCAATTCCTGTGAAATGTGCCGAGAAGCATTCAAGTCCAAACATGCGCGTGAGCTGCAGTGTGGGCACAGGCTTCACAAAGGGGTGAGAGTTCTCTGTGGCACTTTTCACACCACGCATCCTGACTGTGGAGTGTTTAGAAAAGAGAAAGGGACTTTTCCCCCTAGGCTTCAGTCCTTGCATCTTCCAAGCAAATTCCAAGCGTGCTGTGTGCGTGGCTGTCGTCCCCCACCCTGAGACTGTGCTGTGGGGAGGGGGATGGACTCCGGGCCTCTGGCGCGCTCTACACGGTCCTCTCCGTGTTTTCGGGTGCGGGGAGAGCACTCTCAGTCGCTAAAATTCAGAGTGTGATTTCCTTACAAGCTCTTACATGCACTGTCAAACAGGTAGACGGTGAAATAGCTTGTCAGTTTAGTGCAGTGTGTGAAGTAAGTTTAACACTTTAGAGAAGAGAAAGGAAACCTGACGGGCTCCACTGTGCCTGGGGGATTCTGGCTGGGGCCCCTCCGGGATGGATGTTAGCTGTTCTGGGGTTTTGGGTGCTGTGAGCACTCGTCCTGCACCCCAGCTGCTGGATTAGAGCCCGTCCCGTCTCTGCTCTGTGAGTGTATGAATCCCTGAGAGAAGGGGCACGCACTCTGCGTGTGTGAACGTGCATGCGTGTGTGTCTGTGTGTGCATGTGCGTGTGCATATGTGCACTCAGTCGTGTCTGACTCCTTGTGACCCTGTGGGCTGTAGCCCACCAGGCTCCTCTGTCCGTGGAATTCTCCAGGGAAGAATACTGGAGGGGTTGCCATGCCCTGCTCCATGGGATCTTCTCTACTCAGGGATCAAACCCGCGTCTCTTGAGTCTCCTGCATTGGCTCGTGCTGCCAGAGTCCAGGCCGACCGCAGTCTCGTGTGCCTGTCTCCTTCCTGGGCGGGGGTCCCGCCAGGCCGACCGCAGTCTCTCGTGTGCCTGTCTCCTTCCTGGGCGGGGGTCCTGCCTGGGCTCTGAGCTTACCGCACTTAGCTCCGTAGCGGCAGCAGGCCAGCCACTGTGTGTGTGTGCAGACTGGGGAAGGACTAGGAACAAGACCGGGCAGACAGGGGGAGTCCAAGGGCCCGGAAAGTGCCGGCCTCCAGCAGTCAGGGCAGCTGAAGCACAGACTGGACTGGAGCGGAGCAGGAAGGGGAGGCACAGTCAGGCTCTGAGGCTGCACAGTCACGTGCTGAGGTGCAATTCCTTGTTCCTGGGGCTTGGTCCAGACTCCTGCCCTGAGCAAGCTCTGGTGTCCCTGGGTGTTGAGTGGCTCAAGGTCCCCCTGGATGTCACGGGTGATAGCTTACAGTGAACAGGGTCACATTCATGGCCTCTGAAGGAGAGAATTTGGTTTCCAGGCCAGAGATGAGGTTTGATCACTCAGAGGTTTTGTGTAGCAAAATTTTATTACAGTGAAAAAGGGACACAGAAACCTTCTGACATAGACCTCAGAAGAGGGTAGAGTGCCCTACCCATTTGTCTTAGCAAGGCCTTATATACTTTTTCAGTTGGTTACTAACAATAGAGAGGTCTTACCAGACCCACTCCCACAACATAACTCTGAAGATACCAAATTTAGTCAGAAGGTTCTTGTTAAGAAAGAGAAACATGTCTTCAAACAAGATACAGTATTGTTACATAATCCTTAGTACAGAGCTTAAGGAAAACAAGGGGCTTCCCTGATAGCTCAGCTGGTGAAGAATCTGCCTGCGATGCAGGAGACTGTAGTTTGATTCCTGGGTCGGAAAGATCCCCTGGAGAAGGGATGGGCTACCCACTCCAGTATTCCTGGGCTTCCCCAGTGGCTCAGCTGGTGAAGAATCCGCCTGCAGTGCAGGAGACCTGGGTTCGATCCCTGGATTGGGAAGATCCCCTGGAGACGGGGAAAGCTACCCACTCCAGTAGTCTGGCCTGGAGAATTCCATGGACTCTATAGACCATGGGGTCACAAAGAGTTGGACACGGCAGCAACTTTCACTCTCACTTTTAAGGAAAAACATACCCTGAGCAAGGTGACTTGTTTTGTTGTGTAATCATTAGCTCTGGGCTTAAAAAATGTCTTATAAGGTGAAGGGATGTAAACAAACAAAAACCACTCTCCCTTTCTCCTCCTTGAGGGCCCCAGACTCCAACCTGCCTAAGAGAGTCACTATCACGGTGACATCGCCGTGTCTGCCGAGGCGAGTGGTGCAGAAGAGCTGAGGTCCCCAGACTCCTCAAGGGCCGGCTGATTGTCTTCTCTCATTTCAGTGCTTCAAGCAGTGGCTGAGGAGCCAGCGCGCCTGCCCAGCCTGCCTGGGTCACGACTTCCTGTCAGAGGAGGAGTAGCTGCCCTGCTGAGGAGGCCCGCCTGCTATTCCCAGCAGCTGCCGCTCACGCTGGAGATACGCTGCTTGTTGAGTTGGAAGACTAGCAGTGTACTCCCTTTGGTATCAAAAGCAGACACCTGAAGCTTCTTTGCACTCTGTGTCGCAGTGCTAAAGTAAATGGAACTCTTTAATACAGCTGAGAGTAAGTTCCCAAATCTGACTAGATATACAGTAATCGCCAAGTGGTGGCTGATAAAATCACGTGGAACCCCTTCCTTCTGTAGTTAGGGCTGCTGCAGAGGCGCGCTCTGAGATGGAAGGAAAAGACGGTGAGTGCCTCAAAGCGGGACTCGATTATCAGCATCCTTGGCCTGCTAAAGTGCCCCACGGGAGAAGGTTTTTGAGATTGGTATTCCTGAACTTAATGCCTACATTTTTCCTCAAAGATTCTGCGTTTTAAAAAATGAGCTTAAGCAGACCACCCTTTAATAGGTTGTAATGTTAATATTGGCTGATTTCAGACCAGAAGATTCAAGTCTCCTATTCATGTGATTTTTCATTTCATTATTTTTTCTTCCCAGTAGATTTGTAAGTGCTTATTTTCCATCTTTCAAAGACACAATGATTTTTGAAAATCAGTTATAAAACCCTTACTAACATGAGCCAAGACTTCTTAACCCCTGAAGTTGAGGCTCCCTCGTCATCATCCCACCCCCGGGTCTGGAGTGGACTGTTTGTGAATACCTTACTGTTCTCGTTAGTGACCTTTGTCCCCCTCTCTGAGTTAGACAACAAGCTTTTGGGTATCTCTGTCTGGCACACAGCGGCAGCTGAGGGAAACAGTCACCATCATTCCCTTTCCTTACCCCACCACCAAAAAGAGACGCTTGTACAATTAGACAATCCTGAGATGTTGCTGTTACAGTCGTTCGTGTTTGACATGTGTGTAGAGTAATGCATGCACGCATGTACTGTAGCCTGAGAACAAAACCGCAGCTGCATTAGACAAACTGCTTATCTTCAGTGACTTACAGACAGTAGTAGACGTAGAGCCGTGAATTCCAGGCACATTCCATCTCTCTCAAACCGGAAGGATCAAAAAGTGTTTTCCCATGCGTTCTCTGTTTCCCTCAGAAGCTCCCAGGTTCACGCGCTGACGCAGTCGCCTCCGTCTGCTTTGCTTCTCCCTCGGTTTTGACGTCTTAGTGACTTAGTGCATAGATGCTCATTCCATTTTTTGAAGCAGGTCCCTAAATCATTGTCTCCGTGTTCAGAATAACTGAGGACTTGCAGATAACGAAGGTACACAGGGACCCGTGTGTAGCAACAGGCACAGTGGGAAAGGAGAACAGCTAGAAAGTGAGAGGGTGTGTTCATGCATAACCTCAAACTGTTACTTGTGAACATGCCTTACACGTGTCCTGTGTCGAAATAAAGAGCATTCTAAAATAATAGCCGTGTTATCCATTCTTTGTCCAATTTAAAGCATTCTGCTTGAAAATTCAAGACATATATTACGCTATCAATTTAAAAGGTGATTCGTTTGGACAGAAGAGCCACTGTGTGTCTGAGGAGTCTAACCAAGAGTTCCAAGGGCATTTTCAAACCTAGATCAAAGCATCCTTTTGCATAATTAAGTAGAGGTTGCTAAACTCAAGTTCACAAGATTGGCTGTTGAAATCTGTGAATGGAAAGACTAGACAGAGATGATAGAGTTTACTGTTCTAGGCTAGGATGAGAGGTTTTTCAGGCGAATACGTATGAGAGTGTCAAAGTTAACCAGATTGCATTTCTCACTGCTGATCTCTGTGAGGCACTTGCGGAGGGTTAGCAGACTTCTGGATCACACCAAAATGACCTTGATATGTGGTCCTGTCCCAGAGCCTGTGGCGTGGACCAGATACGCCCGTGAATGAGCTAGGTTGGACCAGCTTTTAGGGACCTTTTGATCCTTGTGGATACAGGGCTACTGAGGCTGATGAGAAAGGGCTCCCTGACAAAGGACTTTCTAGTCTGCCGAGCACTAAGAGACGATCCAGGAAAGCCCGTGTTATCAGTCTCTAACTTCAGTCTGATAGTGTTTAATTCAGAATAGTGTGTAACTTTGAGCAGTGACTATTCCTAAGACTTTGGATTATTTTCCCTGCTGAAAAGTTTATGCTATACATAAGGCATAATCCAGTACAAAATTGAAATGTTACCCTAGCATTGCAAAATGTTACCACCTTTTAAAATTTTTAATTGGAGGATAATTACAGTATTGTGATGGTTCTTGATATACATTACTACATTTTTAAGGTAATTTCAAAGACTAGAGTAGAAACAGGTGGGCCAAGTGATCACAACACAGGACAGAAGCAGTGAAGTAATTTTAGGTAGCTTTTCAGTCAGAAGATGCTCTCTGGAGAGACGGATTAAAGAAAACAGGTAAAAGAGAATAGCAAAGGTGGAAATTCCTTTCATCATCATGTGAAGTACTTGCTGCTACAGCTGATAAAAGCAAAGACAGTAAAGTCTTTGTAAAGTAAAGATGGGAAGGCTTGTCAGAATGAAGACCAAAAACATCTCCAACGTAACCCTTCTTGAAAGAAACTAACTGCTTTTCAGGCGTTTTAACTTAAATCAAACTTAATAAATGTTAATCATCAAACCTTATTCAAAGAATAATTTTAAAAGGATGCATCACCATAGCTAATCCCCTTTTCCTATTCACCCAGACATGATCTGCTTAGAGGGCACGCCCGCCTTCGTGTAGCCATATACCTTCAGTGCTCTGCTGAGAAGGTGGGCACACCTGGACGCCAGTGAGAACAGCTGGGTACTGAGCACCTGCTGCGTGCTAGGCCCTGGGCATAGCATCCAGATACGGCAGTGAAGGAGGGACATGGACTCCACGAAACTCGTCTTCCAGTTACAGACAGTAAACAGATTCAGAATGTAACTTGGTGTCGGGGAGGACTTTAAAGAAGTATCAGGAAGGTATACAGATGAAAAATAAAATCCCTATAAAGTGGTTAGCACAATACCTAGCACATGAACCTATGACAAAAGGGCTCTAGTAACTATTACCCTGGCCAGGGTCTGGAAGTTGGACAAGGAGAGAGCGTGGTGGTCTTGTGTAAGAAAAGTTTCATTAGATTTTGTTGTTCAGTTGCTAAGTCTTGTCTGTCTCTGCAACCCCATGGACTGCATGCAGTACGCCAGGCTTCCCGGTCCCTCACCATCTCCCAAAGTTTACTCAGACTCATGTCCATTGAGTCAGTGATGCCGTCCAACCATCTCACCCTCTGTCGTCCCCTTCTCCTGCCCTCAATCTTTCCCAGCATCAGGGTCTTTTCCAGTGAGTTGGCTCTTTGCATCAGGTGGTCAAAGTATTGGAGCTTCAGCATGTTCAGGGTTGTTTATTAGGAAGCCTGGATTGTGGAATATAGTCAAGTAGAAAAAAGAAGGAGAAGAAATCCAGTCACCTCAAGGTCATTTTGAAAAACAACAGCTTTGTTCCTGAAATCTCCCCAAGTTGACTTTGATGATTCCATAGTGAAGGATGATCTCACCTGTGGCTGTCCCATTACCTGGAGGAGCAGTTTTGAGGTAGCTTTTCAGTTTGGGTTTAGGCCCAGAGCTCTGTGCCTAGCTTGGCAGGGGTCTTGTGTTGGCATGGTGGAGGCCTGGGCAGGTTCATCCCACTGGAGGAGGCATGTGACCCCAGCTCCCCTGTTTGGGGGGAGGACTGTTACTGTCATCGCCCCCATTCTATATTGTCTCTTCTGGTTGGATGGTGTCACTGACTCAATGGACATGAGTTTGAGCAAGCTCCAGGAATTGATGGACCGGGAAACCTGGTGTGCTGCAGTCCAGGGGTCACAAAGAGTTGGACACAACTGAGCAACTGAACTGATTTATCCTTTAAAGGAACAAGAATGACAAAATACTCAGCCAAAGTCTAGAAATTAAATACACTAGTAAACTACAAAATCCTAATGAGACAATCATCAGTAATCAGAAGAAAAAAGCTTTTGTCTACATTAATACTAATTTTGTGTACACATACAGGAGAAAGTCAACCTTAACCTCACACCATACACTGACATAGTTCCCGTTGGATAGGTTCCAGTGGTCCTAAGTATGAAAAATGAAATAGTTTTTCTACAGAAGACAAATCTTCTCCTTAGTAAAGATTTACTATGAGCTAAGTGCTAGCCATGAAGATAAAAATCTGATAAATTGGGTATTATAATTAATGACTCTTACCAAGTCAAGTTGTGAAGTTCAGGAAGCTTGTAATACTTCCAACAAAGGTTCCAAGATGTATAAAAAAATGTGTCATCAACGAAAAATATACGATATACTTAGAAGTGAGCAAAAGATTTGAATAGGCTCTTCACAACTATCCAATGGTTAATAGGCATTTCTATAGCCAGGTGTGTTTCTGTCATCAAATACAAATTAAAACCAGTAACATCCTGCAGATACCCACCAGGATGGCTGAAAGTAAAAAAGACAGCTAATCCTGTAGTGCCCAAGGACACAGTCCCCAGGCACACAGAACAGAAACGCATGCCGCAGTGCAAGTGTTTCATACTTAGCTTCATGCACAATAGCCTCAAACTGGAAACCACCCAAGCATCCCTCGACGTAAAATGCACAGGTCGTGGCCTCTTCACACAATGGAATGATTGTCAGCAGCGAGATGAAGGGACTGCTGCTGCACACAACTACACAGGATTCTCACAGAACTGAGCCAAAGTAGTCCAACAAAATGGAGCTCCACTTAATGTGACTGCAGAGAACTGGAAGCTGGTGGCAGAGGGCAGTTAGCTGTGAGGCGGTGCTGCTGACAGGGAAAGGCTGGAAGGGCGCTCTCATCTTCAGCTGAGCCGTGCTTACGTGAATTCGTGGAGCTATACGTTAAAAATAAGCACTTTCCTGTCGTTTTCAATAAAACTAAACCTTTCAAAACGAACAAGATACACCTGGCCCCTGGAGGCAGTGATAACTGTGGGCCCTGCGGTGCACCTGGCGAAGTTGGCCTCCCCCTTCCCACACGCAGCGGCCCCTCACAGCTATAAGACTCCGTTCCTGCTGAGGCCTGGAGCGATCTGAAGGCCCCACTGTGCCCCCTTCTGGGGTTGCTGGTTCCCGCAGCCTGCCAGTGGGCACCTCGGCATGCCAGTGGGCCTTCAGGAAGTTGCTCTGGAAGGTAGGGAGGAGGTGAGCCTGATGCCAACTGGTTATTGCTGCTGAGTCAAGAGGAAGAAAGCCAGACCACACCTTACTAGGAAGGTAGTGCCAGCCGTCTTGGCGTTGCCTGGTACCAACCGGGAGGACCATCCTTCTTAGTGCGGGTGAGGTCTGAGGTGCTGGAGTCTGCCCCAGCTGGCCCCTGTAACAGGAGCCAGTTGTTCGCTTTTCAGCACTTCTGTGAGCTGGCTGTTGAACACAACTACTGTTAAGAGTTGAATTACATAAGCTTACAATGAAATTATATATATTTTAAAGGCAATTACTTCCTAATTACTGCAGTTTATTACTTATGCTTTGCCAGTTACTGTAGGGTGGAAATACTGTGTAAGACATTCTTTGTGTCTCTTCCCAACTCTCCTGTGGTGTCACATGGATACCTTAGGATTTACATAGGTGTCACATAGGTGGCTTGAAATTGGCTATTGGCGGGAGTATTTATACCACAGAAATTGGCAAATGGTACGTATAACTCCTCCCCCTCCCCTCCCCCCACCTCCCCAAAGCATCTGTGAAGGAGGAATCTTCTGTAGGAGAAGCAGCCTGCCTAGTGCACGCTTCTCATCTCAGTTCCCATGGTGATCAGGGGACTTTGACACGTAGCCCTTCTGAGATGCTTTAGGCTGAAAGAGCTTCTCCCCTCAGCTCTGTTTGCTGGGGGTCCTCACTCTCAGTGCCATGGGTGAGTGAATGCTGCCCCTGCCCCCACAGACCCCATCCCGGGTGGGCTCCCCTTTGGCTGTCATCTTGGAGAGAATACTCAGGTCACTGTGGAGCCCCGGTCCTGCAGGGGCAGAGGCCCAGAGTCCAGCTCTGAGTCTGCCTCCTGCACAGCAGCTTTGCTCCCCTGTCCCCTGGCCCTCCCGCAGCTCCCTGCTGAAACCAAGAAGACCCCTTCTTGCTCTGGTGGGGGCCCTGCCTTGGGAGCGTGCAGGTGAATGCAAAAGCAGGTGTATCAGACGGGAAACAACCATGAGGACAGTCCAAGCTGGAGGCCACAGACATCCTCTGTCCCCTTCCTAACATGTATTTTTGTGTCAAACAGGTGTCATTGTTTTCGGCAACTACCTTGGGATTCGAGTGAATAAATACCATTCTTTTTCAAACTTTTCTCTCCATTTTTCAGAAGTTAGATGCAAAGGCATTCTGCCTAATTGTTTTGAGCCCTCTGGTACAGTTTCTGTTTATTTGGTGTGATAGGTCTGAATTTAGATCTCTCTCCTCCCCATTCCAAGAAACCTGCACCAGCTCCAAGCTGTGCTGTCCCGAAGTGCCACCCGTCCCAGCGGGTTGAGCAGCAGCCTCCGAGAAAAGGAAGCGCCTGAACAGATGCACACGGTGCTCGCAGACGCTGGTGGCTGCCCCAGCGCCCGCGCGACTCTGGCTTTTATCGGGGCCTCACTGGAGGCCATGTTGCTTCTGCTTCCAGTTTCAAAGCTATCACAACCTCCGGATTGGCCAGACCTTTGAAAGCTGAAGCCTAGCACTTGCTACTGCCCTCCTCTGTAAGAGACGGACCTGTCCATCAAACTCTGCGTCCTGGGCCTGAAAGAGACGGCTGAGCCTGCGTCTCCTTGTCCCCACTGTGAGTGGTGCTAGTGGTAAAGATCCCGCCTGCCGATGCAGGAGACATAAGAGACGCGGGTTCGATCCCTACATTGGGAAGATCCAGGGCCCTGGAGGAGGAAATGGCAACCCACGCCTGTATTCTTGTCGGGAAAATGGGGAACCCGGCAGCTACGTCTGGGGGGGTCTCAAAGAGTCAGACACGACCAAAGCAACTTAGCATGCCTGGGGTACAGGGGTCCCGCACCCCTTCCCTTCTCCTGTGGCACCTCTGTGCATCCCCGCCGGGTGCCCTGGGGGTGAGCCACGCAGCCCTGACGGTCACTGGTCAGACTTCTGGTCTCACACACGCAGGCTCTCTCCTAGGTGCTGGAGAGGCGAGAGGACAGAGGCACCCAGAGGCTCAGCCTCATCCTTTTCAGGGGAGCCCACGTCAGCCATGCCAGGTACCTGGTGTGCCTCTGGGGGTCTGGAGGAAAGGCAGCCCCAAGGGGCTGAGGCAGTGTGAGAGGGGAGGGTCATGTCCACCTGCAGCCCTGAAGGAGGCGGTGGGGACCTGGGGCGGAAAGAAGGGCAGGGGTCCAGGCTGACGGAAGTCATGGGCCGAGCCCGCTGGGGGGACCTGCTGCTGTCTAAGGGGAGGGGAGAGATCCCCTGGGCGGGGGCCTGACACCGGACCACGGGGAGCATTTTTTAGCCTGCGGGTAACACCCCTCGTTAAGTGTCAGTTGTACCTGTGAACTTTTAAGAGTTGCAGAGAATGAGCCCCAGGCCAGGCAGGGGACACTTGTGATACAATTATAGCTGCATCCAGCAGCCTACTCGCCAAACCTTTGCTTCCACCCTTGACCCCCGAGGCCCACTCCTACCCCATGCAGTCACTGGAAATTCTGGACCCAGTGCAGCCCCACAGACCTACACTCAGTGGATCTGCCTTGCAGGGATCCAGGCCCCCACATCCAGCCCCACGCGCTCCCCCACTGCCGCCCTCCACCCCAGGTCATCAGCCTTGCTTTCACCTCACCTCCCGCAGCGGGACCTGGGTAGCCCCCACCAGCCCCCTCCCGGGGCCCCCACCGCTGGCTGACACCCAGACCCCTCTTCCTGCCTCACCGTCTGCTTCCCTTCAGTGGTGTGGCTAGCAGATTATTTATCCTCTTGGAGCTTTAGCTTCCGTGTTCCTATGAGGATTAAATGAGGGTGCTTGCACATAGTAGCTGCTCAAGAAGCACTTAAAAAACATGCCCACTCAGTATCAGAGCCCCCACCCCCCGCAAACCAGCCACGGTGGTCTCTGGATCGGGTGCCTCCAACCTTCCTCACCTCGCCCAGAGGTGCCTGGCCAGTGTTGCCCAATGCTTTTTATGAACGACCATTTCTCGAGTGTGGTAGAGTCTTCTGGCTACTGCTCTGAGTGATCACAGATATCGCAGCACTTGGTTTCTCCAAGCCCCCTGCAAAGTGGTGCTAACTCTTAGCTCCCATTTTACAGATGAGGAAACAATTCCAAACAGTTTACTCAACTTCCCGAAGGTCACGTAGCTGGAAGATGTCAGAGTCAGGATCAGCCCCTGCCTAGCTGACTTACTGCTCCAGCCTTTCATCTGCTGGCTACTTCCCCTGCAGCCAGAAGAATTCAGGCCCCCAGGCGGCAACAGAAACTTCAGCTACATATTCTGAAAGCACTCAGTACTTCACCACTAAGGGGAATGTTTGTTGTGGCTGTTGTTTAGTCACTAAGTTATGTCCTCATGGACTGTAGCCCACCAGGCTCCTCTGTCCATGGGATTCTCTAGGCAAGCTGGAGTGGGTTGCCATTTCCTTTTCCAGGGGATCTTCCCGACCCAGGGACCAAACCTGTGTCTCCTGGATTGGCAGGCAGATTCATTACCACGGAGCCAAGGATAATGTTGCTCTTCAGTCTGTCAGTTGTGTTCGACTCTTTGTGGACTGTAGGACGCCAGGCTTCCCCGTCCATCACCAACTCCCAGAGCTTACTCAAACTCATGTCCATCGAATCGGTGATGCCATCCAACCATCTTGTCCTCTGTTGTCCCCTTCTCCAGCTTTCAGTCTTTCCCAGCATCAGGGTCTTTTCCAATGAGTCAGCATCTTCACATCAGGTAGCCAAAGTATTGGCGCTTTAGCTAAAGCATCAGTCCTTCCAGTGAATATTCAGGGTTGATTTCTTGAATAATGTTAGCGTGGCTTTTTCACTGATGCCCTTTATCAAATTGAGCAAGTTCTTATCTATTCTTAATTTGCTGATTTTTTTTTTTAAGCAGAAATTAATGTTGGAGTTCTCAGACGCCTTTTCTGTATCAGGTTGATTTTGGTTTTCTTTTTTCAGTCTGCTAATATGGTAAATTACATTGATTGTCTTTCAAATATTAAGGCAACCTTACTTTCTTAGGATAAAGCCCATTTGCATCCCTTTTCATATTCTTAAGTTTGATTTTCTAATTTGTTTTAGAATTTTTGCATCTATGTCTATGAGGAATATTAGTCTGATTAATCTTTTCTTCTTACGTCTTCCCTCTGGTTTTCGTAACAGGGTGATTTTTGGCCTCATATAATGATTTTAGAAGTATTCCTCCTTTTTGATTTTCTAAAGGAGTTGGTGTAGCATTGGTACTATGTCTTTCAGAAATGTTTGGTAGAAGTTATCATTAAACACATCTGAACCTGGGTTGTTGTTTTCATTTTGAATCAGTTCAAAATACATTTTAATTCTGATTTTCTCTTTGACCCACTGGGTTATTTTTAAAGTGTGTTATTTAGTTTCCATATATTTGGGGTTTTTCACATATCTTTTTGTTATTTCCAATTTATTAATTTTTTTATTTCCATGAGTCAGAAAGCATACTTTGTATGATTCAAATCCTTTTAAAATTATTCAGTTGGTTTATGGCCCACAACATGGGGCCAACACTTGGCAAGCATTCCACGCACTCTTAGAAAGACTGTGTATCTGCTGTTTGTTGGTAGATCAAGTGCCCTATAAATGTCAGTCAACCAGTGAAATTAGTCAATACATTGATCAAGCCTCCTATATACTTTCTGATTTTCTTTCAATTTGTTCTCCCAATTAGTGTGTGAGACTTCTGCCTATAATTGTGGATTTCTCGCTTCTTGAAGTTCTAACAGATTTTACTTTGTGTGTTTTGAAGCTGTGTTATTAGGTACCTAAGTATTTAGTATATAACCTCTTGATGAATTGTATACTCCTTACATTATGACTGATAACTAACTGATATGATGGTGACTGCAGCCATGAAATTAAAAGATGCTTCCTCCTTGGAAGAAAAGCGATGACCAACCCTTTAATATGAACAGACAGCATATTAAAAAGAAGAGACATTGGTTTACTGAAAAGGTCCTTCTAGTCAAAGCTATGGTTTTTCCAGTAGTCATGTATGGATGTGAGAGTTGGACTATAAAGAAAGCTGAGTGCTGAAGAATTGATGCTTTTGAACTGTGGTGTTGGAGAAGACTCTTGAGAGTCCCTTGGACTGCAAGGAGATCCAACCAGTCTTTCCTAAAGGAAATCAGTCCTGAATATTCATTGAAAGGACTGATGCTGAAGCTCCAAAACTTTGACTACCCAATGCGAAGAACTGACTCACTGGAAAAGACCCTGATGCTGGGAAAGATTGAGGGCAGGAGAAGGGGACAACAGAGGATGAGATGGTTGGATGGCATCACCAACTCGATGGACTTGAGTTTGAGCAAACTCTGGGAGATAGTGAAGGACAGGGAAGCCTGGTGTGCTGCAGTCTATAGGGTCTCAAAGAGTCGGACACGACTGAGTGACTGAACTGAACTATCATTATGAAGTGGCCATTTCCAGTAATATTCTTTGGTCTGAGATCTTTGATATTAGCATAGCTACTCCAGTTTTCTTTTGGTTAGTTTTGGAACAGTATATCTTTCCCTATTTCTTTACTTTTTAACCTAGTTGTCTTTATACTAGGTACTTTTTAAGCAGCATATAGTTAGGTGTTACATTTCTAGCCAACCTGACAATTTATGCCTTCTAATTAGGGTGTCTGGACACTTATATTTGATGTAATTGTGGGGTTTAAATCCACCATCTTGCAGTTTGTTTCCTATTTGTAGTATCTTTTCATTCCCATTTCTTTTTGTCATATTTCTGAGTAATTATATATGAATTTATTTTAGTGTTGATTTATGATTCATAATATACATTTTAAACTTCCTTCCAATAATATTGTGCCAGTTTTCTTAGGAGAACCTTACAGCCGTATTCTTCCATTTCCCCTTCTGGCCTTGGTGTCATGGTTGCGGTACACTTTAAACCCTGTAAATTATAAACTCTACAGTGCATTGCATATGCTCCAGTGTCGAGAGTCTGTATTTCAGTGTCTTCCCTTAAACAGTGTGAAGTTTTATGCTGAAAGGCAGTTACTTTGCTGGTAGAACTGAACCTTCCACCCGTCAGCAGGCTTTGTGAGGGAAGGTTTGGATGGCCTTGCCCTGGAGCTGGAGGAGCCCCCCTAAGAGGGCTGCCCTTTCTCGAGTGTCTGCTGAAGGACCGGGGCGCTAGGCCAGTGCTCTCCGCTCTGGCTGGTCAGAGCCCCAGCCCTCTGCGAGTCCCCCAAATCTCCACGTCTCCCAGCCCCGCGGGAGCGGCTCTCCGTCAGGCCTCATGGAGTCTCGTCCCGCACCCGCACAGCTTAGCGCTGGGCTGAGTGGGAACCTGCGTGGCGACTGCCGTGCGGGCGCGCGGGTCCCGCCGCCTCAGCGGTCCCGCCGCCTCACCGCCGTCTCTCTTGCTGGCCCCCAGCGAGGGCCAAGCTGCTGTCAGGCCAAAGCCGTGGTGAGGCTAGCCTCGCCTCAGGGTCCACAGCCTGCGGCGGTTTCTATACAGATTCCGAGAGCGGCTGCTTCGTGTGGGTCCAGTGTTACATTCTTCTCCTGTGAGGGAGTAAGCCTGCTCTGCAGGTCTGCCTCCTGGAGGCCCCTGAGGCACCAGGCTGTCTGACGCTGCTTCCGGGGGTGCAGGCGCTTCCGGGGGTGCAGGCGCTTCCGGGGGTGCAGGCGCTTCCGGGGGTGCAGGCGCTTCCGGGGGTGCAGGCGCTTCCGGGGCGCGCGCCGCCGCCGCGCCCTCCCGCCGCTGCGTGCGGCCGTCGCCCTTCCCCGGCTGTGCGGGCCGGAACGGATCGAGGAAGCGCTTCGTGACTCCGTGACGTGTCAGAGCGGCTCTGACAGAGAGCCCGTGGGACCTGCTGTATATTGAGGGAAAATTTGTATTTTGACAGAGCAAGGCGAAAAAAAGAGAGAATTCAGCTTGACCTCGCCTTGAGAGATCTAAGAAATCCTGCGGACCCCTTAGTTAACCTTTACATTCCCTGTAGCACCTACAGGGGCTTCTGCCTAGAAACTGGTAAGACGTTATCCTGGAAACACAACAAATGAATGAATGAGCTGAGTTTACGTTTTCACTTCAAAAGGCAAAAGAGAGTCGTTTCTATATATTTCTGTGATTTTTTTTCCCCTTGAGTGGTCACATGATTTTAGATTTAAGTTCTGATGCCACGCTTTCTAATAAGCCTAACGCTCTGACCACCCACCCCGAGCCCCACTTGAGGAGAGGCTGGCTCCTTGTGTCTCGAGAAGTTTCTGCGGGTCAGGGCGGCGTGACCGCCCCGAGGCGGGTCATTAGGGCGCCTGGCGCGGCAGCCCCCGGCCGGGCCCGCGTGCGCTCGCTCGACGGGGCAGGGGCAGCGGGTGGAATCGGGCCCCGGGGCCGGGAGCGAGGGAAGGAGAGTGGCTGTGCAGAGAGGAATCCGCAGCTAGGCTCCAGGTGCCGGCCGCTCGCCCGGAGCCCCGAGACTCCGCCAGCCTGGGGACCCCGCCCGGGAAAGCGGGGCCCAGGGAGCACAGATGTGGCCTTCCGCCTCTGGGGGAGGCTGGGGGGTGCCCGGGCTGGCGGTGCCGGCCCTGGGGCTCCGTGCGGCCCTGGTTCCCTGTCTCCTCGCTGTCTCTCGCCCTGCCTCCCTCCCCGGGGCCGCCAGGACGGGAGCTGGCAGAGCCCCTTTCTGCTGGACCGGGTGAGGGGCAAGGGGCCTGCAGACGGCTGTCCCCGCTGACGGAAACCATAAAGGGGACAAGACGGGGTGAGGTGAGCCCAGAGCGCAGATGAGGAAGATGCGAAGTCCGGAACCTCCTTCCCTGGCTTTTGCCAGCTGTCACCACACACCGATCCTAAAAATAGCCTTTTTAATCCTGAGGAAGCAACCAGAGGAGAAACCGACTGGTTTATTTTTAAAACCTTACGTGTCTGTTAGAAGCGCTGTAGGGATGCTCCGAGGTTCTGGCCGTCAAACCCTCTGACCTGGGGGTGTGGTCCTGGAGAGCGGGGACGCACCCCACAAACATCGGCGGTCATTAGGGATTGACCGCAAGTGAACAAACCCACCAACATCAGCCACGGGGGCTCAAAAATCCAGGACGGCTCCCTCCTCTTTTTTTAAAATTTATTTTATATGAAGGATAATTGCTTTACAGAATTTTGCTGTTTTCTGTCAAACTTCAACATGAATCAGCCACAGGTAGACATATATCCCCTCCCTTCTGAACCTCCCTCCCCACCCCACCCCTCCAGCTTGATACAGAGCCCCTGTTTGAGGTTCCTGAATTTCCCACCTCTTAAAAAAAAATTACTTATTTCTTTCTGCTCTGCCGGGTCTTCATTGCTGCTCGGCTTTTTTCTAGTTGCACTGAGTGCAGGCTACTCTCCCTAGTTGCAGTGCTCGGGCTCCGCATCGTGGTGGCTTCCCTTGTTGCAGACCACGGGCTCTAGGATGCAGAGGCTCCAGTAGTTGTGGCTCACGGGGCTTAGCTGCTGCACAGCATGTGGGATCTTCCTGGACCAGGGATTGAACCTGTGTCTCCTGCATTGGTAGGCAGGTTCTTTACCACTGAGCCACCAGGGAAGGCCCTGGCTCCCTCCTCTTTTTCAGCCATGCTTCCCCACTGCCTGAACCTCACTGGGGTTTCATGGGAAGAGCGGACCAGATGGGGATTCAATGCCTGGCTAATGGCATCTGTTCAGCGCACCTCGTTCTGGGCTGCGAGGCTCATGACACAGCTGATCCCAGCACCCTGCACAGCGCGGGAGTGTCTGAATTAGAACACTTTCCTGTCACAGACCTGCTCCCCGAGTCCTTCTGGGTGTCAGGTCACTCTGCTCCCTCAGCTGGAGTCTGGGACGCCCAGGAGAGTTTGTGGTCGACCAGCTCTCCCACCGGCCCAGACCTTGTCGTCAGCCACGGTTTTTGCCCATACTCTTCTCACTGGAATCCTTGCAATCACTGAAGCCTCCTCTGACCATGGTTCCTGGACCAGCCAAATCTGACTTTTCAGGGATGAGATCCACCTTATAGACTGATTTCCCCTGAGTTCTCAAGCCGTAACCTGCCATGTGACTGTATTTGGAAGATCTGGAGAAGGGCAGGGCAACCCACTCCAATATTCTTGCCTGAAGAATCCCATGGACAGAGGAGCCTGGCTGACTACAGTCCATGGGGTCGCAGAGAGTCAGACACGACTGAGCACCTAAGCACAGCACAAGGTTAAAAGAGACCCTAAGGGCAGAACCCTAATCAGACAGGACGGTGTCCTTGTAAGAAAAGGAGACACCGGAGATGTACACGCACAGACAGAAGATCCTGTGAGCCACAGCGAGAAGGTGGCTGTTTGAAGCCTAGAAGAGAGACCTTGGGAGGAGAAACCAAACCTACAGACACCTTGATCCAGGAGCTGTGAGAGAATCCATTTCTTGTTTAAGTCAGCCAGTATGTGGTATTTTGCTGTGGCATTCCTTGCAAATGAACACAATCCAGCATCAGCATTTTTCCTCTTTCAAAATAACTTTGGCTATTCTAGGTTTTTTTGCATTGCCAAATACAATTTAGAAGCAGACTGTCCTTTACTACAAAAGTCCTGCCGGGGGGTTAGAATTGCACCGCATCTACGGATCAATTGTGAAAGAATAGACACCTGAGCCATACTGATTCTTCCCATTTTCTAAACATAATATGTCTCCATTAATTTAAATCATGTAAAATTTTCCTTATCAATGTTTTATTCAGTCTAGCGTTTCATATCTTTCATGAAAGGTATTCCTAAGAATTCTATATATTTTGATACTGCTGGAAATGCTGTTTTTAAATTTCATGTTGTTAAAAAAACAAATTTTTGCTGGCACACAAATATAATTTTTCAATATTGACCTTATATCCTACAACTTTGATAAACGTTATTATTTTTTATTCCTTAGAATCTTCTATGTAGACAACCATGTCTGCAAATGGAGACAATTTTACTTTTTCCCTTCCAATCTTATACCTCTTTTTTTTCTTACCTTGATGCACTACCTAGGACTTTTGGTACAAGACATTGTTCCCTTGTTTCAGTTTTAGGGGAAGAGAATTTAGTCTTTCATCAATAGTATGATGTTAGCTGTAGGTTTTCCATTGGATGCCCTTTATCCAATTAAGAAAGTTTCCTTCATATTCCTAGTTTGTTGAGAGGGTTGGTGGTGGTGCTTTTGTTTCTTTGTCATTAATAGATGCTGAATTGTGTCAGTTTTTTCACTGATCATATGATGTTTCTCTTTTATTCTGTTGATGTGGTAAATCACATTGACTTTCTAGTGTTGAACCTCAAGTAAACCCTACTTGTTCAAGATGTATAGCTGGATTAGATTTGATAAAATTCTATTGAAGACTTCTGCATCTGTGTTCATGAAGGATCTCAGTCTGTAAATTCCATTGTTGGAATGTCTTTGCCAGGATGTGGAATTAGGGTTTTGTTGACCTCATAAAATGAACTGCAAAATGTTCTCTCTTCTGAAAGAGCTTATATAATGTTGGTATTATTACTTCGTTAAATGTTTGATAATTTGGATTTTTCTCTGGAAAAGTTTTATATAAACATTAAAATATATAGGGGCACTCCCATTTTTCCATTTCTTTTTGAAATGGAAAAATGGGAGTTATGGTAATTTGTGTCTTTCAAGGAATTTTTCATTAATATGAATTGTCACATTCGTTGGAGTAAAGTTGTTTAAATATTTCCTTATTATCCTTTTAATATGTAAAGGACCAGTAGATATTTCTTCATTTCTGCTATTGGTTATTTGAAGGAAAAAAAACTTTTTTTTCCTTCATTAGTTTTGCTAGTTTATCAGTTTTACTCAGGGAACCAATTTTCGGCTTTGTAAAATTTTTTTATTGTTTATTGCTCTTCCTTTTCTAACTTCTTTGATCATTGGTTTTAAGCTTACTGTCTTTTCTCTTAATAGTATTGAAACATGTGTATTATCATATGTGAAATAGATCACCAGTCCAGGT
>SJYT01036853.1:69847-132038 GCA_006410635.1 Cephalophus harveyi | reverse complement strand
ATGAGGTGGCCAAAGTACTGGAGTTTCAGCTTTAGCATCATTCCTTCCAAAGAAATCCCAGGGTTGATCTCCTTCAGAATGGACTGGTTGGATCTCCTTGCAGTCCAAGGGACTCTCAAGAGTCTTCTCCAACACCACACTTCAAAAGCATCAATTCTTCGGCGATCAGCCTTCTTCACAGTCCAACTCTCACATCCATACATGACCACAGGAAAAACCATAGCCTTGACTAGACGGACCTTAGTCGGCAAAGTAATGTCTCTGCTTTTGAAAATGCTATCTAGGTTGGACATAACTTTTCTTCCAAGGAGTAAGCGTCTTTTAATTTCATGGCTGCAGTCACCACCTGCAGTGATTTTGGAGCCCCCAAAAATAAAGTCTGACATTGTTTCCACTGTTTCCCCATCTATTTCCCATGAAGTGATGGGATCAGATGCCATCATCTTCATTTTCTGAATGTTGAGCTTTAAGCCAACTTTTTCACTCTCCTCTTTCACTTTCATCAAGAAGTTTTTTAGTTTCTCTTCACTTTCTTCCATAAGGATGGTGTCATCTGCAAATCTGAGGTTATTGATATTTCTCCCGGCAATCTTGATTCCAGCTTGTGTTTCTTCCAGTCCAGCGTTTCTCATGATGTACTCTGCATATAAGTTAAATAAGCAGGGTGACAATATACAGCCTTGACGCACTCCTTTTCCTATTTGGAACCAGTCTGTTGTTCCATGTCCAGTCCTAACTGTTGCTTCCTGACCTGCATACAGATTTCTCAAGAGGCAGGTTAGGTGGTCTGGTATTCCCATCTCTTTCAGAATTTTCCACAGTTTATTGTGATCCACACAGTCAAAGGCTTTGGCATAGTCGATAAAGCAGAAGTAGATGTTTTTCTGGAACTCTCTTGCTTTTTCCATGATCCAGCGGATGTTGGCAATTTGATCTCTGGTTCCTCTGCCTTTTCTAAAGCCAGCTTGAACATCAGGGAGTTCACGGTTCACGTATTGCTGAAGCCTGGCTTGGAGGATTTTGAGCATTACTTTACTAGCATGTGAGATGAGTGCAATTGTGCGGTAATTGGAGCATTCTTTTGCATTGCCTTTCTTTGGAATTGGAATGAAAACTGACCTTTTCCAGTCCTGTGGCCACTGCTGAGTTTTCCAAATTTGCTGGCAGATTGAGTGCAGCACTTTCACAGCATCATCTTTCAGGATTTGAAACAGCTCAACTGGAATTCCATCACCTCCACTAGCTTTGTTCGTAGTGATGCTTTCTAAGGCCCACTTGACTTCACATTCCAAGATGTCTGGCTCTAGATTAGTGATCACATCATCATGATTATCTGGGTCGTGAAGATCTTTTTTGTACAGTTCTTCTGTGTATTCTTGCCACCTCTTCTTAATATCTTCTGCTTCTGTTAGGTCCATACCATTTCTGTCCTTTATCGAGCCCATCCTTGCATGAAATGTTCCCTTGGTATCTCTAATTTTCTTGAAGAGATCTCTAGTCTTTCCCATTCTGTTGTTTTCCTCTATTTCTTTGCATTGATCACTGAAGAAGGCTTTCTTATCTCTTCTTGCTATTCTTTGGAACTCTGCATTCAGGTGCTTATATCTTTCCTTTTCTCCTTTGCTTTTCGCCTCTCTTCTTTTCACAGCTATTTGTAAGGCCTCCCCAGACAGCCATTTTGCTTTTTTGCATTTCTTTTCCATGGGGATGGTCTTGATCCCTGTCTCCCGTACAATGTCACGAACCTCATTCCATAGTTCATCAGGCACTCTATCTATCAGATCTAGGCCCTTAAATCTATTCCTCACTTCCACTGTATAATCATAAGGGATTTGATTTAGGTCATACCTGAATGGTCTAGTGGTTTTCCCTACTTTCTTCAATTTCAGTCTAAATTGGTGATACAGATTTCATGGTCTGAACCATGATCAGCTCCTGGTCTTGTTTTTGTTGACTGTATAGAGCTTCTCTATCTTTAGCTGCAAAGAATATAATCAATCTGATTTTGGTGTTGACCATCTGGTGATGTCCATGTATAGAGTCTTCTCTTGTGTTGTTGGAAGAGGGTGTTTGCTCTGACCAGTGCATTTTCTTGGCAAAACTCTATTAGTCTTTACCCTGCTTCATTTTGTATTCCAAGGCCAAATTTACTTGTTACTCCAGGTATTTCTTGACTTCCTACTTTTGCATTCCAGTCCCCTATAATGAAAAAGACATCTTTTGAGGGTATTAGTTCTAAAAGGTCTTGTAGGTCTTCATAGAACTGTTCAACTTCGGCTTCTTCAGCATTGCTAGTTGGGGCATAGACTTGAATTACTGTGATATTGGATGGTTTGCCTTGGAAATGAACAGAGATCATTCTGTCATTTTTGAGATTGCATCCAAGTACTGCATTTCAGACTCTTTTGTTGACCATGATGGCTACTCCATTTCTTCTAAGGGATTCCTGCCCGCAGTAGTAGATATAGTGGTCATCTGAGTTAAATTCACCCATTCCAGTCCATTTTAGTTTGCTGATTCCTAGAATGTTGACGTTCATTCCTGCCATCTCTTGTTTGACCACTTCCAATTTGCCTTGATTCATGGACATGACATTCCAGGTTCCTATGCAGTATTGCTCTTTACAGCATTGGACCTTGCTTCTATCACCAGTCACATCCACAGCTGGGTATTGTTTTTGTGCTGGCTCCATCTCTTCATTCTTTCCGGAGTTATTTCTCCACTGATCTCTAGTAGCATATTGGACACCTACTGAGCTGAGGAGTTCCTCTTTCAATATCCTATCATTTTGCCTTTTCATACTATTTGTGGGGTTCTCAAGGCAAGAATATTGAAGTGGTTTGCCATTCCCTTCTCCAGTGGACCACATTCTGTCAGCCTGGACAAACTAGGTATTAAATTCATAAGATATTAGTAAAGTTTTCCCTACCAATATGCCAGTGACATTTGGTCAGACAGCTACAGAAAAAAATATATATACATAACCTTTTTTCTGTTGTTTAACAGTATGACATCATCATTTAAAAATTCACAGTGGAATATGGCAGAAATAGCATACTCACAAAAACAAGAGCCAATGGCACAAATAGTTTTATTTATATTCCTTTAACAGGTAGGAGTAAAACATATTAGTGCTGAGAAGAGAAGAATATCAGCATTGACTGATGTACAATTAATCAGGATTTGGATAACATTAATATCACTCAAGAGGGGGCAGGAAAACACCAGTACAATATTGGTGTTGATGGAGGCATAATAAATAGAGTAAAATATTATACAAAAGAAGAATCAAATGCAACATTGCAGATGTTCAAAGAACTCTTCATGGTATTGATGATGATTCTAATAATGGTAACAGCAACTAAAGAGGCAAGTAGAATTCAAACTAAACATTGACAGATTAATTAAACTCAACGGCATGGAATCGAAATTCTAGAGGAGTATAAAGTAATCAGATACAGACAACCATTTCTTATGCACAATTTCCGAGTTCAAGATGACAAAAGAATTATTATTTGTACAATTTATGGTAGTATTTGTTATTTAAGTACCAGTACCATATTATTCAGTAATGACACCTTCAGGATAGCACAGATACAGTTCATTCTGAGCATGGTGTAGTGTTGGGTTATACTATATTGTTGAGTCATAAGTTAACAATGAAAAGGTAAGAAAGTATATATGTGTGTGTGTTAGAGTGTGTTTGTGTTTGCATTTTCTTGGAAAAAAAAAAAAAGCCTTGACATTGAGCCACTGACTCTTCATTGTGAATGATAGATTTCAAAATTGCAAATATGAATGTGATTCAACTATTCCTACCAAATACACATGTAAAATGATGCTTGTTTCACTTTTCACAATCACTGTGGTGAAAAATATCTTCTTTGGGTCTGACATGTGAGAATATGCCAACAGAAATTGATATTCATAAGTTCACATCCATTTGCACTTATTTAGGCTCCTATTTGTGCCTCTGGAAGATGTAAATGAAACTTTTGAGTACATTTTGGAGAATGCAGGAGAAAATTTAGATTATTCAATAGATTATGTTGAGAAAATGTATGTCTGTAGAAGGTATGGTAAAGCAGAAGACCGAAAATTCCAAGATTTTCACCATAAAGTTGGAATGATAGTAAACACTAGTACTAAATGATGGAACAAACAATAGTGGAAACCTGGAAGAGCAAATTTCAAATACTGATGGTGTATCATTCTTGATTTATAGGTTTATTGAAGTATTTTTTTTTTTTTTTAAACACAGCAAATTATTTGAACAAGTTGTCACCCAGGTTCTTGATGATCGCACTTCAACATGGCCATAAACTTCCTAACAATATTGCTGCTGCTATTAAGTCACTTCAGTCATGTCTGACTCTGTGCAACCCCATAGATGGCAGCCCACCAGGCTCCCCTGCCCCCAGCATTCTCCAGGCAAGAACACTGGAGTAGGTTGCCATTTCCTTCTCAATGAGTGAAAGTGAAAAGTGAAAATGAAGTCTCTCAGTCATGTCTAACTCTTAGCAACCCCATGGACTGCAGCCTACCAGGCTTCTCCGTCTATGGGATTTTCCAGGCAAGAGTACTGGAGTGGGGTGCCGTTGCCTTCTCTGCCTAACAAAATCGATAAAAATCAAATTGCTATTACCACAATTGTTAACAGATATAATGAATATAAAGCCAGTGCTTAAGTGAATACATACTTGAGAATAGTTACTCACCAACCTAAGAGTCACCCTGCTAAATTTCATGACAGAGAAAAATAAGAATAAATGTGAAATTCAGAATTTGTCTCAGTTCAGTTCAGTCGCTCAGTTGTGTCCGACTCTTTGTGACCCCATGGACTGCAGCATGCCAGGCTTCCCTGTCCATCACCAACTCACAGAGCTCACTCAAACTCATGTCCATCGAGTCGGTGATGCCATCCAAACTTATCATCCTACGCCGTCCCCTTCTTCTCCTGCCTTCAATCTCCAGCATCAGGGTCTTTTCCAAGGAGTCAGTTCTTCGCATCAGGTGGCCAAAGTATTGAAGTTTCAGCATCAGTCCATCCAATGAATATTTAGGACCGATTTTCTTTAGGATGGACTGGTTGGATCTCCTTGAAGTCCAAGGGACTCTCAAAAGTCTTCTCCAATACCACAGTTCAAAAGCATCAGTTCTTTAGCACTCAACTTTTTCTTTATAGTCCAACTCTCACATCCACAGATAACTACTGGAAAAATCATAGCTTCAACTAGACGGACCTTTGTGAGTTAAGTAATGTCTCTGTTTTAAAATGTGCTGTCTAGGTTGGTCATAACTTTTCTTCCAAGGAGCAAGCGTTTTTTTTTTTTTTTTTTTTTTTTCATGGCTGCAGTCACCATCTGCAGTGATTTTGGAACCCAAGAAAATTAAGTCTATTTCTGTTTCTGTTGTTTCCCCATCTATTTGCCATGGTGAAGTGATGTGATCCTTTGCTGTGATCTTCGTTTTTTGAATGTTGAGTTTTAAACCAGCATTTTCACTCTACTCTTTCACTTTCATCAAGAGGTTCTTTAGTTATTCTTCATTTTCTGCCATGCAAATAAAGTTTTAAATAAGTTAAATATTTGTATTATCTAATGAGAACTTCCCTGGTAACTCAGTCAGTAAAGAATCTGCTTGAAATGCAGAAGACCCATGTTCGATCACTGGTTGGGAAGATTCCCTAGAGAAGGAAATGGCAAACCACTCTAATATCCTTGCCTGGAAAATCCCATGCACAGAGGAACCTGGTGGGCTGCAGTCCATGAGATTGCAAAGAGTTGGACACGACTGAGTGAATTGTGGACCAAATGTCTCAGTAAGCATTTTAGATAAGCCCAAATATCCTGCAAAACATTTGCACTACAGTGGTTAAGTAATTTTAAAAGAGACTCACAAACCCTAAACTATTGATACTATCTGGCCCTTCATATGTAATGTTTTCTGACTACCAGTTTAGTGTATTCCTCAAGATGTTGACGGGTGTTTAATTCTCTCAGTTCCTATATGTTGAAAACTAGTTCTGGTATTTAAGTAACATTCTTGGGTATAAAAATATTTGGATCTCATTTGGATCATGTTTCCCATTTTATTTTTTAAAGAAACACTGTCTCATTTTTGTGCACGCTAATGTTTTGAAAATAATTTTGCCACTGTAACTTTTCATTACTCTCAAATATTTGGTTTTCTTATTTCAAGTTCTTGAGGAATTTAACCTTTGAAAGCTCATAGTTTCACTATGATATGTCTTAGAGTTTATTATTCTTGATGATTTTCCAAAATACAGTGAGCCCTTTTACTTTTTTATATTCTCTTTTTTAATCTCTACTATGTTTACTTGGGATATTGATTTAAGTATTAATTCTGTCCCATTTTTCTCTTTTTCTTCTTAAATGATGCCAATAATTTAGGTATTATTCTCCCGTTGCCTTCTGTTTTCACTATTTTCTCTGCTGTTCCATTTTTCTTCTGTTTCTATGACATCTTTCATTCCACTGATTGCCTTCCATGTTCCTTAATGAAAATTTATTTGAGTAGATTTTCCCTTGAATTTCTCAAGTGGCTCAGTGGTGAAGAATCTATCTGCCAATACAGGAGATAGGGGAGACATGGGTTTGATCCCTTGGTAGGGAAGATCCCCTGGAAGAGGAAGTGGCAACCTGCTCCAGTATTGTTGCATAGAGAGAGGAACCTGGTGGGCTACAGTCCATGGGATTGCAAAGAGACAGACATGACTGAGTGACTGAGCACATGCTTTCTCTCTTAGCAACTTTCTAATTCTTTGTTCCTCTGAAAATTTTCTTCTTTTCCATTCATTTTATTTCAAAGGTCAAATAAGTGTTTTATTTATTTATTTATTTTTTGTCTTGCTAGCAAAGTCGTGCCCAAAATCCTCCAAGCTAGGCCTGGGCTTCAACAGTACATGAACTGAGAACTTGCATATGTACAAGCTGGATTTAGAAAAGGCAGAGAAACCAAAAATTAAATTGTCAACATCCACTGGATCATAGGAAAAGCAAGAGAATTAAAAAAAAAAAAAAAAGCCATTTACTTCTTCTTCATATTCTACGCTAAAGCCTTTGTGTGGATCATAACAAACTGTGGAAAATTCTTAAAGAGACAGGAATACCAGACCACATTATCTGTCTCTGGAGAAACTTGTATGCAGGTCAAGAAATAACAGTTAGAACCAGACATAGAATAACTGATTGGTTCCAAATTGGGGAAGTTTGTCAAGGCTGTATATTGTCACCACGCATCTTTAACTTATATACAGAGTAATACATCATGCAAAATGCTGAGTTGGATGACTCACAAGTTGGAATCAAGATTGCCAGGAGAAATATCAACAACCTCAGATATGCAAATGATGCTAGCCTCATTGCAGAAAGGAAGAGGAACTAAAGGGCTTCCTGATAAAAGTTAAAGACTAGAGTGAAAAAGCTGGCTTAAAACTCAATATTCAAACTACTAAGATCATGGCATCTGGTCCTATCACTTCCTGGCATATAGAAGGGGAAACAATGGAAACAGGGAAAGACTTTAATTTCTTGGGCTCCAGAACCACTGTGTATGTGACTGCAGCCATGAAATTTAAAGATGCTTGTTCCTTGGAAGAAGAGCTATGACAAACTAAGACAGTATATTAAAAAGTAGAGACATTACTCTGTCAACAAAGGTCTGCATAGTCAAAGCTATGGTTTTTTTCAGTAGTCACGTATGGATATGAGGGTTGGACCATAAAAAACACTGAGCACCAAAGACCTGGTATCTGATCCCATCATTGTTGTCAGTCACCCAGTGGTGCACAGTTGTTTGTGATCCCATGGACTGCAGCACACTATGTCTCCCTGTTCCTCATTATCTCCCAGAGTTTGCCCAGGTTCACGTTCATTGCATCAGTGATACCATTCACTCATCTCATCCTATGGTGCCCTTTCCTCCTTCTGCCCTCAATCTTTCGCATAACCAGAGACTTTTCCAATGATTCTGCTTGCATCAGATGAACAAAATATGGAAGCTTCAGTTTCAGTATCAGCCCTTCTAATGAATATTTGGGGTCAATCTCCCTTAAGATTGACTGATTTGATCTTTCTGTCCATGGGACTTTCAGGAGTCTTCTTCAGCACCATAGTTTGAAGGCATCATTCTTTGGGGTTCTACTTCCTTTATGGTCCAACTCTCACAACCATATGTGACCATTGGGAAGACCATAGTATTGACTATATGGGCCTTTGTTGGTAGATTAATTTTTCTACTTTTCAACATTCTGTCTAGGTTGGTCATTGCTTTCTTGCCAAGAAGCAATCAACTGATTTCTCAGCTATAGTCAAAGTCCGTGGTGATTTTGAAAACTAAGAAAAGAAAATCTATCACTACTTCCACATTTTCCCCTTCTATTTACCATGTAGTATTGGGGGAGGATGACATAATCTTATTTTTTTTTTCTTTTTATTATTTAGTCTTAAGCTAAGTCTTGCACTCTCCTCCTTCTCCTTCACCTTCATCAAAAGGGTCTTTAGTTCCTCTTCACTTTCTGCTATCAGATTAGTATCATTCACATATATGAGGTTGTTGATGATTCTCCCCCCATCTGGATTCCAGCTTGTAAATCATCCAGCCTGGCATTTCTCCTGATGTGCTCAGTGTATGGGTTAAACAAACAAGGTGACAGGAAACAGTCCTGGCTTACTCTGTTCTCAATCTTGAATCAATCAGTTGTCCCATTCATGGTTCTAACTGTTGCTTCTTGACCCTCCTATAGGTTTCTCAGAAGACAGGTATGATGGTCTGGTATCCCTATTTCTTTAAGAGTTTTCCATAGTTTGTCATGATCCACATAGTCAAAGGTTTTAGCATAATCAACAAAACAGAGAGATGTTTTTCTGAAATTCCCTTGCTTTCTCTATAATCAAGGGATTGTTGGCAATTCCATCTCTAATTCCTCTTCCTTTTCTAAACCCAGCTTGGACATCTGGAAGTTCTTGGTGCATATGATGCTGAAACCTAGCATTCAAGATTTTAAGCATGCCCTTACTAGAATTGGAGATGAGTGTGATTTTGTCTGATGGTTAGCAAATTCTTTGGTACTACCCTTCTTGGGAACTGGGATGAGGAGTGACCTTTTCCAGTCCTGTGGCCACTGCTGGGTCTTCCATATTTGCTAATATAATGGGTATAAAACCTTGATGGTATCATCCTTTAGGGATTTGAATAGTTCTGCTGGAATTTCATCGCATCCACTAGCATTATTAACAGCAGGGCTTCTTAAGGCCCATTTAACTTCAAACTGCAGAATGTCTGGCTCTGGGTAACTAACCACACCATCATAGTAATCCAGTTCAGGAAGATCTTTTTAATACATTTCTTCCATGTATTCTTTCTATCCCATCTTGATCTCTTCAGTGTCTACTAGGTCTCTACCATTGTTACCCTTAACTATGCCCATCTTTAGGCAGAATGATCCCTTGATGTTTCCAATTTTCCTGAAGAGATCTCTAGGCTTTCCCCTTTTGTTGCTTTCTTCTATTATTAAGTACTGTTCACTGAAGAAGGGCTTCTTGTGTTTTCTAGCTATTCTTTGGAACTCTGCATTTAATTGGATGTATCTCTCTCTCCCTTGCTTTTTGCTTCTCTTCATTCTTCTGTTTGTCATGGCTCCTCAGATAACCACTTTGCCTTCTTGCTTTTCTTTTTATTTGGGATGGTTTTGTTTGTCACTTACTATACAATACTTTTTACCTCTGTCCATAGTTTTCAGCACACTGTTAACTAGATCTAGTTAATTGAATCTATTCATTACCTCTACTGTGAATTCATATGAGTTTGATTTAAATCATACCTAGCTGACCTAGTATTTTTTCCCAGTTTTCTTTAGTTTAAGCCTGAATTTTGCTATGAGAAGCTGATGACCTAAGCCACAGTTAGCTCCAGGTCTTGTTTTTGCTGACTGCATACAGCTTTCCCATCTTTGGCTACAAAGAATGTAACCAATTTGATTTTTGACCATTTTGCGATGTCTATGTGTAAAATCAGTCCCATCAGTTCATGGCAAGTAGACAGGGAAACAATGGAAACAATGAAAGACTTTATTATATTGGGCTCCAAAATCATTGCAAATGGTGACTGCAGCCATGAAATTAAAAGACACTTGCTCCTTGAAAGAAAAAGCTATGACATTCTGGACAGCGCATTACAAAGCAGAGACATTACTTTGCTGACAAAGATCTATATAGTCAAACTATGGTTTTTCCAATAGTCCTGTATGTATGCGAGAGTTGGACCATAAAAAAGGCTAAGCACTGAAGAACTGATGATTTCAAACTGTGGTGTTGGAGAAGTCTCTTGAGAGTCCCTTGGGCTGCAAGGAGATCAAACCAGTCAGTGCTAAAGGAAATCAGTCCTGAATATTCATTGGAAGCACTGATGCTGAAGTTGAAGCTCCAATAATTGACCACCTGATGCAAACAGCAGACTCATTGGAAAAGACACTGATGCTTCTAAAGATTTAAGGCAGGAGGAGAAGTGGACACCAGAAGATGAAATGGTTGAATGGTATCACCAACTCGATGGACATTAGTTTTAATCTACCCCACGAGTTGATGATGGACAGGGAAGCCTGGTGTGCTGCAGTCCATTGGGTCACAAAGCTTTGGACATCACTGAGCTACTGAACAATATCTTGTGTACTTTAAAAAATTTCTCCTACAAGGTCATTATTCACATTAAAATGTTTGTTTGAGTATATTTAACTCTATGTGAAATACAGTTTACAGTTTTCCCTTGTTTCATTTTTATTTTTCCTTATTTTGACTTAGTTTCTTAGATTTTCTGCAATATTTCTTTAGGGTTTCTACTTAGGTTCATTTTATATTTATATTAACATGTTTATGTGGTTCCTAATTTGAGAATGAATTTTTTTTTTTTTTTTGAAATTAAAAGACACTTGCTCCTTGAAAGAAAAAGCTATGACATTCTGGACAGCGCATTACAAAGCAGAGACATTACTTTGCTGACAAAGATCTATATAGTCAAACTATGGTTTTTCCAATAGTCCTGTATGTATGCGAGAGTTGGACCATAAAAAAGGCTAAGCACTGAAGAACTGATGATTTCAAACTGTGGTGTTGGAGAAGTCTCTTGAGAGTCCCTTGGGCTGCAAGGAGATCAAACCAGTCAGTGCTAAAGGAAATCAGTCCTGAATATTCATTGGAAGCACTGATGCTGAAGTTGAAGCTCCAATAATTGACCACCTGATGCAAACAGCAGACTCATTGGAAAAGACACTGATGCTTCTAAAGATTTAAGGCAGGAGGAGAAGTGGACACCAGAAGATGAAATGGTTGAATGGTATCACCAACTCGATGGACATTAGTTTTAATCTACCCCACGAGTTGGTGATGGACAGGGAAGCCTGGTGTGCTGCAGTCCATTGGGTCACAAAGCTTTGGACATCACTGAGCTACTGAACAATATCTTGTGTACTTTAAAAAATTTCTCCTACAAGGTCATTATTCACATTAAAATGTTTGTTTGAGTATATTTAACTCTATGTGAAATACAGTTTACAGTTTTCCCTTGTTTCATTTTTATTTTTCCTTATTTTGACTTAGTTTCTTAGATTTTCTGCAATATTTCTTTAGGGTTTCTACTTAGGTTCATTTTATATTTATATTAACATGTTTATGTGGTTCCTAATTTGAGAATGAATTTTTTTTTTTTTTTGTCATTTAAGTCCCAGTGGCTTTAGCAAGACATTTGTTTGTTTATTTTTTAGTCTGGTGTCATGGATTGTGATTTTGTTTTATATTGGAATATTCTGAGTCTACCTATTCTTCTTTCTGCAATATTTAATTACCAAAAGACACTTCTTCCTTCCTTTAAATTTTTTCTCTTTTCCAGATTTATGGAATCAGCTTATCACTTTGTACTTTACATGTCCTTTTTAGCTCACTTCATTATAGAACATGTCTCTTTACACTAAATGCCTGGAATGTTTTATGATGTTTGTCCCTTAAAGGATTGCATACTTTGAACTTGTTCTGTGTAGTTTTCATAGTCTGATATGCCTTGCTATTCATATTTTAAGGATTTTTTTTATAGTTAGGGTAGTGTTCATCTTTCAGTACCTCACTTTCAAGATTCTTCTGTAGTGTCCCATATATATCTATTTCTCACATTTATTCTTCTTTTGCTACTAAGTTCTGTGTCAGGGTGAGAATGGCTAGGAGAATGTTAGAACTATGGACTTGTATTTTTTTCCTCTATCTTTTTCCCAGTAAATTTTTGGTAGTTTCTTTATTTTCTGTTTGTAGATAATGCTGAAGATGTCGAATTGCATAATATTTTTGCTAATGTGAGATCATTTCAGACCATATGGGGAAATGGTTTGGAGCAGTATTTTATGCCAACACTACCTACAAAGGGAAGTTTCTTAATGAATATCTTCCACCATGTTTTTATATCAGAATTGGGAGTTATTGTTTACTGTCTTATCTTCTCTTAAAATCACTAAAATAATTAGAAGTTTAAATGTCCTTGCTTTAATGAATTTTCCTAAAAGATAAGAGCCTAAACAATAGCTGGGTTATAAAATATTTCTGTGACATGTTAATGCTTAACAGTACAAGGCTATCACTGATTCATTTTATATTAAAAACAGACCTTTTCTGAATACTATTTACTTAATATTTTCAAGGAGAAATAATCATAATAGCATTCTTTAGAAAATTCCTCATTCACAAATTACATTTGCTTATCTTTCTTCCTCAAAAGTGACATGAATAAAGGTGCCAAAATCACGAAAATTGTAATTTAGTAGGAAAAAGTAATAAATCATTTCATAAAAACCTTAAACTGATCATCAAGAGGATATTCAAGAAAAGAAAAATAGCTTTTTTCAGGAGGCAGATCAGAAAGCACATTTTCAAACCAACACTATTTTAGAAGATGCTATCCCAGAGAGGGCAGGCTGAGAGAAAAGGGGAAATGGTGCAAGGTTGAGGAGAGTGAAGAAGCAAAATAAACACAAGGAGATGCACTCTAGGATGAATATAATTCTTAAGGAAATAGCTGATTTATAGTTCATGATAGAAGTCTGCAATAAAGCCATTGTTTCCCAACAGTCATGAATAAGGACAAGCTATTTTTCTGTTGGATTCTTCCTCTCCCCTGCTTTTCATTGGTACCTCTATTTATATTCCCTGGCTCCTCCAGGAGGCCTTGGAAAAGACAGAGCTTTGGAAGTACTAATTTCACTGGACATGTGTTCAAGACCTGTTTCTCTTGCTGCTTCTCTTGCTTCTTTTTCAGATGAATGGTGTGGTTTGCTTATTAATGACACCCTTATTCTCAGTCATACCAGCAGAAACAAGAACTTTATGACCTTGGAATGACCTAAGCCATCACTGAGGCAACTATAGCCCAGAAGCATTGCAGGTATCCTAAACCCAGAGCACATATGAGACAGCTCTTCTGGAGGAAAGAATAATTGAGCTCTGTCTATAGAGTCCAATATAAGACCTTAATATTTGCCAATTTGTATATGTCGACCTAAGAATAATTTAATGAAATATGCCATATATAATATTCCTCTTTTAATAATCTCTTGCTTTGGCCTCTACAACATGAACTGATTCTGTTTTTCAGTTAAGATATAAAATGCAATTCTTTCTTAATCAGGAATGGAAAAATGCAATGAAACAATAATTGCATTTTCTTTCATTACAATATGCTAGTTAGAAAAACACAGATAACCAAATATTGCTATTTTGCTTTTATAGACCAAGATCAAGGATTGTTAAAAACTTTTATTACAATAAAAAATATTGATTATTTTATTCTAATGTGTAAAGAAAGAAGAATTTTATTTTTACTTTAATGATAATTTCCCTTTGAAAGCCAGAATGAGATACTGAGCAGATTGTTATTTCCCTTTATAGAGTCATTGAGCAATTTTACTTAGTGTCTTCTTCAATAGGAAACACATTAACTCAATGCACATGATAACTTTGGCACTGTTTTGTTTTCTCTTTTATTTTCATTTTCTCTTTAAGCAGGGTAAATTGACCTTTCCCCCTGCATAATACAGTGTTATTGAATTAAAATTGAGCAAAGGGGTAATAAAATGAATTCTATAACCATCCATTTTTTGATCCAGGATAATTCTACTCATGCAGTACTCTAGATATTATGGAAATTAGAAATATCTTTTCCACAAGCCCTCAATATTGAAACCAAAATTTGTTCTAGCCTTCAGTGGCACTGATTAATGAATAAGAAACATATGAGAGGGCATAGTTTGCTTAAAAGATGAAGAAAGTAGGAGGAATTTTGTAGCTTGTTTTATATAATAGACACAATACGAAAACTTTTAAGGTGAATATAAATTTTAAAGTAAATAATAGCAGTATAAAGCTCAGCGCAAAAGATCGATAAGCTTAGAAAAAAAGGAATCTCAGGAGATTTTTGAAAGATAGAAAAATGGAGAAACATTAAAGGGTAACATCACAGCTTAGATAATAAATCTCCTCAGGCTTTCTTGAACCTCTTTAATTTGTTTTCTAATGTTGCACCTTCTTTTATTTTATTTATTTAGTTTTACATATAAATTTATTTATTTTAATTGGAGGTTAATTACTTTACAATATTGTATTGGTTTTGCCATACATCAACATGAATCCACCACAGGTATACACGTGTTCCCCAACCTGAACCCCCTCCCTCCTCCCTCCCCCTACCATCCCTCTGGGTCGTCTCAGTGCACCAGCCCCAAGCATCCTGTATCCTGCATTGAACCTGGAGTGGCGACTCATTTCTTATATGATATTATACCTGTTTCAATGCCATTCTCCCAAATAATCTCACCTTCTCTCTCTCCCACAGAGTCCAAAAGACTGTTCTATACCTCTGTGTCTCTTTTGCTTTCTTGCATACAGGATTATCGCTACCATCTTTCTAAATCGCCTATATATGTGTTAGTATACTGTATTGATGTTTTTCTTTCTGGCTTAGTTCACTCTGTATAATCGATTCCAGTTTCATCCACCTCATTAGAACTGATTCAAATGTATTCTTTTTAATGGCTGAGTAATACTCCATTGTGTATATGTACCACAGCTTTCTTATCCATTCATCTGTTGATGGACATTAATTATTTTATTTGGAGGTTAATTACTTTACAATATTGTATTGGTTTTGCCATACATCAACATGAATCCACCACAGGTATACACGTGTTCCCCAACCTGAACCCCCTCCCTCCTCCCTCCCCCTACCATCCCTCTGGGTCGTCTCAGTGCACCAGCCCCAAGCATCCTGTATCCTGCATTGAACCTGGAGTGGCGACTCATTTCTTATATGATATTATACCTGTTTCAATGCCATTCTCCCAAATAATCTCACCTTCTCTCTCTCCCACAGAGTCCAAAAGACTGTTCTATACCTCTGTGTCTCTTTTGCTTTCTTGCATACAGGATTATCGCTACCATCTTTCTAAATCGCCTATATATGTGTTAGTATACTGTATTGATGTTTTTCTTTCTGGCTTAGTTCACTCTGTATAATCGATTCCAGTTTCATCCACCTCATTAGAACTGATTCAAATGTATTCTTTTTAATGGCTGAGTAATACTCCATTGTGTATATGTACCACAGCTTTCTTATCCATTCATCTGTTGATGGACATGTAGGTTGCTTCCATGTCCTGGCTGTTATAAACAGTGCTGCGATGAACATTGAGGTACACATGTGTCTTTCAATTCTGGTTTCCTCGGTGTGTATGCCCAGCAGTGGGATTGCTGGGTCATAAGGCAGTTCTATTTGCAAATTTTTAAGGAATCTCCACACTGTTCTCCATAGTGGCTGTACTAGATTGCATTCCCGCCAAAAGAAATATAATTTAATTGTCAAAGGAAAAAAAGAAAAATGGGATAAAATCTAGTATCAAGTAGTTCAAAAAATCTGAATGGATAATGTGTAATGAAAATAATTATTGGAACTAACATTCTGTATATATACTTTATAGAAAAGCATAGAGAATTATAAATAATCATACCCTGAGTGAATTTTCATGGGTAAATAAAATGAATGATCTCTAGTTTTCCAAGTCCCTTATTCATCCCATTAGCAGAGGTGGAGGAAGAAATATAAAAATGGTTAGGATCTGTACCAACAGTTTAAAGATATAATCAACTTGCTTTTAGTGATGTCCTATCAGTTTTAGATTTCCTTCATATAGGCTATAACAACTAAATTATAACAGAGTCTTATCTTTGCTGCTAAATTTAGTTTGTTTCTGGAGTTTATGTAAGTTAATTCTAGCAAAATTATTTTTATAAGACTCGAACAGAAATATTTTAGTTCTGATGGCCTGAAGTTTCATCTCCTTATCTTGATGTATGGTATTATAACCTAATGTTCACTAATTACTGCATACATTGTAGAGCTCTCAGTAACAAACTTTCTGTTTTAGATACCTGTTCTATGTCTTTTTCCTTTCCTAATTTTTAGGATAACTGTGATTAAGATATGAAGGTACACTTCATATTTAAATCTCTGAATCGAATGAGTTGAATAATTCCCACTAATAATTTATTAATAGTGAATATAGCTACATCTTTTCACCATTAACAGAATATTTTATAAATGCAATTCTCACCTCTTTATAAACATCAAAGCTTTTCCTCTTCTACCAAAATAAATGGTAAGAAAAACCCCTCCAACAACCCTTTGAATCTTGAAATTTCTGAACATTTATTCATGTTTCCTCAACATTTTGGCTGTGGTTTAAAATCCATTAATTGTAGAAAGAAAAGAGTTCTCTATGGAAAGGGTTCTTTCAATCAATGTTGGTTCACTTTGTAAACAGAAATATTGCTACCTTTGACAATTCTCAAGAATGTTTTTAAAGCACTATATAAAAGCCTCTAGATTACATACAGATAGAGAAGTGTTTGTGCATATGCCTCCAAGCCCACTTCTCTTAACATCACTGAAGTTTCTCAATGCAAAGAGCACAGAAATATGAAAACATTAAAAAAGTAATGCCTGCAGGAGCAATTGAAACTAAAGAAAGGTGATGTTTACTAAAAATTAATCTTATATGCCTGCTAGACATAATGCAGACAAGAGAAGTTGTGAACTTTAATCAAATTAAATAATAACTTTATTATTTAAAAGACAAAATGATAGAACACTGAAAGATGAACTCCCCAGGTCAGTAGATGCTCAATATGCTACTGGAGATCAGTGGAGAAATAACTCCAGAAAGAATGAAGGGATGGAGCCAAAGCAAAAACAAAACTCAGTTGTGGATGTGACTGGTGATAGAAGCAAGGTCTGATCCTGTAAAGAACAATATTGCATAGGAACCTGAAATGTTAGGTCCATGAATCAGGGCAAATTGGAAGTGGGCAAACAGGAGATGGCAAGAGTGAACATCAACATTCTAGGAATCAGCAAACTAAAATGGATTGGAATGGGTGAATTTAACTCAGATGACAATTATATATAATACTGTGGGCATGAATTCCTTAGAAGAAACGGAGTAGCTATCATATTCAACAAAAGAGTATGAAATGCAGTATTTGGATGCAATCTCAAATATGACAGAATGATCTCTGTTCATTTCCAAGGTGAACCATTCAATATCATGGTAATCCAAGTCTATGCCCCAACCAGTAATGCTGAAGAAGTTGAAGTTGAATGACTCTATAAAAACCTACAAGACCTCTGAGAAGTAACAGCACAAAAAGATGTCCTTTTCATTATAGGGGACTGGAATGCAAAAATAGGAAGTCAAGAAACACCTGGAGTAACAGGCAAACTTGGCTTTGGAACACAGAATGAAACAGGGCAAAAGCTAATAGAGCTTTGCCAAGAAAATGCACTGGTCATAGTGAACACCCTCTCCACAACAAAAGAGAAGACTCGACACATGGACATCACCAGTTGGCAAACACCAAAATCAGATTGATTATATTCTTTGTAGCCAAAGATGGAGAAGCTCTATACAGTCAACAAAAACAAGACCGGGAACTGACTGCGGCTTAGATCATGAAATCCTTATTGCTAAATTTAGACTTAAATTGAAGAAAGTGTGGAAAACCACTAGGCCCTTCAGGTATGACCTAAGTCAAATCCCTTATGATAACACAGTGGAAGTGAAATAGGTTTAAGGGCCTAGATCAGATAGACAGAGTGCCTGATGAACTATGGACAGAGGTTCATGACACTGTACAGGATACAGGGATCAAGACCATCCCCATGGAAAAGAAATGCAAAAAAGCAAAATAGCTGTCCGAGGAGGCCTTACAAACAGCTGTGAAAAGAAGAGAAGTGAAAAGCAAAGGAGAAAAGGAAAGATATAAGCATCTGAATGCAGAGCTCCAAAGAATAGCTAGGAGAAATAAGAAAGGCTTCCTTAGTGATCAATGCAAAGAAATAGAGGAAAACAATAGAATAGGATAGACTAGGGATATCTTCAAGAAAATTAGAGATACCAAGGGAACATTTAATGCCAAGATGGGCTCAATAAAGGACAGAAATTCTATGGACCTAACAAAAGCAGAAGATATTAAGAAGAGGTGGCAAGAACACACAGAAGAACTGTACAAAAAATATCTTCATGACCCAGATAATCACGATGGTGTGACCACTCACCTAGAGCCAGACATCCTGGAATGTGAAGTTAAGTAGGGCTTAGGAAGCATCACTATGAACAAAACTAGTGGAGGTGATGGAATTCCAACTGAGCTAATTCAAATCCTAAAAGATGATGCTGTGAAAGTGCTGTGTTCAATATGTCAACAAATTTGTAAAGCTCAGCAGTGGCCACAGGACTGTAAAATGTCAGTTTTCATTCCAATCCCAAAGAAAAACAATGCCTTAGAATCCTCAAACTACTGCACAATTGCACTCATCTCACATGCTAGTGAAGTAATACTCAAAATTCTCCAAGCCAAGCTTCAGCAATACATGAGCTGTGAACTTATAGATGTTCAAGCTGGTTTTAGAAAAGGTAGAGAAACCAGAGATCAAATTGTCAGCATCCTCTGGATCATCTAAAAGGCAAGAAAGTTCCAGAAAAACATTTACATCTGCTTTATTGACTATGCCAAAGCCTTTGGATGTGTGGATCACAATAAACTGTGGAAAATTCTGAAAGAGAATTTGGTCTGGAAATACCAGACCACCTGACCTGCCTCTTGAGAAACCTATATGCAGGTCAGGAAGCAACAGTTAGAACTGGACATAGAACAACAGACTGGTTCAAAATAGGAAAAGGAGTATGTCAAGGCTATATATTGTCACCCTGCTTATTTAACTTATACACAGAGTACATCATGAGAAACGCTGGGCTGGAAGAAGCACAAGCTGGAGTTAAGATTTCCGTGAGAAATATCAATAACCTCAGATATGCAGATGACACCACCCTTATGTCAGAAAGTGAAGAAGAACTAAAAAGCCTCTTGATGAAAGTAAAAAAAGAAAGTGAAAATTTTGGCTTATAGCTCAACATTCAGAAAACTAAGATCATGGCATTTGATCCCATCACTTCATGGGAAATAGATGGGGAAACCATGGAAACAGTGGCTGACTTTATTTGGGGGGCTTCAAATCACTGCAGATAGTGATTGTAGCCATGAAATTAAGACGCTTACTCCGTGGAAGTTAAATTATGACCAACCTAGACAGCATATTAAAAAGCAGAGACATTATTTTGCCAATAATGGTCCATCTATTCAAGGCTATGGTTTTTCCAGCAGTCATGTATGGATGTGAGAGTTGGACTGCAAAGAAAGCTGAGCATCAAAGAATTGATGCTTTTGAGCTGTAGTGTTGGAGAAGACTCTTGAGAGTCCCCTGGACTGCAAGGTGATCTAACCAGTCCATCCTAAAGGAGATCAGTACTGAGTGTTCATTGGAAGGGCTGATGTTGAAGCTGAAACTCCAATACTTTGGCCACCTGATGTGAACAGCTGACTCATTTGGAAAGACCTTGTTGCTGGGAAAAATTGAGAACAGGAGGAGAAGGGGATGATAGAGGATGAGATGGTTGGATGGCATCACAGACTCAATGGACATGTGTTTGGGTGAACTCTGGGAGTTGGTGAGGAACAGGGAGGCCTGTTGTGCTGTGGTTCATGGGGTCTCAAAGAGTCAGATGTGACTGAAGGACTGAACTGAAAGCTTATTGAAGAGGACCCAGAAGACTTCATAATAAAATCATGTCTATTTTCAGGTGTCTTTTTTCCTGACTCCTGGAAACAACCCATTTCCTGGCTGGAGACTGGAAATTGAGAGAATGGGGAATGAAGGAGAAAAAACTTGAACTCCCTAACTTCTTCTCTGATGTAACTTGTTCCATATGGCTCATCCATCCCCAGAAATAACTCATGACATCCAAATTCTGTTTCCAAATTCTCGCCAAATTCTGAAGTAAGAATTGCTTTTTAAAGACTTTACTTACAAAAATGTAGTTGTAAATAAAGTTAGTTTTTATGTTTTGGAGCCTGATATGACTTGTCTCTCAGGTCCCTTGCCTCACTGCATATTCTTATGTTAATCTGAGGAAATATATATATATATATACATTTATTTCTATGATGAAATGAGGCAAGCCATGATGAATCTAAGAAAGACAGACAAAAAAAGAAAAGAGATCTATTTCTAATGTCCTCAGAAGAGTTAATCTAAATTGCTAATCCCCAAGGAATACCAAATGGAGAAATAGAGCCAATACAATACTACTGTACTTTACAGGGTACTGTACTGTAGGATTAAAAATGTGTTCTTTAGTTATTGTGTTTGCTTTTTATATAGTTTGAGAGTTATTATAAACAGTACAGTACAACATAGCCTATTCTGTTAGTTGAGTACCTAGGCTAACTTTGTTGGATTTATGAACAAGTTCAATTTATGGACGCAATTTTGGAATGGAACTTGTTTATATATAGGGGATTTATTGTAATATCATGGGCTTCTCTGGTAGCTCAGCTGGTAAAGAATCTGCCTGCAGAGCAGGAGATCCTGGTTTGATTCCTGGGTCAAGAAGATCCTCTGGAGAAGGGATAGGGTACCCACTCCAGTATACTTAGTCTTCCCTTGTGGCTCAGTAAAGAATCTGCTTGCAGAGTGGGAGACCTGGGTTTGATCCCCGGATTGGGAAGATGCCCTGGAGGAGGGCATGGCAACCCACTCCAGTATTCTTGCCTGGAGAATCCCATGGACAGAGGAGCCTGTCAGGCTGCAGTCCATGGAGTCGCAAAGATTTGGACATGACTGAGCAACCAAGCACAGCAGCACTGTAATATCATAGCTCTAATATTATATTTAAAACAGAGAGATTGTGACCCTAATCCAGTTCCCTGCTCAGTTAGTATCATTGCAGAAATTTGAAGTATTTGAAAATGTGGGGCATGAAAGTAGAAAAAGCAAAACAGGGACTGACCATCCCTCAAATTGACTATCATGGTGCTTTGTGAATATGGAGCCTTCAATAACATTTCTTCAATACATTTTCAACACTAAATAGTCATTTTTAAAATGTAAGCCATTAAGAAAAATAAAAGAAATACACAATTTAAAATTTGCACTCACAAATCCAGCTGTATTTCTTTACACTGTAATAAGATTTATAGAACTTCAAATTTTTCCCCTACAGAAAACTGCAGTCACTAAGATTTTATTTTATATTTTGTTGTAAAATAGAATTAGGTTTCCTAAGAGAGGCAATTTTCAAAATTACTCTTTAAAAACTTTTCGGTATTGTATTAGTAAACTACTCCATCAAAGATTTATGCTTTTTTTTTTTCCTGTACATCTATCTTTTTTATCCTGTCCCAAAGACAAATCTCCTGTGCTTGGATATTAATGCCAAGTCATGGAATGAGATAAACAGGCCATTAGCATTAAAAAATACATATCTCTTTTTATTGAAAAATTCATTTTATGACAGAAGGTACCTAACATTTGCATTTAAATAGGGACTATTCAAGTAAGATACTGCACTAGATTTTTAAAGTATGCAATTTTTATAAGGTTGATAAATACTGCCAACATCACGATTATTTGAGAAGAAGCCAAGGAGTGAAAAATTATTTCCCATAGTAGCAAACTCAAACATGTATAATCCCTTTATTCAAGATTTTTTTATCTACATTATGTTCTCTATAAATAACAAGAGTCAGTTTTCAACATAGCATGTGTTTTAAAGTTTAAAACATTAGGTGGTGTGGTTAGATTCTTCTTCATGCAAAATCAGTTAAATCTTAGATGTGACTACCTTGTGTTAAATCATTTACTGTCAGTCACCTCCTGGGGTAGAAAGATATGTGAATTTCCCTCTCTGCAGTGTCTGAAGGAGAAAGTTTCTGATAAAAGCTGTCTTAGGTGAAACTATTGCTATCTAATTGAAGTCAATAAAAATGCAGGCTTTGATAGAACTTTTAACATTTTATGAAGCTTAACAATAGTATGAGATGTCACACATATACAGAAATAATCTAAATCTAGAGAATCTGATTCCATTTTTACCGGAGGCATTGAAAGAGCATCTCATGTTGTTCACAGGAAACTAGATAGTTGGTGGAAATAGGTGATGTTAAAAGAACAAAGATGTTATATTTGTTTTATGTTGACTTAGAGGGTTAAATTGTTAAAACAGGCTCATGTAATAGTTCTTAAATGACACAAAGTTGATTAATAATTTAAAGGACTCAAACAGGAATCAAGCACATATATAGGATTTCATTTTGAAAGAGTAGGTAAAAATCAATTACAATTCCAAAGAAATTTCTTTCTTCTGCATTAAAACCATATTTGGTATTGTATTAACAGATAAATTCTGAATAATATATGCAAAAACATGGTTCCCAAAAGAAATTGTTTGAATTTGGGTATTTTCAGTTTTGTATTCTTTCAGTTACATGAAAAGTGTAAAGTGTCACTTTACATGTAAAGTGTCTATTACCTCCCATTCTCCAGACATGCATGTTCTTTGAATATTAATGTTAAATCTTTACTTCCCACCTCTGTCTTTAACCTGACCATAGAAAACCCTCATTTTAGTTAAAAAAAAAAATGAAAGCAAAAGAAAACTTTATAGTCTTCTATCTTTACAGATATCATACTAACTTCATATTTATTCCATGAATAAATTCTTGAAACTAATTCATGTAACATGTCTGACATAGACTTTGCTTTTTTCTGCTTATTTATTTATCTATCCATCATCTATCATCTGTCTATAGATAGATATTCTTTCCTTTAGAGTTAGTAGCTAGTAGAAACTTACAAGAATTTGTACCTCTTTTATTATACCTAAATACATTTTCCATGCTTTGCCAACATTTATTCATTGGATGATAATGTCAATAGCGTATTTACATTATGAGCTCTAATAGTTTTTTTCAACTCACAATGTCTTTGAATAAGAAGGAACCTGAGATTAATTAACCTTGAACAGTATTTTCTGTACAATATTCTTCAAGTTCTCCCTGAATATATACAGGGAAGTGGACCCATTCTATTTTAATATACTCTAGGCACTTCTCCTATCCTCCAATAGCCTTCTGCATAGTAAATGATGTCCGGTAGAATACATAGAATGACAGAAAATAAAGTGCCAGGGAAATGCATAGGTTTAGTGACAAATTTCTGAGTAAGAGCAAAGAAATTAAAATAACTTTTTCAAATACACTTTAAAGTTTACTGTGTTTCTGAATCTATATTCTTTTAATCCTTATAATAAGTTTCTATGGTAATTATCAACTTTATTTTAGAGATGAGAAACTGAATCTTCCAGGCATTTTAATTAATTTCTCTAAGCTCATACAGTTAGCAAACAATGGAAGCAGAATTAATTTGGGGTCCCTTAATGCTAAATCAATTCTGAAGGAGATCAGCCCTGGGATTTGATTGGAAGGAATGATGCTAAAGCTGAAATTCCAGTACTTTGGCCACCTAATGCGAAGAGTTGACTCATTGGAAAAGACTTTGATGCTGGGAGAGATTGGGGGCAGGAGGAGAAGGGGATGACAGAGGATGAGATGGCTGGATGGCATCACTGACTCAATGGACGTGAATCTGAGTGAACTCTGGGAGTTGGTGATGGACAGGGAGACCTGGTGTTCTGCGATTCATGGGTTCGGACACGACTGAGCGACTGAACTAAACTGAACTGAATGCTAAATCAGCCTTCTTTTCATTGTACGATATTTGCCAGTGCGTGGTCTGTGGGAGTGTATAATGGTCATGGGAAGAGAGAGAGGCCTTGTAGTAAACTAAGTTTAACAAATGTTGAAATAAACAAAGTGTCCTATATTTCTTAAGTACAAGATTCCTCATAACTTTTAATATACTATTGCATCATTTGAATCTTACAAATGAGACACAGAATGTAACATTTACCAATTTCATTTAACCTATGTTTTGCTCTATGACAGACTGAATTCTGAAGCTAGGGTTGCTTAGAATTTTCTCTGAGTTTCTGCATTCCATATTCAAATCTAAGAATCAGGGAAAGAATCACTGAATCTGCACTGGAATGCTGGTTAGCAAAGCCACTTCTACTTGAGAGAATCATCTGGCGCCTGTGATAGTCCAATATAGATATTTTTCATTAATGTTAGCTTCAGGAATCAACAGGTTAATAGTGCATCTGCCCCTTTGCCTTTTGTAGTTGCCAGTGGAATAAGTGCAATATTTGTCAAAATAGAAAAAGTGATACTGAAATAACCTGAAACTTCAGACTCAGTGTGAGAACCTAAAATTCCAGTGTGGTTTGGGATGACCATAGACTGATTTCCAACACGGCATGTACAATTATTCTTCTCAAAGTTAGTTTCTTTTTTTTAAATGAAATTGCTCTCTTATCTCAAACTGCTCTCATATTCTTGACTTCCAAAATCCTCTTTTTTTTTTTTATTTAAAAAGAAAACAATCACAGCAGTGTATTGTGCTGAATTACATCTAAAAATCCAAATGATTCCTCTGGCAAATTCTATTTAGTTGCCCTAATATCCTGTTTTAATAACGGTTTCACCAGCAAGTTAAAAATTAAATGTTTGCCAGAGTGATGCATTAACAACTCAAAACCTTTAATTATAGCAGTGCCCAATTTAATTAAACCCTACACTACAAACTGTCGGCCTTCATATCATGAACCCCTATGTTGAATGGTTTATAGCTAAGCTATTAAAAAAAAAGTTATTCCATGTTTCAGAATATGATACAAGTTCTCCACTTATGAGAGAATTATCTTTGTTTTCAGTCAAGGGAACAAAAACATCCACAATTTTGATGTTGAAAATGAAGGCACAATTTTTATTTTATTAAAGCTATTTTTGCACAATTCCATGATGGCTACAGCTAACCTAAATTAATAGTTATTTTTAAAAAGAGTTAAATCAGAAACCAAGAGAAGTGTCAAGTGAATTTCCCTTGATGCAAGATGGAGAATTTGAATCACATTTCAAGAAACTAATGAAAAGCCATTTGTCTATTCAAATATTACTTAGTTTTCTAGTGATATCACACTTCCAAAAAGGCTCTTGAATACTCTCCCATTTTCTTCTTTATTCTATGACAACTAAGAGTCTTAGGATTAGAATAGTGGATTAAAATTTAAGCATGAATGATAATCACCTGAAGGGCTTGTTAAATGCAGAAAGCTGTGACTCAGAATTTCTGGTTCATTTGGTCTGGGTGAGGCTTGAGAATTGCATTTCCAAAAAATTTCCAAGTGCTGGTGCAGCAACCATATTTTGAAAAACACTGATATAATAATCAGACTTACTTATAGTATATTAATGGAAACATATATGGATCAATACAGAGGAAAAACAGAGAGAGACACAGAGACAGAGAAGTAAAATATTGAATATTTGACCTTGCCCAAAGAGAGGTTTTTTGGTATTTTTACTGGGCTCCTGTTTGATAACATCTAAATCCTTGAAGGAGATCAGCCCTGGGATTTCTTTGGAAGGAATGATGCTAAAGCTGAAACTCCAGTACTTTGGCTACCTCATGAGAAGAGTTGACTCATTGGAAAAGACTCTGATGCTGGGAGGGGTTGGGGGCAGGAGGAGAAGGGGACGACAGAGGATGAGATGGCTGGATGGCATCACTGACTCGATGGACGTGAGTCTGAGTAAACTCCGGGAGTTGGTGATGGACAGGGAGGCCTGGCATGCTGCGATTCACGGGGTCTCAAAGAGTTGGACACGACTGAGCGACAGAACTGAACTGAACTGAAATCCTTGAAATTTCTGAGTGATAAGATTTTTTTTTTTTTTAATTGATGGTGGAGACTCTGACCACAACTAATAGTTTGCTTTAATGAGGTAACTCAGAGTCTGAACATCCATACCTGACAGTCTTAGGGTGGAGGGTGGCCATACCAGAAAGATTAACCAGGTGATTTATAGCAGGGCATAAGGTCAGAGGTGTCAATTGACAGTGTTCAACCATGTGGACAATAAATTAATCAGGCCAACCTACCAACATCTCAAAATTCTGAACTCTGAAGCTTGGGTGAACTTCTCCAGTAGGCAATACCTCATGCATATTATCACAGGTGAATTTTGGGAGGGTAACACATTCTGAGGACAATGGAAACTCTGTATTTGGCATCTTCCTACATTCTGTCCTTTGGCTGGTTCTAATTTGAAACTTTTTCCTATAATAAGCTTTATTCATGAATACAACAGCTTTCAGTACATCCTGTGAATCTTTTCTCCAATTATTGAACCCAAATCAGAGGATTGTTTTAAAAAACACCAATCTTGCAGTTGACTTCAGAAATGAGAGTAATCGTCTGTAGAATATTCCCTGTAATTATGTAACTGGATCCTAAATCTTTATAGTTGGGATTGAAAGTCCTGGAAAAACGTGATATTCTATAGCACTGTGTCTTATGCTTCAAAGTTTGGCTAACCCTGGGGATGAAGATGGGTAAATGAGGGTGCAAAAATTAACAAACAGAAACCTCAATTAAAATAAAGTCAGGAGGTGAGAAGAAGGAGTTCTGTTGTCCTGTGACAATAGCAGAGCCAAACAGAAAGACTTCCTCTTCTGTCCCCTTCAGAGCTCAGCCAGTGGAGATTATGAGGTCTGTCAAATAAAAAGCCAACAGACTTCAAACTGTCACTGCTTCCAGTGAACATTTCATTTCTATAGCCCTCCCAACTTCCTTTGCCCCTCTATAAAGAATTTTCCTCTCCTTGCTGTTCAGGGAATTGTGTGTGTCTCAACATGGTTGCAGACTCTGAATTGTAATTCTTTGTTGATACCAAATAAATCATTTTTGCTGAAGAAATAATTTAGCATGTTATTTATTTTAGCTAAACATTTTGGTAGCCAGTACAGGGATGCAGAGAAAACCACCAGCTTCACAAACCTTGGAGTTTGGAGGGTAAGTCTTTCACCTAGATCTGAGCTTATATCTTCCTGGTATTTAAAATTCTCCAGATTTTATTTGAAATCTATTTTAAGGCTTCCTCTTTTATTGTTAAGAACTTGTTATCATTTGGTACTACAGCCTTGTCTTTGAAGTCAGGTTGTTCCAACTGGAACTGGCTAGCCTTTGGCATTCTCCTTTAGGAACAGAAGCTGTTTTATTGAATATGTGCAAGTTCAGCCTTCCTCTTTATTCATTTTGGAATATGAGCTGCCCTGTTGGAGCTTTCCTGTTAAGATTGATTCCCTAAGCATTAAGCTGTTTCATTACAACCGTGCTGATCAACCTTGTTTGGCTTCTTTGAAACTAGGCTGTTTGCTTAGAACTGGATAATATTAAGCCTGCAGGTTCTTTGAGCCATTTAATCTGTTTGAGTTCTTTGAGCTATTTGAAAATTATTCTTCACTTTGAGAACTAGAATCCTAGGCATCTACATATTTTGAGGGTGCCTTACTCTGTGGGGACTCAAGCTGATTTTATAAGACCAGAAACTATAAAACTCTTAGAGGAGTTTTTTTTGCCTATGTTCATAGGCAAAACACTCTCCAACATAAATCACAGCAGGATCCTCTATGACCCACCTCCCAGAATATTGGAAATAAAAGCAAAAATAAACAAATGTGATCTAATTAAAATTAGAAGCTTCTGCACAACAAAGGAAACTATAAGAAGCAAGGTGAAAAGACAGCCTTCTGAATGGGAGAAAATAATAGCAAATGAAGCAATTGACAAACAACTAATCTCAAAAATATACAAGCAACTCATGCAGCTCAATTCCAGAAAAATATACAACCCAGTCAAAAAATGGGCCAAACAACTAAATAGACATTTCTCCAAAGAAGACATACAGATGGCTAACAAACATATGAAAAGATGCTCAACATCAATCATTATCAGAGAAATGCAAATCAAAACCACAATGAGGTACCATTTCACACTAGTCAGAATGGCTGCGATCCAAAAGTCTACAAGCAATAAATACTGGAGAGGGTGTGGAGAAAAGGGAGCCTTCTTACACTGTTGGTGGAAATGCAAACTGGTACAGCCACTATGGAGAACAGTGTGGAGATTCCTTAAAAAACTGCAAATAGAACTGCCTTATGACCCAGCAATCCCACTGCTGGGCATACATACCGAGGAAACCAGAATTGAAAGAGACACGTGTACCCCAATGTTCATCGCAACACTGTTTATAATGGCCAGGACATGGAAGCAACCTAGAGGTCCATCAGCAGATGAATGGATAAGAAAGCTGTGGTACATATAAATAATGGAGTATTACTCAGCCATTAAAAAAATACATTTGAATCAGTTCTAATGAGGTGGATGAAACTGGAGCCTATTATACAGAGTGAAGTAAGCCAGAAAGAAAAATACCAACAGTATACTAACACATATATATGGAATTTAGAAAGATGGTGACGACAACCCTGTATGCAAGACTGCAAAAGCGACACAAATGTATAGAACAGTATTTTGGACTCTGTGGGAGAGGGAGAGGGTGGGATGATTTGGGAGAATGGCGTTGAAACATGTATAATATCATATAAGAAATGAATCGCCAGTCTAGGTTCGATGCAGGGTACAGGATGCTTGAGGCTGGTGCACCGGGATGATCCAGAGAGATGGTATGGGGAGGGAGGTGGGAGGGGGTTTCAGGATTGTGAACACATGTACACCCATGGCAGATTCATGCTGATGTATGGCAAAACCAATACAGTATTGTAAAATAAAATAAAGTAAAATTAAAAAAATAAAAATAAAAACATGACAGAAGGGGACATGGCTGTTTCTAAATAAATGGAAGAATCTGACTGAAGGCGATTTAGAATACCCATGGCCATTATGGGAAACTTTTGAAATCCCTTAATTTTTATCTACATATTCTATTTATGTAATTTAAAAAATTAAGCTTCATAAATAAAAAGAGGCCAACATCAATCAATTTCTGAAGTGAATACATGGGTATATGCTATTACCTATATTTTACTGTGGTTTTAAATTTGCAAATTACTTTCTGGGTAATTTTAATATTATTAAAATTCCTTCAGTTCAGTTCAGTTCAGTTCAGTTCCATCACTCAGTCGTGCCTGATTTCCTTCTCCAATGCATGAAGTTATTAAATTGCAATGCATCAAAATTAGAAAATGCATAAGGGTAAATATGAAATCTAATAAGACACCTTAAAACCTGAAAGCTACAAAACTATACAAAAAGAAATTAAAGAAAACCTAAATAAGTATAGGAGAAGGCAATGGCACCCCACTCCAGTACTCTTGCCTGGAAAATCCCATGGACAGAGGAGCCTGTAGGCTGCAGTCCATGGGGTCGTGAAGAGTCCAACATGACTGAGTGACTTCACTTTCACTTTTCACTTTCATGCATTGGAGAAGGAAATGGCAACCCACTCCAGTGTTCTTGCCTGGAGAATCCCAGGGTCAGCGGAGCCTGGTGGGCTGCCGTCTATGGGGTAGCACAGAGTCGGACACGACTGAAGTGACTTAGCAGCAGCAGCAGCAAACAAGTATAGAGATGTAACTTTTTCATGTAAGAGAAGATTCACTATTGTTAAGATAGCAATTCTTTCCAAATTGATTTATGAAATAGATTCAATTAAATTCTAGTAAAAATCCTAATGCTTATTGGCAGAAATTGACAGTCTTATTCTAAAATTCATATAGAAATTCAAAGGACAAAGAATACTCTCAACAACTGTGGGAAAAAGTAAGATTGAGTGGCTAACACAGCTGAGTAAACTACACCACACTCAAAGGGAATCTGGATTACTTTTTGTGAACTTAAAGTCCACCCTCGACTCTAAAAATACATAGCTAAATGGACCACAGAAAATGCTTGTTTTTGCTTCCTTTTACCTCTGTATGTTCCATTTTAATTAATAGTTTTGAATTCAGCACTCTATTTCCTGTTCTCTGGAAATGTCTTCCTAGTGTTATTCCTGCACTGACCACACACACCACTAAAAAAAAGAAAAATTTACTTTCATTGTAGAACCAACTCTGATCTAATCTCCTTATAAAGTGTATCTGTCAGTTCTCATTGCATATAGGCAAGTATACAATCTCTCCTCTTTTCTATTCACTTTTGGCTATGAATCTTTAGAGCAATTATTTCAAAATAGCCTATAATCAGTATTATATGATTTTACTTTTCATGAAGGATGTATTATACTCTCTATAATTTTTGTGTTGGGACTCCCTAGATGGCACTAGTGGTGAAGAATCCGCCTGCCAATGCAGGAGATGAAAGAGATGCAGGTTCGATCCCTGGGTCCAGAAGACACCCTGGAGGAAGAAATGGCAACCTCCTCCAGTATTCTTGCCTGGAGAGTCCCATGGACAGAAGAGCCTAGAGGGTTACATTCCATGGGATTGCAGAGAGTTGGACACAACTGAAGTGACTTTGCATGCATAATTTATGTTTGGGCTTCCCAGATGGCACTAGTGGTAAGGAACCCACGTGTCAATGCATGAGACATAAGAGACATGGGTTCAATTCCTGGGTCAGGAAGACCGCCTGGAGGAGGGCATGGCAACCCACTCCAGTGTTGTTGCCTGGAGAATCCAATGGACAGAGGAGCCTGGCAGGCTATAGTCCACAGATTTGCAGAGGAGGGTGCAACTGAAGCAATTTAGCATGCACACACTGTTTTTAATAAAATTCTACCCATCTAACTGGAATATCCTAATTAAAAGTCAATCATGGCATTGTTAAATCATACTCAATAGATGTTGTTTTGTGTGTTTTAGTAGCAATCATTTCTATAATTTCAAACAAGAAAAATCAACCTCAAATACACACACACACACACACACACACACACACTCAAACACATACACACACTTTCTGCACTGGTTCACAGAACCCTCTGTGAACCCTCCACAAATTGTTCAGGTTAAGGAGGAAGAGGTAATGTCATTTTTTCTTTACAGAACAGTATTGCTGATGGGCAGATTTTCAGGAAAGAAATAATCTCTTTAAAAACAGACTCATGAGTTTAATATTTTGCTTTTCAAGTCCTTGAGAGTAGTACCTTTCTCTCACAAAAGATGGGCCAATCTTTGTGCTGTGTTGAAAAGAGAGTATTTAACATGTAGATCATCTGATCCTGAAAGAGTCTGTTCAGATCACAATTAGGCTGTGGGCCATGCCCTCTAACAGTGTGGCAGAGTTACTGCAAATTATGTTAGACCAGGGATCAAGACAGGACACATTCTGAAAACTGACTTGGTTCTGTATATTGTTTTTGGGTTGTAATTCCCCTAGGAAAACTTCCTTACTGCCCTCCCTTTCACCTTCTAATAAATAAGTATGTTAAATAAATTACAGAATCTTAAATGTTCTATAAAATCCCCAGGACCAAAATAGAAGCTTATATGGAATCTATTCTGGTAGCTCCTCTCTGAACCACATAATATCACATTTATTGCATGGCTACTTTTTTTCTGTTTTTCATAAGTTATTTGCATGTTTGGGAAGTTTATAATGCATTAGAAAACAATGCCTTAAATTCTTGAAGACATAAATTCTAATACATTAGTATATCTTACCATATTTATCCACAATCTGAGAACATCTGAAATACTTTCCAAAATTATAATTTTAAAAGAATTCCATATAAGCTTCTATTTTCATCCTTGGGATTCTATAAAACATTTAAGATCCTTTGATTTATTTAATATGAGTATTTATTAGAGGAACAGGAAGTCCATTAGCTCTGTCTACCTGATGACATTTTATTAAGCAAAAATACCAAAGATGCCTCTTTAGCTGTGAGGAACTTCTTCAAGAATATCTCATCATGGAGATTTCTTTGGATTGGCCCTACTCATATATTATTTAGCAAATGCCAATTAAATAATGTTCCTCTACATTCAGCCCTATAAAGATTGAGTCATTAGCCACTGTAGTCTCTGGCCTTTAACACACCCTGAAAGGAGCTCAGGGTAGAGATCAGAAATGAGACATTCTGTGCTCTGGAAATACTGGCAGAACAAGCCTCTAGATAAACATTTTCAGGAGAAAATTTTATAAATTCCACACTTAGGAAAGACCATTAACTGATGCCTGTTCCTTGAGACTAGCAGCAACATTTTACCAGGTGTGTGCTTGATTGCACATACCTCTTTTGCCAAAATCACATATGTATAGACCTCCCCCACCCCTTGCCTCTTTGGAAGTTTCTTAGAGCTATCTGAGAGGCTGTTTCTGGTGTTACACTCCTTAGTAAAATACCAAATAAACTCAGTCACAGCATTTTTGCTACGCATTGTTTTGTTTTGCATTTGTCACATCTATCAACCCAGTTATTTGTTTTGCTTCTCTGAGCCCATCCTACGCCTGAACAAACAGATTTCACAATGGAAAACAAATTTTGTCATAAACATTTTTTTTATATTTTCCTTGGCCATTAAATACTTATTTAAAACATTAGCTCAAATCAAAAGCATTAAACATAGAATAAAATTATCTATTAGTATTGGTTAACAAAAGTTTTATATTGAAACTATTTTTTTAACAACTTGATATTTGAAGGGGAAGCATACTTCTGCTTGCATGAGCTAGATAAATGATTCTCAGTGAACTATTAAGGTGCAGAGAAAGCGCTTTCACAATTTTAAGACACTCTTGGCTTCTGCACAATTTACTCACTTATAAGGATAGACTCTGCCTTTCCTTTTCACATTGGAGTCTTGTGTAGTGGGTGGGCTAAAGTATAGAGCCCCTATCAATCAGATATTTATGAAATGTATTTATATATGTATTTCTTGAGACTGAGAAAACAAGTTTTTTAATGGAAGAAAAATGTTTATCTACTTTTTATTCCCCTTAAAGTGTTTTATTGTATATGCTAAAAATAGAAAGTCTTTGCTTCTGTGAAATAAACTTTAAAAGTATTATTTAGAATTTCAGTTTTGCTACTACTTCTGACTTAAGATGTCAGTAAGCTGACTATTTTCAGCTTTGGTGGTATTTACTATTCTTGTATTTGCTCTTGGCTAATGTACTTATAAGAGGCACATCTTTGCTAGTGAAAAGTGCTTTTCTTTATTTTCTATAAAAAGTCTCCTTTCCCACCTAAGGTGGAAAAAGACCCATGAAATATCACCAGTAAACAATTAACTTGGGAATTTTTAATAAAAAGGCCTCTTTTTCAAAGTTTTTCTCACTGATGACCATGTAGAACTGTTGGACACTATCTTTCACTTTGTGAAATAGGTAGAGTATTGGGAAAAATAGAATATAAATAAAATGGAGCAATCAAGCTTTTGTCAAGATAAAAGTGAGTCCTACTTGATAAATTCTGCTGAGAAATTATATTTGGAAGATCTCTCAATGGGCTTAATGGAAAATAAGTTTAGGGTAGGAGTGGTAGAGGAAATACTGTTCTTTCCATTGTAGTTTTGCCCCTACCCTAAAATAAATACATAAAATAAAATAAAATAAAATTCTAAAAATAGAACAATGACTATAAAACCAATGGGTAAGGCTTTGTTGCTTCCTAACATTTATAATCTCATAAGATAAATGCTAGGTTAAAGAATTTGAAATTCAAATTTGTCTTGAATTTTTCCCCAAGTTTTGAAGCATGGGTTACAGTTAAAGGAAACAATAACATTATCCATTAAATAAAATAAATAGAAATATTTAAAATGGTAAAATAGGAAAAATAAATGAAATAGTAGAACAATAAACATAATTGATTTCACTTTCACTTAACTCTAAACATGCTTATAAAATTATATTTTGACTAAAAATAATAATCTCATGTCTATATGTTAATAAGTCATTATTATCTTCCCTGGTGGCTCAGAGTTTTGTCAAGAGAGCACACTGGTCATAGCAAACAAACTCTTCCAACAACAACATGGACATCACCAGATGGCCAATACTGAAATCATATTGATTATATTCTTTGCAGCCAAAGATAGAGAAGCTGTATACAGTCAGCAAAAACAAGACCTGGAGATGACTGTGGCTCAGATCATGTGCTCGTTATTGTAAAATTCAGACTTAACTAGAAAAAAATAAGACTAGCGACGTGAAGACCATTTGGGTATGATCTAAATCAAATCCCTTATGTTTATACAGTGAAGGTGACAGATTCAAGAGGCTAAATCTGGTAGACAAAGTATCTGAAGAACTGTGGCCAGAGATTCATAACATAGTATAGGAGCCAGTGACAAAATCCAGCCCAAAGAAAAAGAAATACAAGAAGGCAAAGTAGTTGTCTGAGGAAGCTTTACATAGCTGAGGAAGGAAGAAAGGCAAAAGGGAAGGGAGAAAGGGAAAGATATACCCAACTCAATGCAGAGCTCCAGAGAATAGCAAGGAGAGATAAGGAGGTCTTCTTAAAAGAACAAGACAAAGAAATAGAGGAAAATAACAGAATGGGAAAGACTAGTGATTTCTTCAAGAAAATTGGAGCTATCAAGGAAACATTTCATGCAAAGATGGACATGATAAAGGACAGAAATGTTAAGGACCTAAAGGAAGCAGAAAAGATTAAGAAGAGGTGGCAAGAATACACAGAAGAACTATAGAAAAAAGGTTTTAATGCCCCAGATAACCATGATGGTATGATCACACATTCAGAGCCAGACATCCTGGAATATGATGTCAAGTGGGCCTTAGGGAGCATTACTGTGGACAAAACTAGTGGAATTGATGAAATTCCAACTGAGCTATTTAAAATCCTAAAAGATGATGCTGTTAAATTGCTGCACTCAGTATGTCAGCAAAATTGGAAACCTCAGCAGCCACAGGACTGGGAAAGATCAGTTTACATTCAAATCCCAAAGAAAGACAATGCCAAATAATTGAAAACTACCACACAACTGCTCTCATTTCACATGCTAGTAAGGTTATGCTAAAAATCCTTTAAGCTAAGCTTTAGCAGTATATAAACTTACAGATGTACAAGCATGGTCTATAAGAGGTAGAGGAACCAAAAGTCAGATTGCCAACATTCAGTGAATTGTGAAGAAAACAAAGGATGCAAAAAAGCAAAAGAGACACAGATGTAAAAAATAGCATTTTGGACTCTGTGAGAGAAGGTGAGGGTGATATGGTTTGAGAGAATTGCACTGAAGCATATATATTACCATATGTAAAATAGATGACCAGTGCAAGTTTGATGTAAGAAGCAAAGCACTCAAGTCAGTGCTCTAGGACAACCCAGAGGGATGGGGTGGGGATGAAAGTGGGAAAGAGGTTCAGGGTGGGGGGACACATGTACACTTATGAATGATTCATGTCCATGTATGGCAAAAACCACGACAATATTGTAAAGTAATTAGTCTCCAATTAAAATAAATAAGTTGATTTAAAAAGAGAAAGCAAGGGAGTTCTAGAAAAACATCTAGTTCATTGACTACACTAGAGCCTTTGACTGTGAGGATCACAACAAACTGTGGAAAACTCTGAAAGTGATGAGAATACCAGACCACCTTACTTGTCTCCTGAGAAACCTGTATGCCAGTCAAGAAGTAACATTTAAAATGGGACACAGAAAAACCAACTGTTTCCGAGTTGGGAAAGGAGAATGCCAAGGCTGTATATTGTCACCCTGCTTCTTTAACTTATATACAGAGTTAAATGCCAGGCTGGATGAATCTTAAGCTGAAATCAAGATTTCCAGGAGAAATATCAACAACCTCAGATATTCAGACGATATCACTCTAATGGCAGAAAGTGAAGAGGAATTAAAGAGCCTCTTGATAATGATGAAAAAGAGTGAAACAGAAGACTTAAAATTCAACATTCAAAAAACTAAGATCAAGGCAGGTGGTCCCATCACTTCATGAAGAATAGAAGGGGAAAAAGTGGAAACAGTACCAGAATTTACTTTCTTGGGCTCCAAAACCACCACTGACATTGACTATACCCATGAAATTAAAAGACATTTCCTCGTTGAAAGAAAAGCTGTGAGAAACCTAGAAAGCATATTAAAAAGCAGAGATCTCACTTTGCCTACCAAGTCGGTATACTCAAAGCTATGGTTCTTTTGGTAGTCATTTACAGGTGTGAGAGTTGGACCATAAAGAAGGCTGAGTGCAAAAGAATTGATACTCTCAACTTGTGATGCTGGAGAAGACTCTTGAGAGTCCCTTGGGCAGCAAGGAGATCAAACCAGTCAATCCTAAAGGTAATCAACCCTGAAGATACATTGGAAGGACTGTTATTGATGCTGAAGCTCCAATACTTTGGCCACCTGATGCGAAGAGCTGACTTATTAGAAAAGACCCTGATGCTGTGAAAGACTGAAAGCAGAAAGATAAGTGGGTGTCAGAGGATGGTATAGTTAGATAACATCACTAACTCAATAGAAATGAATATGAGCAAACCCTGGGAGATAGTGAAGGCCAGGAGAACCTAACTTGCTGCAGCGCTTGGTGTTGCAAGGAGTTGGACATGACTTAGCAACTCAACAATGAAAAATGACTAATATGTGTTGAGTACTTTCTCAGTTTCTGACATTTAGAAGATGATGTCACAAGATGTGACAGGACTGTCTTGTATATTTCTTCTTTAATATTAGAACAACGAACAGTTCTTTTTATTAAATAATTTATTAGATTTTGAAGAATTTATTCATTATGGATGCAATCTGTGCTCATTGATACTGATATATTAATCTCATCGAGAGCAGCTGGCAGAACAAGAAAATACAAGTACATATACTAACCTGTGTATATAAATATCCATAAATATTTCTATATGTAACCATCTATACAGATATTAAACTAAACATGAGTTTATATAAATGCTCCAAGTCTAATCCATTATCTCATGGATTATTCTAAGCTCCACCTCTTAGTTATCTGTAATCTTCTATATCAGCATTAATAAACATGGTTCCTACCATTTGACACTATTTGCTTGATTGTTCAAGTCATACATGTAGAGTAATTTCAGAATTTTCAATTCATAACTCCAGCAGAATACAATTTTGAGGTAGATATAATGCTTATATAAATTCTTTTTGCTTTAGTCTTAACTATTTCATTGATTTCCACCATTATTTAGATCTACATCTTATTCCTCCAATTCCTTTATTTACGTCAGTTACTATATTTCTAACACATTCTGTTTTTCTGGTCACATTTTGCCTTCCCTCCTAGGATCATCAGAACTCTGTAATTATGCATACAGTATGTTTATATTTCATGTGGTAACATTATGTGAGTGTTGACAAATGCTTAATTACGCTTTAATACAAAAAACAGTCATCATCCTAAAACATCCTCTGTGCTTTACCTATTCATTTTATCCTATATACAACTAGCAACCATTAATCTGTTTACCATCTTTTTTATTTAGTATTTAAAATAAAATATATTTGTGCTCAGTCATGTCTGACTCTTTGGACCCTATGGACTGTAACCCACCAGGCTCTTCTATCCATGGGATATTCCAGTTTTCCAGATGAGAATTCTGGATGGGTTGCCATGCTCTTCTCCAGGGGATCTTCCTGATCTAAGGACCAAACTTGCCTCTCTTATGTCTCCTGCATTGGCAGGTGAGCTCTTTACCACTAAAGCCACCTGGGAAGCCCTAGTATTTAAAATCTCTTCATCAAATCTAGGCTATGCATTTTATTATGCTGTTGTCAAGAAGTTTTACAGTTTAGGTCTACAATCCAATTAGAGTTAATTTTTTAAGGTGTACGGTCTGTGACTTTGATCATTTTTTAATGTATGAACATCCCAGTGTTCAACATTATTAGTTGGAAAGAAACCATTCTTTCTCTATTATATTGACATCGTTCCTTGTTTAAGGATCAATTGACTATACTTGTGAAGGTCTGTCTCTGTGTTTTCTATTATGTTCCATTGATCTGTGTGTATAATCTTTCAACAGCACTATGCTGTTTTAGATCTTTAAACTGAGCAGTGTCAGTCATCAAACTTTGTTCTGCTTTTACAGTATTGGCTATTCAACTTATCTTGCTTTTTCAAACAAACTTCAGAATCAGTATTCATATGAATGAATAACTTGCTGCAATTTTACTTGGCTTTGCTTTAAATCAAATAATTAATTTCTTAATGTTTGGTATTTTATTCATGATTATAGAATATCCATTTATTTAAAACTTCCTTGATTTTTTAATCTGTATTTTGTCATCTCACATGCATATTTTATAAATTTTCATTTAAGTACGTGTCTTGTTTGGGTACTAGTGCAAACGGTGCTATGTTTTTAATTTCATTTTTCAGTTATTCATTAATGGTATATGAAAAAGCAATTGACTTTTGTATATTATGTTTATATCCAATGAACCTGCTTTTAGTGCATATTATTTTCATGAGTTTTTATTGTTCTTAATGATGATTCTTTGGACTGTCCTACATTGGCCACAATGCCATCTGTGAATATCTGTTGTTTTATTTCTTCCTTTCCATTCTTTATAGCTTCTATTATTTATTTTCAGTTTTTGTCATATTGCACTAACTAGACCTCCTAGTATATACTGAATGTTGAATGAGAGTAGTGGAGAAGTAGGACATCCTTGCTTTCTTCCAAGTGTTAAGAACAAAATAGCCAGGTTCTAACTATTAAGTGTGATATCAAATATACATATATTTGTAGATTTTTAAATAAAATCCTTCATATTATCCTCTATTTTTCCCCTGAGTGTTTTTTCTTTTTATCATGAATAAATCATGAGTTTTGTCAAATACTATTGTGTAATTAAAGAAAATCTATTGATATAAAAAATTATATCAATAGATTACATTATAAATTATAATAATAATAATTATACCAATAAACAATACTAATAGTTGTGAGCCCGGAAATTTGCTGAAATGTGCTGTCTCAGGTGTTATCTTTTATCTCACACAAATCAGTTTCCTTAATTTACAAATTAAATTACAAACCTCAAGAAAGTTTGATCCAACTCGAAAGTCAAGTTGCATTTGTGAAGGGAAATAGAAAGCATTTTAGAAAACTTATTAATCATTTCAGTTCAGTCACTCAGTCGTGTCCGACTCTTCGTGACCCCATGAATCGCAGCATGCCAGGCCTCCCTGTCCATCACCAACTCCCAGACTTCACTCAGATTCACATCCATCGAGTCCGTGATGCCATCCAGCCATCTCATCCTCGGTAGTCCCCTTCTCCTCCTGCCCCCAATCCCTCCCAGCATCAAAGTCTTTTCCAATGACTCAACTCTTCGTGTGAGGTGGCCAAAGTACTGGAGTTTCAGCTTTAGCATCATTCCTTCCAAGGAAATCCCAGGACTGATCTCCTTCAGAATGGACTGGTTGGATCTCCTTGCAGCCCAAGGGACTCTCAAGAGTCTTCTCCAACACCACAGTTCAAAAGCATCAATTCTTTGGAGCTCAGCCTTCTTCACAGTCCAACTCTCACATCCATACATGACCACAGGAAAAACCATAGTCTTGACTAGACGGACGTTAGTCGGCAAAGTAATGTCTCTGCTTTTGAATATGCTATCTAGGTTGGTCATAGCTTTCCTNGATTCCAGCTTGTGTTTCTTCCAGTCCAGCATTTCTCATGATGTACTCTGCATATAAGTTAAATAAGCAGGGTGACAATATACAGCCTTGACGTACTCCTTTTCCTGTTTGGAACCAGTCTGTTGTTCCATGTCTGGTTCTAACTGCTGCTTCCTGACCTGCAGGAATGTAAAGTCAAGTGAGCCTTAGAAAGCATCACTATGAACAAAACTAATGGAGGTGATGGTATTCCAGTTGAGCTGTTTCAAATCCTGAAAGATGATGCTGTGAAAGTACTGCACCCAATATGCCAGCAAGTTTGGAAAACTCAGCAGGGACCACAGGACTGGAAAAGGTCAGTTTTCATTCCAATCCCAAAGAAAGGCAATGCCAAAGAATGCTCAAACTACCACACAATTGCACTCATCTCACATGCTAGTAAAGTAATGCTCAAAATTCTCCAAGCCAGGCTTCAGCAATACGTGAACCGTGAACTCCCTGATGTTCAAGCTGGTTTTAGAAAAGGCAGAGGAACCACAGATCAAATTGCCAACATCTGCTGGGTCATGGAAAAAGCAAGAGAGTTCCAGAAAAACCTCTATTTCTGCTTTATTGCCAAAGCCTTTGACTGTGTGGATCACAATAAACTGTGGAAAATTCTGAGAGAGATGGGAATACAAGACCACCTGACCTGCCTCTTGAGAAATTTATTAATAACAGTGATCAAATGTCATGATTTCTGCCAAATCATGTGTTTCATGCTATGTTTTCAGAAATGAAGATAGCATGGAGAAATTTTAGTTTTAATCACACAAAACTGGCTCTCATTCAAAAATTGGTGTGACAAAATTCTAGAATTTGCTACAAAGAAATCCTTCATTTAATAATGATTCTTCTTCCTAAGTGTTGAAGGAAAATGAGAGATTCACTGCCAGAGAATTGGAAGGCTGACACATACAGCCTAACTAGATTAAAAAAAAAAAAAAATTCAGGACCACCAAGAATGGAGATATTAGGCAGCCAAAGGTCTAATTTCCCTAAGAACTGAGAATTTAGGTACCTCTTGACTACCCTGGTGGCTCAGAGGGTAAAGCACCTGCCTGCACTGTGGGAGACCCAGGTTCGATCCCTGCATTGGGAAGTTCCCCTGGAGAAGGAAATGGCAACCCACTCCAGTATTCTTGCCTGGAGAATCCCATGAATGGAGGAGCCTGGTGGGCTACAGTCCATGGGGTCGCAAAGAGTCGTACATGACTGAGGGAGCTCACTTCACTTCTTCACTTCAGACTAGTTCCAAAGAAATTTCATGTTGATCTCTCTGGATAAGAGATCCTCATGCTTTCCTCTCCACTGTCCTGCCCCCTATACCTCCTAACTGTGAGGCTCTTATGTACTATCTTAATTTGTTTTTCTCTGTTACTATCAATCTTAAATTTTATCTAAGGTACTTTTAAGAATATGTAAGTAATTATGAAGTCCTCCTTCTCCATTAACTTTCAGTTGGCTTCCAAGGTATCACATACCTCTTTTCTTTACTTTTCTAGTCAAGGATATGTGTTGATTCCTTTTCCTGTTACCAGTTTCTTCATATTGTGCATTTTAGAAGTTAGTATTTGCTCTTCTTTTCTTTTCAGTCCATATTCAGTAGAATATCATTTTATTCAGTTGAATCAAATATTTGTAAAATATTTATAAGTATTTATAATCAAATATGTGCCAATAACCTCAAAGTTTTATCTTTAGGCCAGTTCTCTCTCCTTAAATCCAGATGCTTCTGTCTGACTGCCTATTTATATCTCCACTAAGATGCTTTTGAACTGTGGTGTTGGAGACGACTCTTGAGAGTCCCTTGGACTGCAAGGAGATCCAACCAGTCCATTCTGAAGGAGATCAACCCTGGGATTTCTTTGGAAAGAATGATGCTAAAGCTGAAACTCCAGTACTTTGGCCACCTCATGCAAAGAGTTGATTCATTGGAAAAGACTCTGATGCTGGGAGGGATTGGGGGCAGGAGGAGAAGGGGACGACCGAGGATGAGATGGCTGGATGGCATCATGGACTCGATGGACGTGAGTCTGAGTGAACTCCGGGAGATGGTGATGAACAGGGAGGCCTGGCGTGCTGTGATTCACGGGGTGGCAAAGATTCGGACACGACTGAGCGACTGAACTGAACTGAACTGAAGATATCTTATGAAAGTGAAAGTGAAAGTCGCTCAGTCATGTCCTACTCCTTGCCACCCCATGGAATATACAGTCCATGGAATTCTCCAGGCCAGAATACTGAAGTGGGTAGCCTTCCTCTTCTCCAGGTGATCTTCCCAACCCAGGAACTGAAACAGGGTCTCCTGCATTGCAGGTGGATTCTTTACCAACTGAGCTATCAGGGAAGCCCAAGATATCTTATAGATATCTTAAATCCATAAATACATATCCACGCCCACCCACCTCCCCACACACACCCTGCACACAATACAGTGTTTTCTACCCCAACTGATGACAACTTAAGGACAGAGTGTTTCAGTCATTTTTGGCTCTTCTATTTCTCTTACATCTAATCTGCCAAAAAATCATGTTGGGTTTACTTTAAAAATACATTATAGTATGACTGTTATCTACATCAGTAGAACTCTGATCAAAGCCATTTTTCTCTCAGCGTCAATTTATACAATAGCCACCAGATTTATCTTTCTGCTTCAACCATTGCCCCAAACATTTTACTGTCAGAGCAGAAGTTAGGCTAGTTTCTTAGGCAAACCATTCAATCTTTTTTTTTTTTTTTTTTAAATTCAGAACAACTGAAAATCTTTTATGTGCTGACTATTCTTTTTCTTTAAAATAAATTTATTTTCTTTTAAATAACTTGCTGTGTTAATTAGTCATGTCTGACTCTTTGTGACCTTATGGACTGTAGCCCACCAGGCTCCTCTGTCTATGGAATTCTCCAGGCAAGAATTCTGGAGTAGGTAGGCATTCCTTTCTCCAGGGGATATTTCCAACCCAGGGATTGAACCCACCCTCCTGCATTTCAGGCAGATTATTTACTGTCTGATCCACAAGGGAAGTCCTAAAAATATTTTATACATGCTCTAAATTATTTGACCTCTATTACCTCTGTGACTTTACTTCTTTCTGTTTTACTGATGCAGCTTCTGCCAAAATGACTTCTCTTGTTATTTCTTAAGCACGTAGGTCATATCCCAACCTCACCGTTATGCAGTGGTTGTTCCCTTTGCCTGCTTGCTCTTTTTCAAACTATTTGCATGTACATCACCTGATTAGTGAGTTCTTCCCCACAGCTAACCCACTTTTTATCCCCAGACTCATTCAGTTCAATGCACTGTACTTTTCCAGAATGTTTTCACATTCTAACATACCATTGGATTTAGTTTTGCATTTATTTTATATTTACTTTCTGTCTTTCTCCCATTCCACCTTATCTCACCCATACCAATATAAAGTACATACTTAGCAAAAATTATAAATTGCTTTACTTTCTGTTACATTCCAGACACTAAAAACTCTGAACACACAGTATAAACAGAATATATAATTGATGAATTTATGAATAAATTATACTTTTTAACAAGGAAAATTATGTCTAGCATAAGCATAACTTTTTTTTTTAATATTTGTTTACTGAATAAGTGAAAGTGAAGTAATTCAGTTGTGTCTGACTCTTTGCAGCTCCATGGACTGTAGACCACCAGGCTCCTCCCTCCATGGGATTCTCCAAGCAAGAGTACTGGAGTGGGTTGCCATTTCCTTCTCCAGGGGATCTTCCCAAACCAGGGATCAAACCCAGGTCTCCCACATTCCAGGCAGACGTTTTAACCTCTGAGCCACCAGGGAATGCTTGTCAACCTAATATTTCCCAATTTGGTGTTTCAAAGCAAGAATGAAGTCCAAGGGAAACTTTACCTCCATAAAGGTGAAAAATTGGAGAAAAATTCCCTGACATTAAAAAACATAAACAAAAAATGCTTTCCCTCTGAAGAATTTGCAAGTGTATCCAAATATTATGCCCAACTCCAAATGTAGCTTTCATACTCACAGAAAATTAAGATATGTAAGCAACAGATTCAGTTACAATAATGGAAGACAAAAAACAACAAAAAATAAAGATGACAACTTATTCTTTGTAAGGACTGAGTACACAGAAGTATTTCAATAGAGATGCAAAAACATTTATGGTTTCTCTGAGATTTTAATTCCACATGTTCACGAGGTACAAAATCTACAGACCATTCAGCTTCAGCAATTGCATTCAGATTACTAATAAACGTAAGCTCAGGAAAATTAAAAGGCATGTGGAAGAAAACACAAGGAATAAATTGGGCATTTTCTAATAAAAGAAAGGTGAAAGAGGCTTTCAATACATCACTTTTGGAATCTAGCAAAACAGAAAGAGTACAAATCTGAAAATATAGTTTCACACATGCACAGACACATAGGTCCAACTTAACTATCAATAATAGGAAGAGTTTTACATATGTGATTGATGTAACACCTAGCTTCTCCAGAATTCCACAAGCCATCAAGATAGTGTATGCATGCCTGGAATAAGATCACTTGTATTTTACTCAGCAGATTGCCCACTGCCAAGTCACTCTTTGCAACCCTGTTGACTGCAGCCTGCCAGGATCTTCTGTGCATGAGATTCTCCAGGCAAGAATAATGGGATTGATTGCCATGCCCTCCTCCAGAGGAATCTTCCCAACCCAGGGGTGGAAATTGTACCTGGGAAGCCCCTAGGTTTCAACCAGGAGTGAGCATGAAATATCATATGGAATCAAAGAATAGTTCTTGCTGAATTTTACCCAGTCATTGTAGTAAAGAGAGAGCTCTAGGTGTCCATGTCTCCTTACACATTTACCCAAGCACAGCAACCTCCCTGAGCATAAAATGGCTAATTGTTTTTAATAAAATTTATCCTGTCATATCAGTCTCAAGAAAGCTCCCTCACTCCTAGTAACATCTTAGATTCTTACACATTAATCCTTGTATGTCACTTTACATCTACCAAAGCAAAGAGGAATTAAGAACCTCTTGATAAAGGTGAAAGAGGAGAGTGAAAAAACTGGCTTAAAACTCAGCATTCAAAAAACTAAGATCATGGAATTTGGTCCCATCACTTCATGGAAAATAGATGAAGAAACAATGGAAACAGTGACAGACATTATTTTCTTGGGCTCCAAAATCACTATGGATTGTGACTGCAGCCATGACATTAAAAAGTGTTTGCTCTTTGGGAGAAAAGCTGTGAAAAACCTAGACAGCATATTAAAAAGCAGAGGTATTACTTTGCCTACAAAAGTCTGTCTAGTCAAAACTATGGCTTTTCCAGTAGTCTTGTATAGATGTGAGAGTTGGACAATAAAAAAGGCTGAGTGCTGCAGAATTCATGGCTTTGAACTATGGTACTGGAGAAGACTCTTGAGAGTCCCTTGGACTCCAAGGAGATCCAACCAGTCCATCCTAAAGGAAATCAACCTTGAATATTCATTAGAAGGACTGATGCTGAAGTTGAAACTCTAATAATTTGACCAACTGATGTGAAGAGCCGGCTCACTGGAGAAGACCCTGAAGCTGGGAAAGATTGAGGGCAGGAGGAGAAGGGGACAAGAGAGGATGAGATCGTTGGATGGCAGCACTGACTCAGTGGACACGAATTTGAACAACTCCTGGAGATGGTGAAGGACAGGGAAGTCTGGCGTACTGCAGTCTGTGGGGTCACAAAATGTAGGACACAGCTGAAACAATAAATGATTAAAAGGTAGTACCCTAAAGGTTTGGCTTCTCTCGTGGCTCAGACAGTAAAGAATCTGCCTGCAAATGTGGGAGACCTGAATTCAATCTCTGGGTTGGGAAGATCCCCTGAAGGAGGGCATGACAGCCCACTCCAGTATTCTTGCCTGGAGAATCCCCATGAGCAGAAGAGCCTGGCAGGCTACAGTCCATGGGGTCTCAAAGACTCTGACATGACTGAGTGACTAAGCGCAGCACACCACATAGCACATTGTCTTCTCTATCCTTCCTCAAATCCTGAAAACTGTCTCATATATCTTCTGAAATGCATGTCCTATTCAGCTACTTACCTTTGTATTCATCATCTACTCTCTCTCTATTGTTTCAAATTTTGCAGTAATGGAGAGTTGCTGCTGCTAGGTTGCTTCAGTCGTGTCCGACTCTGTGCAACCCCATAGATGGCAGCCCATCAGGCTCCTCCATCCCTGGGACTCTCCAGGCAAGAATACTGGAGTGGGTTGCCATTTCCTTATCCAAAGCATGCATGTATGCTAAGTCGCTTCAGTTGTGTCTGACTCTGTGCGACCCTATGGACAGCAGCCCACCAGGCTCCTCTGTCCACAGGATTCTCTAGGCAAGAATACCGGAGTTAGTTGCCATTTCCTTCTCCAATGGAGAGTTGGAACTTCCCCTAAAACTCTTGGTTAACTGTACTTATCATAGATCTCATTTCAATGGATTCAGAATAAGATCTTTTTGCCAGTGTCTTCTTGATTTATCATTGATAAATTCAAATCATTCTCCTTTCCTCCATCAAGAATGAAAAATAGAAGGAAGAGGTGGAGGAGAAAAGGAAGAAAGAAGAGACAAAGGAAGAATCACATTTCATTTCCTGAAATTATATTGCACTGTATTCTTACATAGTTGCTATCATATACTGTTCTCAAATTAAAATTCCAGGTAGTGTGACTAAATTTGTTACCCATACTTTGGGGAATTATGAAGAAAAGCAAGAAGCATTGTTTTTAAACATACTTTGTGTACTCTTTCAACCTGCTTTTCTCACTTAATGCAATTCATAGTAATGTTCTTTATACCATGAGTTTTAATGGCTGTGTGTTATTCTATTATTGTTATTGTCTAGTTACTCAGTCATAGTCTGATTCTTTGCTACCCCATGGACTGAAGCACACTGGCTTCCCTGTCCTTCACTATCTACTGGAGTTTGCTATTATATGTATAGTATATTCTGTTATATGGAATTGCATTTATATATTCAACAATTTCCTATTTTTATCACTTTATTATTGAAATAATACTATTAAGATAAAAAAGAAGCATATTTTCAAAAGAATAAGTACTTATATATTAAATTGTACTCTACAACTTGCCTTTCTAATTTCCATGGCCTATTAGTTTAAAAAGTAATTATACTTTAGACCACAAAGAAAAACTCAATAAATTTTTAAAAAGAGGCATATCAAAGACTATATTAAATTTTCAGTATGTATCCAAATTAAAATATGGTTAAAAAAACAGAGTAATGGTGAAAGATAGTTAAATCAAAATTTAAGAAAACATTCAATTAAAGGATTCTTGGTTCTAAGAGTCAATAAAAACCATAATTACAGAAGCCTTAGAAAATAATAAAAATGGAATGTTAGTATATCAATATCTATAATAATCACCAAGATTGAAGAAAGAAACAAAATTATGAACTAGGCATTTTATTCAAGGTGTTAGAATGAAAAGCATAAAGTAAACTAAAGGAAAGCAGAAATTTCCCAGGGCCTAAGCTCCAGACTTATTTGAGCTCTGCAGTTTTTAACTCATAATTAAAGCAAAGTAAAAAGGAGTTTTTTCATTTACAGTCATTTGGCTTATTTCAAAGGTTTAATAAGTATGCTTTTCACAGCCTCCACCAACTGGCCTAGATAGACCATCACAATTTTTTAAACTACAAAATGTTAAAATGTTTCAGCAAACATACTGTAGAAGTTGTTACATTGGAATATCTTAGTTCTATATAGCAAGGTTTTAGGATAACTTGTAAATATATAAACAAGCACCAAATGCAGGACAAATTGAACATCCAATGAAACATTTTGCAGCCCTTGTAAACTATAATCATCCAATCGCTTTTGGATTCCTGCCTCTGTTTTGGTGATTTGGAAGCAAGATGAAAGTAGATCAAGTGTTTACTATGAGAGAGGGTGCCTCTTGAGATCCTGAGGGGGAGTTGGAAACTTAGATCTATCATCTTGCCATTAGTCTTTTTTAATGATTCTGAGCCACAATCTCTCTGAGATAGCATCTTTTTTTTTTTTTTTTCCTTCTCTATGCTTGAGCTTTCAGAAGCCTAATGGAATCTTGATTTTTCTAGCCTTTTATTAAACTTAAGCCTGGAAATAAGGGAACACTAAAGAAAAAGGATTAGAAAAAGGTTTATTCAACATGCTAGAGAAAGAAAATCTCTGCCTTACTGCCAGATATATTAAACTCTTGATCTTGCAATTTCATAAAATTATCACTGGCATTATGTCTATGTCAATTAAATCTAGTTCAGGAGAAAATGATTTAACCAGCTCCTTCTTTCAATGTCATTCAAGAACTCTAATTAGTTTGAGAGGCGTGTTGCTTTTCTAAGTAATGTTGTAGTCATCTAGGTATTATTTAAGTATCTCATTGAAGCTCATTAATATGAGAGTATTTCAGAGTCATTTATGGGTTTGGGGGAGGGTACTATTCAGACATGCTGGTTAATGAAAAAAATTGGTATTAAAATGTTAGAGTGCTGTGTTTTCTATCACTAATAATTATTTTTCAGTGTTATAAGCACATGGGTAACATTTCTGCTTTATATCCCAAAGGCCCCTAATTTTTATAACATAGAGATTTCTGTTTCTTATTTCATTAGTAGCATTCACAGATGGATATTATTTTATACAGTACGCTTTTATTTTGTAAAGGAGAAAAACTTTGTGCAAAAGTGTTTTAACTAAGATTTCTAAGTTTCTATGAAACACATTTTTTCTTCTCTCCTGCTTCATTCTTATATTAATGGTGGACTTCCCTGGTGGCTCAGCTGGTAAAGAATCCACTTGCAATGTGAGACCTGGGTTCGATCCATGGATTGGAAAGATCCCCTGGAGAAGAGAACTGCTACCCATCCCAGTATTCTAGCCTGGAGAATTCCACAGACTGTGTAGTCCATGGGTCACAAAGAGTCAGACATGATTGAGCGACTTTCACTTCAACTTATTAACTATGAAAACATTGGCAAAATCTATTTAAAATGAGAGATCTATATACCTAGAAATGGATTGCATATCATATTTTGGAAAGCATTGTTTCTAGATGCACACTTTATTTTCTTTCATTATTAATGCAAAAGGCTCATTGATTCACCTTTCCATTGGACTTCAGTTGGTGTTTGGAGAATCTATACTATTTTGTGATATGAGCATACTTTAGCATATAAATTACTATCTACCATAAAATATGAAGTTGGTCTTAAAAATTTTCAACTCTTCCCAATTGAGTACTGAACATATGATCAAGAAATTCTTTACAACTTATTGATGAACCACTTTATTTTTAAAGAAAACAGCTAAAATTAAAGGTAAAAGTGATCTTTATTTATATATTTTCACTATGAAGAAGCATATGTCAGTTATTTTTTTGTGCTCATAGAATGAGAACTTAAGTGAATTCTACATGTGAAAATAGTGGTAATTGACCACATGATCCAGTAATTGTACTCTGAGACATTTAGCCTAGAGAAATAAAAACCTATGTTCATACAAAAACTTGTAACTGAATGTTCAGAGTAGCATTATTTGTAGTAGCTCAAAACTAAAAACAGTTGTCTTTAAATCATAAATGGTTAAATAATTCTTATACATTCATAGCATGAAAATAATTAGTGTATGCATGTATTGACAAATGTATATATGTATGTATGCATAACCCTTCTATATGCATACATATACATCAGTTTAGTTCAGTTCAGTTGCTCAGCCGTGACCGACTCTTTGAGACCCCATGAACCACAGCACACCAGGCCTCCCTGTCCATCACCAACTCCCGCAGTCCACCCAAACCCATGTCCATCGAGTCGGTGATGCCATCCAACCATTTCATCCTCTGTCGTCCGCTTCTCCTCCTGCCCTCAATCTTTCCCAGCATAGGGGTCTTTTCAAATGAATCAGTTCTTTGCCTCAGGTGGCCAAAGTACTGGAGTTTTAGCTTCAACATGAGTCTTTCCAGTGAACATCTAGAATTGATCTGCTTTAGGATGGACTGGTTGGATCTCCTTGCAGTCCAGGGGACTCTCAAGAGTCCTCTCCAACACCACAGTTTAAAAGCATCAATTCTTCAGTGCTCAGCTTTCTTTATAGTCCAACATTCACATCCATACATGACCACTGGAAAAACCATAGCCTTGACTAGACGGACCTTTGTTGGCAAAGTAACGTCTCTGCTTTTTAACATGCTGTCTAGGTTGCTCTTAACTTTCCTTCCAAGGAGTAAGCGTCTTTTAATTTCGTGGCTGCAGTCATCATCTGTAGTGATTTTGGAGCCCAGAAAAATAAAGTCATCCACGGTTTCCAATGTTTCCACATCTATTTCCCATGAAGTGATGGGACCAAATGCCATGATCTTAGTTTTCTAAACGCTGAGCTTTAAGCCAACTTTTTCACTCTCCTCTTTTACTTTCATCAAGGGGCTCTTTAATTCTTCTTCACTTTCTGCCATAAGGGTGGTATCATCTGCATATCCGAGGTTATTGATATTTCTCCCTGCAGTCTTGATTCTAGCTTGTCCTTCCTCCAGCCCAGCATTTCTCATGATGTACTTTGCATATAAGTTAAATAAGCAGGGTGACAATATACAGCCTTGACACACTCCTTTTCCTATTTGGAACCAATCTGTTGTTCCATGTCCAGTTCTAAATGTTGCTTCCTGACCTGCATACAGGTTTTTCTAGAGGCAGGTCAAGTGGTCTGGTATACATGTGCATACTCAGCAATACAAAGAAACAAGCTCATTAGTACATGTAACAACTTGGATGGGTCTCAGATATACTATATTTAGTGAAAAAGTCAATCTCAAAATGGGATACATTGCGTGGCTGCATTTAACAGACCCTAAATGACAAAATTTTATTTATAATAGCCCCAAATTGGAAGCAAACCAGATCCCCTTCAACAGATGCATAATAAAACAAATTGTGAAATGTTCCTATTATGGAATGTCACTAGGCAATAAGCAAAAAGTAAGAAAATTATATATATACATATATTTGACAATTTGGATAAAATGTCATAAATCTCCCCTGAATGCAAAAATCCAGTGATAAATTTTCTTGTGTCAGTACCACACTGCTTTGATGACTGCCACTTTGTGGTATAGTTTTAAATCAGAGAGTATCATACTTCCATCTTTGCTTTTTCCCAAGATTGTTTTGGTTATCTGGCATCTTTTGTCTTTCCTTAGAAATTTTTAATTGTTTTCCTAGTTCTACAAAAAAAAAAAAAATGCTATTGTCATTTTGAAAGGTATTGCATAGACCTGTAGATTGTCTTGGGTAAAATGGTCATTTTATTAGACCATTAGAGAAGAATTAGAATACTAATTCTTTCAATCTATGAGCACATTATGTCTTTCCATCTGTTTGTGTTGTGTTCAACTTATTTCATCAGAATCTTATCAAATAGTATAGTGTTATAGAGTTATATATTAAACAGAGTCCAAGAATTGGTAGACATTTTTTATTTTTTTAAATGATGGTGAATAATCTTGATTCTGATAAATAAAATCAATACATATCCATCTGCAGCCACAATAGGAAGTCTGTATACATGTTCTAGATTTGTTTATTTTAAATATCTGTGTATCAATAATTATATTTATATATTCAATGTAAGTACTTCCAGGTACAATATATTTTAAAGTTATTTCATTAAGGTTGAACATTTGTATATGCTTTTGCTTCATAGAAGTGAAACTGCTTTATTAAAGAACATGAACTATAAATAGGCATTTGATTATATTATTCTTTTGTTCTTTCCTCCATTCATTTTTTATGATAGAAATTAAGAGCAGACTGTATGTTAGATTATTTGAATTGAATTCCCGTTTAGCACACTGTTATACTTATTACATGGAAAACTTACTCTTCTAAAATATGAAAGTCACTTCTTTTCAAGTCTGTGTTATAGTTGAAGCTCCAAAGGTTCTTTCTTTCCTTTCATTTTTTCTTTTTATCCCTCCCTCTCTTCTCCCTTCTTTCCCTACCTCCCTCCAGTTCTTATCTTCCTCCCTTCCTTTCTCTTTCTCTCTTTACTTTTATCTCTTATTCTTTTTTGTGTCATCAGAACATGTTTTATATTTTAAATTAATATTTCCTTGATTACTCTTCTGAATGAATTTTCATAAAACATTTGTTCATTCATAATTCATTTGTTTTGTTATTGTTGCTTAATATACAAGCTTCTTTTTTTCTTATCATTATCCATATATTTTTGTAATTGTAGATTTAATCTTTTGTGGATATGCTACAAATAAACCAAGCGAAATCTCCAGGTGGCATCCGGAGGGTCTTTTAAAATTATTTATATATTTATTTATTTTAGGCTCACTGGCTCTAGATTGCTGGGTCAGTAGTTGTGGCACCCAGACTCATTTGCTCTGTGGCAGGTGGAATCTTCCCAGACTAGGAATTGAACCCATGTCCCCTGCATTGGCAGGCAAATTCTTATTCACTGTGACACCAGGGAAATCTCAGAGGGTCTTTTTTGACTTAAGCTGCTACTATTACTTTTATTACCAGTGTAATGTCAATATGATTGTTGTCAAATTTCCATGAAATCATCTCCCAATTGAAGAAGCAGTGAGTGAGGTGCACACACTTGAGCAAATCTATCTTGATACCTTCTCAGAGAATATCAACCAGAAATCTACCTTTTTATGATTTTATAGTACTGCATTTATGTCATAACATTCATCTTTTATGATAGAAATTAAGAGCAGACTGTATGTTAGATTATTTGAATTGAATTCACGTTTAGCACACTGTTATACTTATTACATGGAAAACTTACTCTTCTAGCTTTAGTTTCCACATATATCATAGCAAGTGTTATCTTATAATGTTTGTGGAAGATCTAAAGTGTTGAACTATAGAAATTTTCAGTACTGGACCAGAAAATAGTGAGTACAAACCACCTGAAGCAACTTTAAGCACATTAAGTTATATTAGACCTGGGCGCAAATGTCAGGTATCTGCTACTATATTACAAGTTCCTAGAGGGAAGAGCAATGGCACCCCACTCCAGTACGCTTGCCTGGAAAATCCCATGGATGGAGGAGCCTGGCGGGCTGCAATCCATGGGATCACTAAGAGTCCCTACTGAAGGACTTTACTTTCACTTTTCACTTTCATGCATTGGAGAAGGAAATGGTAACCCACTTCAGTGTTCTTGCCTGGAGAATCCCAGGGATGGGGGAGCCTTGTGGGCTGCCATCCATGGGGTCGCACAGAGTCAGCATAACTGAAGCGACTTAGTAGTAGTAGCAGTGGGAAGAGACTATATTTCTTAAAAATTTGTAACTCCAGGGTAACACACATATCTTATGCTCCATAGATACTTGATTTATATATATATATAATATAGATTTTTCCAAGTAGAATATCTGCTAAGAAGACCATAGCTCAAATGTTCATTTCTCAGAAAGTCCCTTCCTAAAGCAAAGCAAACATTCTGCTACATTACAGCATATTTTAACATATATATGTATATGCATATTTCTATGTATATTTTATCACAGGTATACGATAAATATACATGCAATATATTTTCTCACATGCATAAAGATATATGTATATTTTTGTCATATATATATCACAATTGCATTCACTCCTTTACATGAATATTAGGCTTGTGCACTCTATGAGATCTGCACTTTAATGCTTTCATATCACTTAGATGAGTACCAGAAATAACGTAGTACAATGAAAATTTATTGAATAAGTAAAAATGAGATTAATTTTATCTTTGTTGTTTCAGAAACATGCATTTTCAGGATAACTTACTATGATTCCTCATCTATTAAAAAGTAATTTATCAATCCCAATGAATGTTTGACTAAATATATTTTAATTTTTTAAATTAAATTTTAAATGAAATGTCTATAATTATTATATTTCATGTTGTAAGAACTATTCTTCATTGATTTCTACTGTGCATTGATGTCTAATACAGAACATGATAATGACTGAAATGTTAACCACTTCTTTTAGCTCCTGACTTTCAAACTTTTGATGATTAAGAACATGTTAATAGAAAATATTGTGATTCAGTGTACTAGGTTATGACAACAGAACACATTACAAAAACTACTGAAATTTTAAACATCAGTGCCACAACAAATATATTTTTCAAAAGTCCTTAGTATTTTTCTAAGGAACATTCTCTCACATGCATAAAGCATTTTAACAATTTATTTCCAAAATATCTCAGATGTATGGTATCATGTTACTTAATTTTATGGCTATTTTGATGAAAAGATACTGCACACTATAGAACAAATATATATCTGAAAGAAAGGGAGGTTATTTCCCTCAATAAAAAGATCAGTTATTTTCATTAAAAAGTCATACTGTTTTTAACAAGTTAGGTCTATGATAAACTTCTGCTTCTTATACATCATGTAAAGAGAAATAAGCAGACTGGAATTGGGGGCAAAACTGGAAATACAGGGAACATTGTGCATGTCTGCTAACTGTGTTGGTTTTTAGGAAAAAGCAGTTGTTAGGATGACAACTCCTGCTCACAGAAGTCCTGAAAGATGTACTCACTAACCCACAACAGGGATGGAACCAAACTTGATTAGCTGGCCCAGAGCACTGTGGACTATGTCATAGCTCTTAAATCCAAATTGAAGAAATGTATTTTTGCCTTTATACTGTGATGGGAAAAATAGATCATACATGAAACTGAATATAGTGAAATAGTAGGACTAAAATTGCTTCTGTAGAAAATGAAAAACCAAGTTCAGAGTCCCCATGAGATCTCTGAGTGGCAAACTTTCAAAACAAACTTTGTGTCTCAATGTAATGTTTCCATAGTGCCCATGTGTATAATTAGGTCTTATGCTGGAAGTATAAATAATAATACAAAATATGAGTATGTTAAATTTGCCTGAGATAAATATAGCTTGCATATTTTTTGCCTCTCCATTTTCTTTGTGCATTTAGTTTTACTTCACTTGCCAGAAGTGTCTAAAGAATAATATTAGCTTACAGATTGTCCTTAGTATATTTATGATTTCTAATTAGTGTCATACTATGGTAATTCAGTCCAGTGTTCTTGCCTGGGAAATCCCTTGGACAGAGAAGCCTGGCAGGCTATAGTTTGTGGGGTTGCAAAGTGTTGGTCATGACTTAGCAATTAAAAATTAACAACAAAACATTGATTAATATAATCCCAGAACCACATTATTGAAGAAATTATGAAAGATAATTCACCTTTTTTAATCATGCAATGACTTGAATAGGATTAGACAAGGGATGAGGACTTTTCTGGTCATTCAGTGGTAAAGAATCTGCCTGCCAATGCAAGCAAATGTGGGTTCAATCCCTGGGTTAGGAATATCCTCTGGAGAAGAAAATGGCAATACTCTAGTATTCTTGCTTGGGAAGTCAAATTGACAGAGGAGCCTGGTGGGCTACACAACAATTAATAATCATAATACTTACCTACTTATTGATGCATTCAGTCATTCAAGAATACTCATCTGAGTGAGTCATCTGTGAGGCACTGTGTTGAGCCAGAAACAAAGTAGTTAAAATGAAGAATCTTGCTCTCATTCAATTTAGAGTATAACTATTATGCAAATTTTCTGTTGATGTCAATCTTTAATCCAATTTTCTGTTAATGGGCAGGGCTGTGTTCCCTCCCTGTTGTTTGACCAGAGGACAAACTATGGTGGAGGTAATGAAAATAATGGTGACCTCCTTCAAAAGGTCCCATGCACACTGCTACATGCAGTGCCTCCAACTCTGCAGCAGGCCACCACCAACCCATGCCTCCACCAGAGACTTCTGGACACTCATGGGCAAGTCTGGTCAGTCTCTTATGGGGTAACTGTTCCTTTCTCCTAGGTCCTGGTGTGCACAGGGTCTGGTTTGTGCCCTCCAAGAGTCTGTTTGAAAGTGTTGCACTCAATATGCCAGAAAATTTGGAAAACTCAGCAGTGGCCACCGGACTGGAAAAGGTTAATTTTCATTCCAATCCCAAAGAGAGGCAATGCCAAAGAATGTGCAAACTATTACACAATTGCACTCATCTCACACACTAGTAAAATAATGCTCAAAATTCTCCAAGTCAGGCTTCAACAGTATGTGAACGATGAACTTCCAGATTCTCAAGCTGGATTTGGAAAAGGCAGAGAAACCAGAGATCAAATTGCTGGATCATTGAAAAAAGCAATAAATTTCAAGACAAACATCTACTTTTGCTTTATTGACTATGCCAAAGCTTTTGATTATGTAGATCATAACAAGCTGTAGAATACTTTTAAAGAGATGGGAATACCAGTCCACTTGATCTGCCTCCTGAGAAATCTGTATGCATGTTAGGAAGCAACAGTGAGAACAGGACACGGAACAACAAACTGGTTCCAAATCGGGAAAGGAGTATGTCAAGGCTGTATATTGTCATCCTGTTTATTTAACTTATATGTAAAGTACATCATGAGAAATGCTGGGCTGGATGAAGCACAAGCTGGAATCAAGATTGTCAGGAGAAATATCAATAACCTCAGATATGCAGATGACACCACCCTTATGGCAGAAAGTGAAGAAGAATTAAATAGCCTCTTGATAAAAGTGAAAGAGGAGAGTGAAACAGTTGGCTTAAAGCTCAACATTCAGAAAACTAAGATCATGGCATCTGGTCCCATCACTTCATGGCAAATAGATGGAGAAACAATGGAAACAGTGAAAGACTTTTTATTTTTTTGGGCTCCAAAATCACTGCAGATGGTGACTGCAGCCATGAAATTAAAAGATGCTTTCTCCTGGGAAGAAAAGCTATGACCAATCTAGACAGAATACTAAAAAGTATAGACATTACTTTGTCAACAAAGGTCCATCTAGTCAAAGCTTTGGTTTTTCCAGTAGTCACGTATGGATGGGAGAATTGGACCATAAAGAAAGCTGAGCACCAAAGAACTGATGTTTTTGAACTGTGGTGTTGGAGAAGACTCTTGAGAGTCACTGGGACAGCAAGGAGATCCAACCAGTCCACCCTAAAGGAAATCAGTCCTGAACATTCATTGGAAGGACTGATGCTGAAGCTGAAACTCCAGTACTTGGCCACCTGATTCAAAGAACTGACTGATTGGAAAAGACCCTGATGCTGGGTAAGACTGAAGGCAGGAGGAGAAGGGGCTGACAGAGGATGCAATGGTTGGAAGGCATCACTGACTCAATGGAAATGAGTTTGAGTAAATTCTTGGAATTGGTGATGGACAGGGAGGCCTGGCATGCTGCGTCCATGGGGTCACAAAGAGACATAACTGAGCGACTCAACTGAACTAAACTGGTTATGAAAATTTTAAAGTAATATGACTATAAAGAAGCAATAAATTAATTATTTACTCACTTTTGACTGTGATCTTAGTGTATGCATTACATATTCTATTTGTTTTGCATGTTAACTACTGATTTTGTAGTAAATTAAACTCAACAAACCTGCTGCTTTTTATAATCAAAATATTAAAAAACTTAAACTAAAAATGAGAATTAGCTTACACATGTAAAACAAGTCATTTAAAAAGGTGTCTTGTGGCCAACTTTAATTAATTTAAGAAATAACAAAGTTATGTTTAAAATAGGAAATTGGCCTTCCCCAGTCCAGTCTGGGCCAGAGTCAAGCACTGTGCAGAATCACAGACAGCAGACAGCATCCTATGCTCTGTACATCAGAAGTCCATCTGGGCTGGCTTTCTTTGTTTCTCTACTCCAGGCTTTAGAAAGCCAAAATCAATGTGTCAGCCAGGCTGGATACTTCATCCAGTGGCTCTAGGTAGAATTCATTTATGAGCTCACTCAAGTGTCTGGTAGGACCAAGTTACTTGGGATTGTAGGACTGAGGTCCCTGCTTCTTGTTGACTGTTACTTCCCAGCAACTTCTCCTCAGTCCTTTTGTAAAGTCCCTATGTCTCAGAGCCAACAGCTGGGCACCTAATCCTTACATGCTTGTACTCCATCTATGCTTCCAGTGAGGAAAAGTTCCATGTGTTTAAGGACTTCATGTGTGTAGGAAGAGGTGGAGACAAGATGGAGAAGGATTTGAGGTTACTTCCTCTTATGAAAACACCAAATAAAAACTGATTTCTGAACAATCATCAAGAAAAAAGATTGGAATCCACCAAAATACACATATATATTCTGCAACCAAAGACAAAGAAGAGACAAAATAAAAGTGTAGAAGGGGTATATTTGCAGCATGATCAAATCCCATGCCTGGCAGGTGGATGATACAAAGTGGAAATTTATTATATTGCAGAGTTGCTCCAACAGGATTGAAAGAACTAAGGCCCTTGTCAGGCTCCAAACCTGGTGGTCTGGAATTGGAAGCAGAGCATTTAGTTTTAAAGGTCAGTGGGGCTTGATTTTAGGAATGCCACAGGGCTGGGGGAAGCAGTGACTACATTCTTGGAAGGCATACACAGGTCTCAGTCAGAGGGACCCAGGGAAAAAGCAATGACTTCATAAGTGCCTGGCTAGACCTACCTGCAGGTCTCAGAAAGTCTCCTGGTGTGGCTGTGGCTCACTGTGGAGACAAGAACACTGGCAGAACTATCAGAGAGTACTCATTGCTATGAACTCTCCTGGAGACTCATTTTGATACCAAGATCTGACCCTACCCAACAGCTTGTAGGAGCCAGTGATGGAACAACTCATGCAAAACAATCAACAGGGCAGGAACACAGCCCGATACATCAACAGAGAGGCAGCCTAAAGTCTTCTTGAATCCACAACCACATAAAGCACACCCCTTGACACAACTATTCCCCTCAAAGGGACAAAAAAGCTCCACACACCAAAAGACAGGCAGGAGTCCCTCTTACCAGGAAACCTGCTCAAGCCTCTATACCAGCTTTATCCAACAGAGGCAGACACCACTAGCAAAAGGAACGATGATGCTGTAGCCAGCAGAATAAAAACCACAAATATAGAAAGTTATTAAAAAGTAGAGACATTACTTTGCCAACAAAGGTCTGTCTAGTCAAGCCTATGGTTTTTCCTGTGGTCATATATGGATGTGAGAGTTGGACTGTGAAGAAAGCTGAGTGCTGGATAATTGATGCTTTTGAACTGTGGTGTTGGAGAAGACTCTTGAGAGTCCCTTGGACTGCAAGGAGATCCAACCAGTCCATTCTGAAGGAGATCAGCCCTGGGATTTCTTTGGAGGGAATGATGCTGAAGCTGAAACTCCAGTACTTTGGCCACTTCATGCGAAGAGTTGACTCATTGGAAAAGACTCTGACACTGGGAGGTATTGGGGGCAGGAGGTAAAGGGGATGACAGAGGATGAGGTGGCTGGATGGCATCACTGACTCGATAGACATGAGTTTGTGTGAACTCTGGGAGTTGGTGATGGACAGGGAGGCCTGGCGTGCTGCAATTCATGGGGTCGCAAAGAGTCGGACATGATTGAGCGACTGAACTGAACTTATACAGAAAGTTAGATGAAGTGAGAAAGAAGAATGTAAAAAAAAAAAAAGAGAGAGAGAGAGATAAAACCCCAGAAGAGCAACTACACAAAATGATGATAGGCAATGTACTCAAAAAGAATTCAGAGAAATGATAGCAAAGATGATCCATGATCTCAGAAAAAAAAAAAAAAAAAAATGGAAGCACTGAACCAGAAGACAAAAGAAATATTTAACAAAAAGTTAGCAGATGTAAAAAGCAAACATCGTTGAACAGCACAATAATTGAAATGAAAAATACACTAGAAGAAATCAATAGAAGAATAAATGAGGCAAAAGAATGGATAAGCTGGTGACAAGATGGTGGACAAGAGCTGGTGGACGTGAGCTGGTGGACAAGATGGTGGTGTTGGAAAGACTCTTGAAGATCCCATGGACTGCAATTAGATCAAACCAGCCAATTGTAAAGGAGATCAGTCCTGAATATTCACTGGAAAGACTGACTTATGTGGAACCTGAAGCTCCAATACTTTGGTCACCTGATGTGAAGAACTGATTCAGTGGAAAAGACCCTGATGCTGGGAAAGATGGAAGGCAGAAGGAGACAGGGACAACAGAGGACAAGAATGGGCATGAGTTTGAGCAAACTCCAGGAGATGGTGAAAGACAGGGAAACCTGGCGTACTGTAATCCATACAGTAGTGAAGATTCAGACACGACTTGAGCATCTGAACAAGAACAAGCATTAAATAGAATCACTGTAATATATGTAAGAAACAACTAAAAGTAAAACTTACTTGTTCACCTTGGCCATGCCATACTATAATCAAGTGTGGCAGAGAGTTCTGGAAATTGTTAAAGTAGTAACGACACTAAATGTATATATCTTGCTGTAAAATTGAATACAAGCATGGCTATGAACTGACTATCTCTTCCTTTACTCCTCTTATTTATATGTTGAAGCTATAACACCTTATGTGATAGCATTTGGAGATGAGCTTTGGGACTTAAGATTAGATGAGGTGATGAGGATTGGGCTCTCATCATAGGATTAATCTCCTTACCAGAAGACAGCGAAGAGTGTTCTCTCCATCCTCCTTTCCAGGTGGAGATTCAGTGAGAAGGTGGCCATCTATGAGTCGAAACAAGAGCTCTCACTAGGAATCAAATTTGGCAGTGTATTGATCTTGGACTTCCAGCTTCCAGGCTGTGGGAGAATAAAGTTCTGTTGTTTAGTAACCCTGTGTATATTTTGTTAAAGTATCCCAAACTGATGAAGACAAGTATCAGTTTCATTATTTATATAAAAATATTACTCTGGAACATCATATATATAGCAATCACCTGAAAATAAAAGAGCCATAGGTCTTCTGATGTATGCAAACAAGTTGATGATGAATAGAGGACAGAATTAAATTCATGAAAATGAAGTGATAAGAGGGTTGGAGTGCTTCAGTTCAGTTCAGTTCAGTCGCTCAGTCGTGTCCGACTCTTTGCGACCCCATGAATCGCAGCACGCCAGGCCTCCCTGTTCATCACCATCTCTCGGAGTTCACTCAGACTCACATCCATCGAGTCAGTGATGCCATCCAGCCATCTCATCCTCGGTCGTCCCCTTCTCCTCCTGCCCCCAATCCCTCCCAGCATCAGAGTCTTTTCCAATGAGTCAACTCTTCGCATGAGGTGGCCAAAGTGAATTAAATTCATGAAAATGAAGTGATAAGAGGGTTGGAGTGCTTAGTAGGCATTATTAATATATATATCATTGGCAGCTAACCTGGAAAGTAAAATCATTCTTCATTTTTAAAAGTAACAGTTAAATGCTGAGTTATGTACTTATGAGGCAATATGGTAAGTAAATTCAAATATTAAACAATTTTAATACTTAAATACTTGTAAAGATCTGTGTTTCAGCATAGTTGATTAACAAATCAACTACAAATCAGTTATTTCAAGTTCAAGGGAACTGGGAAGGAAATTAGACCCATGGAAAACATGTTTTAAAACAGGGAATGGAAACCTATTTATCTGATCAGCAGATTTAGTGGTGAGTATACTGAGATCAGGAATACCAATATCAGTTTCTCTCTCACGTTTGAAATCGACCATACAAAAATGGCTTTGAAATGGTGCTCAGATTCTCCAACCAAAGTATATACATGAATGAGTGCCCACCTGCTCCTTGTACTATAAGCCCCCAAATCCTGAACAACTGCTATGAAGCCTCAGAAATTTTCATTGCTTTATGTCTCTTTCATTGCTTTTTTCTCTCTGTCTCAGAAAATTATTTCTTTACCTTAGGGGGTTCTCTTTCTCCCATTCACTTGAGTGACTTGATGATAACATGTCTTGTGGTATTAGGAGTCTAGTTATAAAATATGGAAGCCATTTAGTAGAAAATGCATTGTTTACATTCCTGTATCACTTCATGGGAAATAGATGGGGAAACAGTGGAAACAGTGTCAGACTTTATTTTTTTTGGTCTCCAAAATCACTGCAGATGGTGACTGCAGCCATGAAATTAAAATATGCTTACTCCTTGGAAGGAAAGTTATGACCAACCTAGATAGCATATTGAAAAGCAGAGACATTACTTTGCCAACAAAGGTCCATCTAGTCAAGGCTATTGTTTTTCCAGTGGTCATGTATGGATGGACTGTGAAGAAAGCTGAGTGCCGAAGAATTGATGCTTTTGAACTGTGGTGTTGGAGAAGACTCTTGAGAGTCCCTTGGACTGCAAGGAGATCCAACCAGTCCATTCTGAAGGAGAT